>JAUPFZ010000029.1:12662732-12874857 GCA_036937285.1 Euphydryas editha | reverse complement strand
CGCCATCTAGCGTACATTTTTTTTTACAAAGTGTGCTTAAACGACACTTGGACTGCTATTTTTTTTCCTTATTTTTCAAATATTTTTATAAATAAAAACACATTTCATAAGAAAATAAGACTTGTTTGTTTGTTACCAAAAACATCGATGTTTTAGATACATCGATGTTTTTCAATCTACATATGTATATATATCGTACATCGATACTTTTGATTCGATGTTGACATCGATGTTATCGATCATCCCTAGTTAAAAATGGCGTTTGAGTGCGAATATTTAAATTAAGGGACACAGGGCCTGTTACACCGGTTGCTGATAAAGCTATCAGACGTATAACGGTATCAAACAAATAAAAGATTATGGTATATTTTTCATTTTCACCATGAAACTTCTCTTTATCCGTCAGATATTTTCATCCGCAACCTGTGAACCCAAAAGTTGTAGTTTATTAGTTGAGCTGACAAAGGTCCTAAGGTCCTGTTTTACCTTCTACTGATATAGCTTATCAGTAACTTATCTGTATGATAAAATTTATGATCGATTCGTGAAACAAACCCTTAATGTAGAAATCGAAATGTAGACCATTATTGATAATAAATATATAGAGCAGTTACATGGTCCATTCCATGGTCATGACAAGATTGAAAAGCGCGAATGTCTAAACCTAGACAGGTTGATATTATTTTATGATATTGGATGTAATAATATAAAATTAAATTTAAAAAAATGGTTGTCTATAAAGTCGGTTTACGGACGATAATGTTTACGTGATAACGTCATAAGAAAACATAGATGTAGAATTTATGTACTCGAACGCGGTCCGATAGAGTGTAAGAGATATGCGTTATAAGTCGAACTGATCGTGCCTCTCTATCGCTTGTTCTGCGCTCTCGCTCGCTCGCGACACGTGACAAAATGGCGTCATTTTTGAAAAAAAAAACCCGATAACTTTCATCAATTTACTAGACGTTATCACGTCAAAAAAAATATCATCATCATCATTATATCAAACCTTGGATGTCCACTGTTGTACGTAGGCCTCCCCCATCGACCTCCAGAGCGACCGGTTTGTGGTGACCGGCAGATAAGAATAGTCCCGACCTCTTTGTTGCCGAGGTGTCGTAAAAGGTGACTAAGGTCATAGTGGTTCGAACAACTGTGCAACGACCAGTGTGGTGATGGGCAGCAGCGTCACCATATCCTTTTTTTTTGTTATAGCGGGAAAAAATGTACTTGAACGCACATCCCGGACTCGGGGAGACAACGTGATAGTGTGGGGCCCTCACCCACTAAAATAACCCGCCGTGCGCCCTCATCATTGTAAGGACACAAAGTGGACCACGGGTACCACGTACGTTGCTCCGTGGCCCGAAGGCTGCAGCCCGATCGGGCAATCTCTTCTGTGCGACGCCCCGCGCACTTGGGAATTGCACCTTCACGGTAGGCTGTTTCGGCGAACGGTGGGCAATCCCCGACCCTACCGTCCTCAGCCTCGGCTAGGATGGCATCAGGCGCATGTGACGTCCTCGCAGAAGAGGGCGACCGCGATCCAGGTCCTATCACCGCCGAACATCGCTCGCGCAACGGCCGGAAGCGACAGGTCCTCTCCAATGACTGCAGCGAGATCCCGGCGCTACTCAGCCCAGGCCGGGCACAACTCGAACGTGTGTTGCACCGAGTTAGCGTCACCATATCCTGACACAACACGCTGCGTTCGCCAACACGCCCGCCAAGCGTGGCGAGTATTAGCAAATCCCCCATATGACAAGTAACAATGAGTTAAGGTACCCTGTCCCCAATGGCCCTACTATTCCTGACTACGCAAAAGAAATTATATATTTTTTAAATGTATTCAAACAAAGAAATTCTATTTTAAATAATTAGTTTATTATAAATTATTATTAAATGACATCCTGACATATTATTTTAAAGGATGCCACCCACTAGAGATACATCGCTGACAGATAAAAACTGTGATAAGAGAATAAACCAAGGAATTTAAAACATAACTGGAACGCTCACTTAATAAAATTTTATATTCAAATATGCACCTTGAAGTATTTGACATAAGGTTGACATTGGCTTATAACATGTAAACTGAAAAATCGTTCCGAGCATTTCGTTGACAACTGGTATTTTGTCTCTTTCTTACGAGAGTTGCCTTGAATCCATGGTAGAAAGAGATGCAATCCCGGCCGTAGGAACGTTTTTTGAGTGCACGTGAGCATTCCAGTTTGTATATAAATTCCTTGGAATAAACACACAAATGACATAGGTATCACTTGTATATTCATGAATCAGTGGAATTTCACTAATTTTAATTGATGAACTTTTTATGAGTGTGAGAATCGTATCACGCAGACTTATGTATGAATATGTAAATATCAGAGTCAATTGATTTGATCACTACATATGTGTATGTGTATTAGAGAGTATTCACTAACATGTTATTGAAATTCACTGATTATGTAGTGAATACAGCTTCATTAACGTAATTAATTAAAATTTAACTGATTCAAAGTTGTTTATAATTTTTAGTATGATTCAATAGAATATTCAAGAAAGATCTAAATATTAAAAAACAAATTAATCAAAATACGGTTAACAGACCTCAAATATACATTATAACACATAAACAATTGTCTGTATCTAGCGCGTCCTCCTTTTAAAAACTCGGTTAACAAAAAAGATAATAAAAAAAATTAGGTTCAAGTTTCTGTTACTTCAAATTATATGTACAGTCGGAAAGTATTGAGGACGTGTTATCGCAGTGATTACAGCGACTGAATGATGCGCTAGCAGTCGCGGGTTCGGTCTTCGTACATACATATGTGTATGATAATTGCACAATGATTATACACATTTTTATTGTGATTGTTTCCGAATCTCCGACAAAGGATTTATATTCAACGGGTGGGGTCTGTTTAGTGCAAGACGTTTATATATATATATATATATATATATATATATATATATATATATATATATATATAAACGTATATATATATATATATATATATATATATATATATATATATAATGGTTAACCAGCAGACTAAGACCCAGTTTCACCACTTGCTGCTAAGTTCTGGCTAACCTAACTGGCACTTTTTTGACAGGTAATTGTGTGGGTTATCTGTCAAAAAAAGTGCCAGCTAGGTTATCCGGAACTTAATAGCAAGTGGTGAAACTGGCCCTAAGTCTAGTATTTTTCAAAATTTTGTGAATGAACGAATGAACGAAAATGAAACAATGAACCTTTCACTTTTATATATTAAAATTTTTCCACTGTCTGCACTTGTAACTGTATCTTAAAATGATAAACCTTATTCAAACCACAATTTATAAGATTTTACAGTTAAATTGCTCTTGATTGGACCATCAAATTTAACCCAGACGTGGTCCAGTTACCTAAATAATACCTTCGTTTAAATATTTCGATTGTACAAAAGTATGTAGCATAAAAAAAAAAATTATATATATTAGAATATAAGCGGTCAGTTTGGACTCTCGTCTCAGGGACTAGAGATACTAAGTGTAGTTTCTAAGTACTTATTAGTTCAAATAAGCTGGGTAAAAACGCCTGTCTATGTAAAAATCGAATATATGAAATAAAAAAGGTATAGGCGCATGTAAGCCTGTAAATATATAGTAGCACTAGCTGTGTCCCGCGGTTTCACCAGCGTTAATTTGAGGGAAAAACGTACTTAAATATTTTTAAACAATTACTCGGAGAGTTCCGCCTCGTTGGTCGCGTGGTCGCGAGCAAGGGGTCTCAGGTTTGATTCCTTTGTCGTTCAACGTATTATTGAAATTTTTTATTATTCGAAAATCCTCAGAGTGAGAGAGTGGTGTTGTACTTTAAAAGTGGAACTATATTTAAAAAATATCTTGAGAAGAGAAATAATTAAGGACGCAACGAAAGCTCTCAAAAAAGATTATATTTTCCCGTTTTGTAACATTTCTTATTATTGCTCAGCCCCTATTGGTCGTAGCGTGATATTATATAGCCTATAGCCTTCCTCGGTAAATGGGCTATCCAACACAATAAAGAATTTTTCAATTCAAACCAGTAGTTCCTGAGATTAGCCCGTTCAAACAAACAAACAAACTCTTCAGCTTTATAATATTAAGTATAGATAAACAAAGAATATATCTTGTTCGTCTGTAACTAGGCTATAATTATACCGGAAAAAGGCATCGAACTGCATAAACATTTCAATCGCAAGGCTGTATCAAAGGTCGGCTGACAATCTCGTTTTCTTTTAAGCGTTTAATGACGTGGTCGCCGCCGTTTTGGACATTTTTCATTATTTATTTTTATTTTATTTCTTTAAAATAACTTGGAACTAATTACAAGTATAATAAGATTTTAAAAAAAATTGTGAATACACAAGGCCAATTTTATTTCTTTAAAAAAAACTAATATTAAGAATATAATTATAAGAATAATAAGAAAAAATCTGAATAATACACATAGCACGGTAAAGAAGTGACATGCATGATTAATATAAACAATATTTTCATATATATATAACATAATAATATATGAGTATAATATAGGAGTGCAAGAGTTAAGTTAAAATGTACCTATAGTTTTTCAAGGGATTTCCTTGAAAAAAATTTAGGCTTACTTTGCGCTTTAAGGCGGCTACACTCATGTTAAACAAGTCTATGTCGTACAATGTTTTTAAGATCGTGGTTTTGTGGTTGATTTTATATAAACCCGTGGGTCTATTACGTAACTTGCGTGATCACAAGAAATCGCTGAGGAGGCGAATTTCAATATTAATTGAGACTCAGCTAGTATTGAAAGTCCAACACAGCGATTTCGCAAATTACGTAATAGTCCTGCCAGTTCCCATATTCAGAAAACGATTCCGTTCCTAACCGTTAAACTTGAAACGAGTCTGAGATGACTCAAAAAACCTATTTAAGCTATTTAAAGTAAAGGAAATGTTTAAAATTAGACTGATAATTCTTAACACTCGTTAACTATATACTTAGGTACTAGGTTATATATATGTAGGTACTTGCAACGTCTCGGGGCGTCACGGTGGCATGCGCCAGCGATCCCGTGGCGTCCTTGTACGACGACGAGGGCATCACTGTGTTTTAGTGGGTATTCTGACTTCGCAGTCAGCGAGTCCCACATACCCGTCGCCTGCGGGTGGCGGGATGCGTAAACGCATTTCACAGCGTCAAAAAAAAGGTACTTGCAACGTCGTTTGCGATCACACATTATGGCTTTTATTCCTTCTCTCTAGGAAATCTTACAGAATTTCCGGTAAAAGATATAGTATGAACTCTAATCATACCAAGTTTCGTTCAAATTCATTCAGTAGTTTTGGCGTGATAGATAGTGATAGACAAAAACGAAAATAGTATATTGTGTCACAAGGGACGAGAGTACTATCTGTCCCGCATGATGTAGTACTTTCGTCCCGTGTTACACATACTTCTTTTTCTACCTACGCCGAAAGATCGGGGTTTTGTCGGCGGAAAGCGGGGAAAAAAGTGTCACTTTTGTCCCGCTTCACATGGACGAAAATCGAACTTTCGGCGGAGGTAGGCAAAAAATGCCATTTTGGCTTCAGCATCGATTATAAAGTACTCTCAAAAAAAAATCTCAGAATACAAGCTTCAATGTACAAGAGTGTACTTGTTACAATTTTTTTATGAGTGTAAATAGTTCTTACTCCAACATACAACACACGGCACTGTGTGCGTGTTCTTGTCAAAATGTAGTTTTGAACTGTGTGTCAGTTACGCGGCAGTCGTCGTCCAATCGACACTTGCTTCTATTGCTTTGTTGTGCGAGTATAATTAATAAAAATAACTTGGTATTTTCATACAGTTATTTAATTATTATTATTGTTTTAAATTATATTACCTATATATTAAAGACTTCTCCTCCTGCAACATCCAAACTATATAAGTTTGACACACAGATAGAATCGAGTATCAAGATTAATTAAGAATCTATTATGTATCAATATACAATAAATATAATTTTCTTTACAGATACATAAAATGACAAAATGCTTCGGATTAGCTACGCTATCTTTCTCATCATACTTGTCACTGACGTGAGGAGCCAATTTTATGGTAAGTACGACATATTACCAAGGAATTTATATACAAACTGGAACGCACGTGCACTCAAAAACGTTCCTAAGAGAGGGATTGTATCTCTTTCTACCATGGATTCAAGGCAACTCTTAAGAAAGAGACATAAAACAAAATTTTAACAAAAAACAACAACCGACTTCAAAGCAAAAAAAAAGAACGGTAAAACAAAAATGCACTAAAAAGTAAAAAAATAATTACGTATTCTTTTGTCTGTAATCAAATTATTACGATAATATAATGTATAATTATTGTTGTTTTCGGAGTCGGTGTCAGCCAACGTAGTTTAACATTACAATAGATGTACCTACACTATTACGCACTCTTTTCCTTATTTCCTTGGCTGAAACCGACTCCAATAACAACAATAATTGTACATTATATTATCGTAATAATTTGATTACAGACAAAAGAATACGTAATTATTTTTTTACTTTTTAGTGCATTTTTGTTTTACCGTTCTTTTTTTTTGCTTTGAAGTCGGTTGTTGTTTTTTGTTAAAATTTTGTTTTATTTCTTGATTTTTAGTGAATCTGTAGTTCGATAACTGATTTATTTATATAAAGCTGGGCGGTTACAGTTCACAAGCTACAGGTACCACCCTCGAAAAATTGACAATGCCCAATTTGTTAACGATAAAGGGATGCCACTCGGACGCAGGTAATAACGATATTAATTTAAGTTGTATAACATAATATAATATATTGTATGTTATAAAAGAGGATATTAAAAATACATCCTTAAAATATTTTGCATTATGTTTAGCATATTTTATAATATGTTATACAACTTAAATTAATATCGTTATTACCTGCGTCCGAGTGGCATCCCTTTATGAATAAAAAATTGGGCATTGTCACATTCCTTTGACGTAAAAAAAAAGAACTAGTGAACTATAGAACAAAACACAAAACCCGAACAAAATCTGTTAAACATGTGCGTCAGTACTCAGTGCGGTGCGCGCGGAGTGAGGCGGCCGAGTATGAGAGGCATAGAATGCGACATAATTACGCCGTATATTGTTTATATTCTGCCTATTGAATTACATTAAGCAAACGTAATGAGACCAACGGCATAAGTCATAACGTGCCTTCCTTTCTGCCTTTCATTAGGTATTAGATATTATATATTATGTTATAAACATTGAAGTTAAATTATTTATTTAATTTAAGTTGTTTATTTATTTCATTCCAATGCCACCCAAGATTCTAACTGTCATTACTTTCCTGAGATTACATCATAAAAGATTCCGCTGCTAAAAGACTAATACTTAGGTACACTTGTTACACACACAATGTCACATTTAAGATTTTAGTCTATGACAAATGACGCAAAATGGTGTCCGTTAAATATTTTGACAAATTAAAAATTTTAAAACAATTAGTAACAGTTAGTAAACAGTTAGTCTAGTTAATCACCGATGAAAAGTTATTCCTTTACACTTTGCCGTATAACTATTTTTGAGATACGATCTTTTAAATACAGGACGCGCTTTGAAACGTGCTATCTCAAAGTTCAGCGCAACATAACTCTACACCTGAGTCGTAATCTGAGAAACAAAATATAATATTGTATAGTTTAACTCGTAGTAAACATAAAAAACATAACACGTGATAATCTTCCGAAACAAATTAAGCCTCAAGGAACGATAGTGTGCAACGCGAACCGCGCAGCGACGCGCGGTATCAGGAACAAATATACGCATTATTAAGGATTACTCAAAAACTACTAGTCACATCTCGCTCAAATTTAAATGGGACCACATGACGAGCACTAGCTTTTGAATATAAAAAGAATCATTAAAATCGGTACACCCAGTAACAAGTTATGAGGTAACACACATAAAAAAAAAAAAAAAAAAAAAAAAAAAAAATACAGACGAATTGAGAACCTCCTCCTTTTTTTGAAGTCGGTTAAAAATACCAGTAGTCAACGAAATGCTTGGAACGATTTTGTCAGTTGACATGTTGGAAACAAATGTCAACCTTATGGCAGTTATTTCAAGGTGCATATTTGAATATACAATTTTATGAAGTGAGCCTTCCAGTTATGATATAAATTCCTTGCATATTACATACATACATATCATACCATCACTCCATTCGCTGCGGGAATAGATTTCATACTTACATATTGACGCTTATAGCGTCAATATGTAAGTCCTAATTTCCGTCTAGCTATCTCTTCCAAGTTTTTCCCATAGCCCAGTAACATGGAGATCTTTACACTTCGAGGATTCAGGTGCCTTTAAGAACAGAAATTAACTGAATACTAAATATTGTGTCTATAAGTAACTGTGACCACTCACATCAAATCCTTTCTTATAACAGATCTCTTTTAGAAGTTTTTTACATAAAATAGTATTTAAACCAATCAATCTTTTATATTCCTAGTTGAAATAATTTTAACTTTTCATTTGTAGATTTCTTCTCGGCATTTCAACCATTAGTACATTCGACACCTCGCTACCAATACGATATCACAACGAAAAGACCGAGAACCGAAAAGGTCACCAAAACCACCGACAATCCAAGACTATCATACATCGAAGATATATATAAGGATATTTATAAAGAGAAACAGAAACAAAATTTTCATATTGACAATGTTCGTCCCACGACCGTGAAACCAATTAGAAAAACAACAAAACAAACGAGTACATCTAGTCTAAATTATAATATAAATTCGAGGGAAAGGACAGAACAGAACAAAACCTCAAAAGATAGAGCTAAACCCAGAGAAGGAACTGATAACAGGAGAATAGAAAACGATGATAGAATAATATTTGACGATGGTAGAAGAAATACCATAATCAGTTATGAAACGACGCGTCGTTATCAAGATTACGAATCAAAAAACTATAATATACATCAAACAGAATACCCTTTCACGATCCGTCCAGGAGTCAAGCCAGCCATTGTTAATGGACCACCACTTACGAATAGACCACCAACGCAACGACCAATTGGTATAAAACCGTCACAAGATGATATAACAGTTAGTCCAGAACTTATTATTGGACCCAATGAAGACTTTATGAGTAGTGTTGAAAAGAAAAGATACGTGGAATTGGCTGAAAGAAGTGAGTATATTTGATTTTTTCTTATAAATTGATTACTAATTAGTATATTTTTTAAACATAAACACACGGCTATCTGTTCCTAAGGCAGGCATATAATGCCTGTGTTTTAAGTAACCAACTGAAATACATACTGATATACGACTGATATACCCGCATTCGGAGTGGCAATCAAACAACCCTGGAGTAGAAATCAGGGTCGCTACCAACTGCACCAATTTACCAGTTTAATTAAGATTTTATTAATGCTTTAAAAACTGGCTTACTAGGATTCGAAATTGTTATGATATAATTTCCTTTGCCAGAAGATTGAGTCACTATACTGAAGTCAAAATAATTTTGAATCGACATTTTACATTAAATTATTTAATTATTAATTATAATATATAATTAATGTGAAATTTTCATTAATTACGTTAGTGAAGCCGTATTAAGCCTGACCCGTGGCGCAGTTGGCAGTGGCCCTGGAAAAAAGTGGCTGTGACATACGGAGGGACAGACAGACAGACAGACATGACGAATCCATAAGGGTTCCGTTTTTTTGTTACTTGGCTACGGAACCCTAAAAACGAATCTTAGAAATATGTAATAAAAATCCAGTTTTAACATGAATTGCTGATTGATTCAGAAACGTTTTGCTAGCCAGTTGTTGACAAACCAGTTCTTTTAGATGACAGAATAAATATTACAGAATAATATTTCAAAATGATAATAATAAATTGATAACAATTTAAACTAAAGATTATTTTTACCCGACTGCAACAGAAAGAGGGTTATGTTTTTCGAGTGTATGTATGTGTGTATTCTTTGGCACGCCCTACAGCCCAAACGGCTGGACGGTTTTTGACATATGAGGTGTCGTTGGATTTGTCTAAATTATAGTAGTGACATAGGCTATATAAATTTTCAAAATGGCGACCGAAAATGGCGGAATGAGGGGGGGGAGTTGAATTTTTTTTTCTTATTGTAGCAATATGGGTATCAAATGAAAGCTAGTAAATTGTTTTATTCTTTTTAGTTTATAATAAGAGTATTTTACGCAGTCGGGTTTTTTGATTTTTTTAATTAATTTATTAGTGTGAAAACAGTGTACTACTGTCTATACATGAATCGGAGGAATTCACAAAATTTAAGTGACTATTAACTTTTTATCAATGTGAGAATCGTGGAACGCAGACTTAGTAACTATTCAAGGTATGAATAGTGAATATCAGACTCCACTGATTTGATCATTGAATATTTGTATGTGTATTAGTGAGTATTCACTAACTTGTTATTTAAATTTACTGATATGTAGTGAATATAGATTCACTCACGTAATTAATGCGAATTCCACTTATTCATGTTTAAAGAATAAGCTGTGTTTCGGTTTCAGTAATCAAAGATATGCAGTAAAAAATAATTTTAAGGTTGATTATAAAACAAAACAAATTTATTTAAATTTATTTAAAATTAATCAATATTTATTTTCTGTATTAAAATGTATTTTTTTAAGTTGACATTATGTTTTGTCGCCATCAATATAATGTGATTCATAAGATATATTATACAAGACCTTGACAAACTTCTCGTCTTACGATGAAAAAGTAGCCATAAACAACTATATGTAATACCAGCTTCCGCCCGCGGCTTTGCCCGCGTGGTTCTATCGCCTAAAAGTAGCCTATGTCATTCCCCAGACTTCAGAATATCCGTATCAAATTTTTACAACAGCTCGGTAACAAAGACTCTCAAAAAAATAAAAATAAAACAATCCTCCACTCTCGCAGAATGCACAGTAATATTGCCCAGACACCTTAGTGAATTCTCGCGAAAAGAAGGTCGTAAGCGCCATGATATACGAGTCACTTACCTGTTTCCGCGTGACATTTTTTAAACTTTGTTATATTATGGTCAAATTACACAAAATCTTTATAAATTATAGCCTATATGTTTTGATGATTGATTCTGATGTATAAGCTATATTAATGTAAAGTTTCATCTAAATACGTTCAGTAGTTTTGCATGAAAGAGTAACAAACATCCAAACTTTCGCATTTATAATATTAATAGGATAAAATAATGTTTTTATTTTATAATTTATTTAATTTTTATATATTATTATAATTTATTTAATTAATATTTATTAGTTTGTAATAGGGATATATTTTTTTTAATTTATGTATTTTGTATATCTAAGTATTAAAATGTAGTCATTTGTATGTAAGTTTATTATAATATAACTACACCATCTACCCGGTGAATATTTTCATTTCCTATTTGGGTTGTCTGGAAGAAATGGATAATTATACCTTGTCCAACCGTTTATTTTCTTTTTGACAGATTAAGTCTATAAATTACTGTTTTTTTTCGGAATAACGTACTACAGTAATGTCATACTTTATAGACGGGTAGTGAAGTGCCGTGTACATAACAAACAACCACAGAGTATAAAACAATTCTTGAAATATATCGATCGATAAATCGATTATATGATAAAAATAAATTGACTTCATCTAAGTATTGTTTCTGTAAAATTAATTAAAAAAAAAGGAAATAAAAATAGTATCTATGACTCCAAGATTGATTATTTGCAAGGAATTAAGTCGAAATCTTGGAATTTTAGATCAAATTGGACAGATTATAGCCATAAGTCCGTTCGTTGTACTACACAAGAAGTATCTTTAAGCTATATTTAATAATGTATTTGTGATGTACAATAAAGCATAAATAAAATAATTAAATAATACTTATACGTTCAGGGGCTAATATTGTTTAAAAATAATACAATAAAATCACTCTTATAAATAAATTTATTTGAAATTATGTATAATTTAATTTGCAATGAAATTGAATATGATGTGCGGTGACCGGTACAGAAGAATAGTACCGACCTCTTTCTTGCCGAGTTGTAAAAGGCGACTAAGGTCATAATAGTGTTAACAATTGTACACCAATCTGGATGGTGATGGACAGCAGCGTCAGTATCTCCTGTCACAACACACTACGCTCGCCAACCCGTCAAGCGTGGCGAATACTGCCAAACCCTCCAGAGGTAATGGGGTTGAGGGGAATGAGGCTTATTGTCACCAATGGACATGAAACGACCGAATCTAACACTGAGCTAGATTGCTTCTTAAATCTTAGAACCGTTTCCGTAAACCTGATTACAAATATATACACAAATATTTCTCGTTAAAAATTAAAGGCTTAAAAAATAGAAACCGACTTCAAGATTATACCCAAATGTACAAATGTTTTTTTGCTTTTTCTTTTCCTTAAAAAGTGCTAAATTGATTCCGATAAAATTTCTACGGGACCTCCTCTAAAGTATGACCTACTGATTAAAAAAAGAATCATTAAAATCGATTCATAATTGACGGAATAATCGCGTAACAAACATACAAAAAAAAAGTCGAATTGAGAACCTTTTTGAAGTCGGTTAAAAATAGTAATAATAAAATGATTCATACAATTTTAATATAATGAAATAATTGAAAATTGATGAATTAAATTTATCAATCATTCTATTTTATATCTAATATATTTATAAATAAGGTAGATTTTTCCATGATTTTCGTATCGTAATAAGCTTTCTGTTATAGAAAATTTATGTTGCTATTAATATGATAATGTTGTTTGTAAGTCCAGTTACTATATCTTGTTTAATATGCGTAACAGATTCAAATTTTTCCATTATTTTATCAAACTAAGCGTGTCTTGCGGTTTATCACCTGTTTATTTACTTGTTATTTTCTGTTTTCTTTTTTTTATTATATTGAATATAACTTATAAGTATACCTACCTCTATTAACACTTTTAAAATTTAGCTGGTTCCGTGGACCCTTTCTACTATATTCCCAATTTGCAGAAGAAAAAAAAGTGTTTATCGCTATAATGAATACATTGAGTATTTACGAAATATCAATATACATCGCACACTTCTACTAAGCGTCGACCCCCGTCGAGTCTCCCGTGAACCCCTAGAGGTCCACCTGCCGGGCTAACATGCGTACCGAGATATCTCTTGACGAGAGAGAGAGAGATAATATGTTTAAATCAAGTATTTTCTCGATTACCTAACATGCGCACTACGAGAGAAAAAAATTCTCTTCCGAAGAAAATTAATTCTAATTACTTTATCTCGTCGATAATATTCTTCTTCTAACGTCAAAATCACGTCAAAAATCGACAAAATTACTATGTCATGTCAGCTCCCGCAGAGATAAATACCACAGATATCTAAAACTTAATGTTATCTCTTCTATCGACGTAGCGAGAAGAGTATCACGTGCACGCGTGTTAGCTACTGTAGACATAGAGAAATAATACGAGAAAAGGGGTAGACAAAATTTCGTCGTGCGCGCATGCTAGCCGGGCAGGATTACTTTGGGAACTCAGGATTTAGACAAACAAACACTCTTGCTTTATATGTAATATTAGTACAGCTACGAGTATCTCATTATGCTAGTTTTGTACTCGTAAACTTTTTGTATTCAAGATTCGTTACAAAAAAGATGCTTATTAATTAAGTACTAACTCACACCTACACTTCACACACAAGGGTAATTATCTATGTGAAGTAATTATTTCTTATATAATTTCTTGTTTATGTATATACACACACAGATACATATATATATATATATATATATATATATATATATATATATATATATATATATATATATATATATATATATATATATATATATATATACTTTTTTTTTTAATCTGGTCTTATTATTAAAGACGGACCTTTTTACATAAAAATAACTTTTATAACTTTTATACTTATGTTTTTATATATTGTGAATGTACTCGTAATAAATAACGCAGAAGATTTCTCCGATATCATGTAACATATAGTAATATAAATTAACACATTCGCTGCCAGCCACCCGAGTCGGGCGCTAGGTGCCGTCTACTCGGATCCGAGTATCTCGCACGTTCATTTTCCTTAGGCCAGTTAAAACTTGGCGTCCGTGGATAAAAAAATTCTCATTACAATGTGCACATTGAGCGCAATAGAAATGAGAATTTTGATTTGAGATTTTGAAAAGAGACAAGTAAGCTTAATTAAAAAAAATCAAAAAACCCGACTGCGTAAAATACTCTTATTATAAACTAAAAATAATAAAACAATTTACTAGCTTTCATTTGATACCCATATTGCTACAGTAAGAAAAAAAAATTCAACTCCCCCCCTCATTCCGCGATTTGTGGGCGCCATTTTGAAAATTTATATAGCCTATGTCACTACTACAATTTAGACAAATCCAACGATACCTCATATGTCAAAAAGCGTCCAGCCGTTTGGGCTGTAGGGCGTGCCAAAGAAATGGACATACATACATACATACATACATACACTCGAAAAACATAACCCTCCTTCTGTCGCAGTCGGGCAAAAAGGAAAATGAACGTGCGAGATAATCGGATCCGAGTGGACGGCACCTAGCTAATGCACCTATCCCTACTCGGATCCGAGTGGCCGGCAGCGAATGTGTTAAATAAATAAAATGTAAATTAGTAATTCAAACATTTTGTATAAATATGTTTGAAAGTAGTAATATGAACTGAACTGGCTGAGCTGAATCCATTCTCCATATAGAAGATATGATATGTATATGATAACAACCGGGACCGACGGATTAACGTACTCTAATAGGCACGACACTAATAGGGGAGACCTACAAGGACATACACTCAGAACAGAAAATAATGTATTTTGTACAAATACAAATATCTGCCCCGAGTGGGAATCGAACCCTCTACCATAATTATTTAAACGCCTCTAAAAACTAGACAGTGGATCAGGATTAACCGCTCCACTCTGCCCGTGTCAACTACTAGGTGACAATAGTTTACAAACTAACCGCAATAACCGCAAGGGCCCGTGTCAAGTAATGGTCGCCATGGCTAATATAGCCATGGCGACCATTACTTGACACCATGCCATGGCCATGTTAACTTTTTTTCGACACGAGCATTAGTACGCGAAGTGCACATGTCAACTACAGGTTGATTAACTTATATCATTATCACCGGTGAGAAATTATGTAACAAAACGTGAGAGGCTTTGGGCAGTTTTGTGCAGTTGGTAAACTAAAAGGTCATTGCCCGGACACTCAAGCGGCTAACATTCCATAAATTGGATTCTATTTAAATTCCATTTCTTGTATGTTCCAGTGTGTGACAAATACAAAGCACTCGACAACAAGCAGATACAGGCTATACCGTTGCTGCCGTCACCTGACGTGTTGAAAGTTAACGTATCATCATGTACACCTGCCACCGTACCATTGGTGGTCGGTGGTAAGGTGGCGACGGTGAACGAATTCCCTCACATGGCGTTATTGGGATGGATGAAGATAAGGGTAAGTATTGACCACTCCTCTACCCCAAAAACCTCGTAAAAAGTAAGACCATTTCCTCTGCCCCAAGGGTTCATGGAAGAGATCGCTTTTCAACTATAAATAAAAAAGTAAATAAATATGCTTAACATACACACTTTTCTTATATATAAGGCACCTTCTCTTATATATAAAAATGACTGGAGCTCAGCTATAGTTTGGCGAAAAACTTTTCTACAAACGAACGGGACCACCGGCTTTACGTGCTCTTTGAAATCAGTTTGGGAGACCCACAAGGACAGACCAACAGACCAAAAATTTATATGTAACTAATTACGAACAAATAACTGAATTTATGGTTCTTATAACAACTTGTGAATATCATATTCTTGCAAATAAATGATTGATTGAAACATAATTATAAATATACGACCTAAATGAATCTTTCCGATTGGTTGGTACAAGACTGATGGTAGGTGGACAAGAAGAAAGTTACGTTCAATAAACAAGTCATACCGAAACCGATATTGGCTGATGGATCACCCTTCTAGAAGTTGCATAGCATCGTGTCTAACTAGGCAATACAATTTTTTTTATTTTATACCACGACGGTGGCAATCAAGCATACGGCCCGCCTGATGGTAAGCGGTTACCGTAGCCTATGGACGCCTGCAACACCAGGGGCATCACATGCGCGTTGCCGACCCTTTAAAAACCTATTTACTCCCCTCTTGAAGGACCCCATACTGTAGTCCTGTGGGAAAACCTCGGCAGGGAGTTCATTCCACAGCCGAATGGTCCGTGGGAGGAAGTTCCTCTGATACCGAACTGTACGGGACCATTTGGGCTGCAAAGTGTGAGCATGAATTCCCTGTCGATGGCGAGCGGTGCGATGATAAAAAGTGGCCGTTGGCATCATTTCGAACAATTCTTCGGAACACAACCCATTATACAAACGATAGAGCACACATAGGGATGCAAGATCTCATCTTAGACTTAAGGGCTCGATATCGCTTGTCAGCATTGGATCGTCAACAATTCTCACAGCTCTCCTTTGAACCGAGTCAAGAGGCCCAAGCTGGTATGCCGGTGCTCCTGCCCAGAGATGAGAGCAGTACTCCATATGGGGTAATATACGAGTATCTAGGCCAAAAAAAACTTCTAGAGAAGTTAGCCGTTAGGAGGATTTAGTTGGGCGGGGCGTTATTTGGTAGGCTTCATCGTGTTTTCGATTCGAAGATTCCGCAATGCTTAAAGCCATAAGTTTTCAAGCAGTGCGTTCTGCATACGTTGACATAATTATAACGCTAAAACCTGGACACTGACGACGAGACTAGTATAAAAATTAAGTCACTCAAAGTACCATGGAACGGGCTATGCTTTGAGTCTCTCTCAAGGATACAAACAGTAATGAGATTATCGGCGAGAAAACCAAAGTAACCGACATAGCTCGTAGAATCAGCAAGTTGAAGTGGCAGTGGGTGAGTCGCCTATGTCGCAGGACCGTTGGCCACTGGGGCAGACGTGTCCTGGAGTTGCGAAGTTGAGAATCACAGTTGGGGTGTTCTTTGACCTACTGGACTGACGATCTGCGTATTGGTGAAATCTGGATGAGGATTGCAGACACCGTTCTAGTGTAGTTGTGCGAGTAATTATCTCAACCCCAGCGGTTGCGGGTTCGATTCCCGCTCGGGGCAGATATTTGTATTTGTGCAAATATGTGCTGTGTGTATGTCCTTGTGGATTTCCCCAACGTGCCTCGGAGACCATATAAAGCCGTCGGTCCCGGTAGTTATCATAGACATTCGGTATCGATTTTTACTAATGGTAGGGATATAATCCACCAACCTGCAGTGGAGCAGCGTGGTAGATTAAGCTCCGACCCTTCTAGATAAAGAAGAGGCTTTTACCCAGCAAGGGACGTTGATTCATTTCAGTTCAGATTTTTTTGATCCTTTGGGGAGGTCTATGTCCAGTACTGGACTGCGAACCTTCATCATAAGTGGATTATCATGTTAACTGATTTAATTAACAAATCGACTTTGTTCTCCAGAACGGTGGCTACTCATGGAAGTGCGGTGGTTCGCTGGTCAGTAACCACTACGTGTTAACCGCGGCGCACTGCGTCTACCAGGAGAGGGACAACAATGTTGTGACGTGAGACTTTTCATTATTTACTCTATATAAATAAAATGATATAGGTCTGTGCATCACAGAACAACTACTACCAACTATATTGCTATATCTTAATTTATTATAAATTTATAAAAATTTAAACAGCATTTTATAATCTATAATTAAGTTAAAAATTGTTCGAAGTTTACTCCTTAAGAATCGATTTTCATACAAGGCCCCCGGTATAAAATAAAAATATGAGAAGTAACTTCTACTGATCGAATGACCTCGTTACGTTTTTTGTGCGCAACCTTCACTTTTAAGTCGTGAGTATTAAGACGTATAGTCCGCGCGCGAGCTCCGAGGAATCGGTGATTGAGGAGTAGGCGACAATTTATTGCCTGAGAAATCTAAAGGGCACTATATTTTAGCGTAAAAACTGTAAAATAGGCAATAAGTGTTATTCTGTGTTACATACGAATTATTTGTGCCTATTTAGAGAATCGTTCTCAAGGAGTAAACTCCAGTCGTGCGTCGGAGATGACACACACAGTTTTTTTTTTTTTTATTTATTATTATTCTGTATCTTGGCAATTAATTTGAAAGAAACTTGGACATTATTGAAGTCCATAGTACAAGGAAGGACACTAGACAGTTTATCCCGAAATTCAACACTGTTCGCTTGGTAGAAAGGATAAATTCATAATGTGTAATTAGTTGTAATTCATTAACGCGTAGTCCAATTCTTTTTATTATTTTTTCGTTACAAAGAAGTTAATTTAACGATTGTTCCGTCAATACTTCGAGTCCTATGGTTATGTTAGTTTAGAAATTACAAACGTCATAACTATTAGTACAGACAAACATAAGGGAAAGAACCTATACTACGTGATATATTTTTTACAATTTTCTACTTCCCTCCCCCCATCGGTAACCACGTATAATATTTCCCTATCCACTAAAATTACTTACATTACAAAATAGACTACCCTACTTTACATTACAAAATAACATCTTTGCATTGTACTGATATTACGAGTATTAGATTTTTGTAACATACACGATGTATATATGATTATCTACGCCTATTCGATTTAATTTTACTACTAATTGTTTTACAATTTTTTCTGTAAGTGATTAAAAATGTAAATTTTTTGAGAAAATTAATGTCTCTAACCATAAATAAACAATTTGACCTCCAAATTTTTTATATAAGCCGCACATTGTTAGATTTATTTCCTTTTTTTTAAAAAGTCGAAATGTCAAATTTTGTGAACGACGACCAAGGAATTTATATACAAACTGGAAAGCTCACGTTAACTCAAAAAATGTTCCTACGCCGGGATTTAATCTCTTTCTACCATGGATTCAAAGCAACTCGCGTAAGCAAGAGACAAAATACCGGTAGTCAACGAAATTTTCGGAACGATTTTTTACTTTACATGTTATAAGCCAATGTCAACCGTATGTCAAATGTGTGTGTAAAATATTTCAAGGTGCATATTTGAATATATAATTTTATTAAGTGAGCGTTCCAGTTATGATATACATTCCTTGGTCTAGGGTTTTTTATATGTCAATGGCTACGACGTATTAGGCCCGATCCACATTACAGTGCTGATCTTCGGTTCGTTCTCGGTCCGATCTCGATCCGGTAAAATGTTTTGTATGACGAATCGTTGCTGGAGCGTGACTTGATCGGACCTTGACTGCCACGGATAGTGTGAATACTCTCATTGTTTCTTGTGTAACAATATTTTACCGGATCGAGATCGGACCGAGAACGAACCGAGACCAGCACTGTAGTGTGGATCCGGCCTTATAGTGGTAGTATCAATATGCGTTATATAATTCCAGCGGTCCACCGAGAGTTGTCCAGCTGGGTTCATCGTTTATGGACGATCCAAATGCCATACTTATAAAAGTAGCTGCCGTTATCAGACATCCGAAGTACAAGCTGCCGAAATCCTATTACGACCTTGCGATCGTCAAAATGGCTACCACTGTTACGTAAGTATATATCGCTCATTTGGAGCGACAGTGATACATTTGCAAAAATACGCGAAAATGACTTATTAATGCCAAAATACTATGCATAAACATCTGCGTTGGTAGTGAAAATGCCACAATATCCAGCTATAATAAAACTATTTTAAAATAATAATTAGCCGTAATAATGCTTCAGAATCATCTTTTGAACTATGAAATAATCTTTATTCTGATCTGGTGTAAAGTTAACTAATTTGCATTTGTGTCACTGTCGCTCCAAATGAGCGATATGTATTCTACTCTTTAAACATGAATTAGTGAAATTTCACTAATTTTAAGTGACTATTCACTTTTTTTCAATGTTAGAATCGTACCACGCAGAATTAGTGACTGATCAATCATCGATCTATGAATATGTGAGTATCCAATGTCCACAATGTTCACTAATTCAAGTTTAGAGGTACCTTTTTTTCTTTTAAAGTATAATTATAAACTGTTTCCGTTTAGCGGAATGTTAAAATTCTGTTGTGTTTTTTGTGTTATGTTTTTACTAAGCAATAGGTAACATGAGAGGATTTTTTATTAAGTTTTTTTTTGAGTTTTTTGTCTCATATGTCTATTAGTGTGATTTTTTTTAATCATAATTTGTGTCTCTTTATACGGTACTTCATAGAGTTTTATTTAATAAATTATTTGTCAATCCGTTTAAGGTTTTCGAGTGTAGTAAAGCCAGCGTGTTTGGGGGTACCGCCACCCCCTGGTGAACCGGTTATCGTCACAGGATGGGGAAGAACTGAATTTGGTAAGTTAATTGTTTTTTTTTTACATTTACAACGCTATGAACTGAATTTAATGTTTTTGTGTATTTTTCGGCTCTATTTGACTGTATTTGACCGTATAAGGTATATTTGTCTAATAAAAAAATTGGTTGTCTCCAAAGTCGGTTTATCGATAATTTTACGTGAAATTTATTATTATTAAATTTATTATTATTATTAAATTTTTTTTTTTTCATAAGAAAACATTGATAAAAAATTGCATACTTTTAAGAATTGAATTGAAGTATTATCACAGAATTATCATCATTTAATATAATTCAAAGAAGGAGTTAATTTTTTTTTTTTTTCTTCAGTATGTAATTTAAGCATTTTTTATTACAGAAATTTTACATTATTATACATATTTACAATTCAAAACTTAAAATAATTATTTACAAACAGTTTTGGTATAATATAGTATAGTATAATAATATAGTATAATATAGTATAGTATATATAATATAGTATAGTATAGTATAGGAGTTAATTGAAAATTATTTTTTTTCCGATAAATTGACATTTATTTGCACTCCTTAATTTAAATATTTTTTCTCTTCTACTCGGACGTATCTGCCGATGGAGTGCAAGAGAGACAGATGCGTCACAAGCCGAACGCTTACGCCGATCGTGCCTTTCTATCGCTTGTTTCGCGCTCTCGCTCACGGAACGTGACAATGAGTCATGCTTTTTCGTGCGTGCAGTCAGCGTTCATCAATTTACAAGACGTTATCACGTCAATAAAATTAAGAATTGTAGAACGCCTCTGTAAAAACTTTTATAATATCATAAGCTGAAAAAAATTCTCTGACATGTCTGCTCTCGCCCATTGCTCACGTGTGCACATAATAATAATAAATAAATAAAATAAACGTCTCACACTCAACGGCCCCCAGTAGGATGTTTATCCTGTGTCGGGGAACACACACAACACACATGCACAAACGCCCAGACCACGAAAAATATCTGTATGGCCTATACAGACATTTGTCATGGGAACTACGATCTACCCGCGGCAGTTAGCGCATAAGCCAGTTGATGTGACCACTGCGCCAACGCGTCGTCAAATATATAGGGAATATAATATATAGGGAAAGTGACCTATGTGATACGCTTAAGTCTGAAACAGTGTACTTCAAATTATATATTTATATATTGCTAGTGGACCCGACAGACGTACACACATCTTAAATCCGAAAATTTATTCAACGCCAACTATCGGGACAAATTGGAAGTAAAATAAAATATTTTTGAATATTCAACAACGAGATCGCAGCGCTGTCTGCCGGATCCAATGTAAAACATTCCAACACTAACGACTTGTAATTAAATAATATATTTAAAAAACATTTTGTGGTGTACCGAATTGGGAATCGAAACCATTCTCGAAACCAATTAAACACACACAAAAAAAATTACCAAAATAAATCCCGTTTAGGAGGAGTTCAGTCACATACAGACGCACAGAAGAATTATATATATATAAAGATAAATATACACACAGCCATGAAGAAAACATTGATTAAGGGTTTGCTAGAAAAACTCGCTATTAACAAATAATAACGGCTCACCCAGAACGGCCTCAGTAGGATAAAATCCTGTATATTTGTATTTTGCAAAAGGCATATAAGTTTATATGTCCATGTATGCAGTGTAAAATCTTGTGTACGCTTGGCAAATAAATCATTTGAATTTTTACTATACTAATATAGTTAGTTATAGGCAAATTTGATTTAAATTTCGTCGGCAACGCGCTTGTAATGCTACTTGTTTTGAACCGGTCCATAATAATCTGCGGTAACTGCTTACCATCGGGCGGACCGTACGCTTGTTTAATACCCTAAAGCCCACCATTCACTAGGCGCTTTGCGCTTTGCACCCATCCGTGGACAAATCCGTCGTCGTCCACACACTACCGCCGGGACGCCGGGGAGCCGGACGCCGATATACATTCACACGCAGATTTGTCTGCGGACTTGTCGCCAGCGACAAGTCCGGCGGATGGGTGCGCCTGTGAATGGTACAAGTAATAAACGTCCCACAGCTGCGCAAAAACCTTTTCTTCATATAGGACAGGGGTTGGAACTTAATCCACCACTCTGCTCCAATCCGGGAAGGAGCATAATTTCCCTACCATGAGTGTCGATAGATTTCAGATATATGTGATAGCAACTGAGAACGACGGCTTTACGTGCTCTCCGAATCCGGTGGATGGACCCACAAGGACATATACCCAGACCAGTAACAAATATTTATACAAATAGAAATATCTGCTCCAAGCGGGAATCGAATCCGCGACCGCCGGCTTTGAGGCAATGAGTGCTTAAATAAAAATGTTATATTCCAGGTGGAGATCAATCTGAGGAACTCCGAAGTGTATCCATACCTATATGGGATATGGATGAGTGCTACAGCGTGCTGGGAACTTCAAGGAAGATTCCAGACGGTCCTTCGAGCGAGAGTCAAATATGTGCTGGGGAAAAGAGAGGAGGAAAGGATACCTGCCAGGTAGGAATTGATGCAATGGCAAAAAATTTGCCACCTGACAAAACTTTAATGTTAATTGCTGCCCATAATACAAAAATCATAAGGCACTATTGTTAGGAACCAGAAATATCCTTATAAAATTTTATTTTAATTATTAAAGATTATAATTTACTTATTAGCTTAGAATTTCGATTAACACTGTAGCGACATCTATCTCGCCACATATGAACTGACGTATCCTACATCGCGTTATCGAAGTTATCCGAGCGATTGAATATATATACAAGAACCCGACAACAACCGTCGGGGGCAGTAGTCCAACCAGACACAACACCCGTCTGATCGAGGATCCTCCCTTTTCAATAATGAATGAGGAACTTTACACCCCGTTCCTTTTACCCTCCCCCAAACTGGTGACCCCGACGTGATGTGAACACGTAACCTCTGTTCGTCAGCGCAGCTCACACCCAAAACTTCAAAGAATTATTAACCACTGAATAAGATGTTGTGTGTAATCACAACTATGAATTTACGACCACTATATTGACGAACAATAATGATCTATCGGTCAGAGCATCGACCAGCAAATGGGCCTTAAGTCTTTTTTGTTTGGTTGTTTATTACTATACTATGAGGATGAGTACTGACTCCTAACCGTAAAAACATGGGAAGCGATCTTCTGGTAAAATCACACCATATCAATATATCTGACTCAACGCAGTTAAAACTACGTAGATAATCTAGTATATAAATTATATTTTATGATTGTTTCAATTGTTTATAATATTGTTTCTAATATTTATTACAGAAATTTTACAATATTATACATATTTACAATTCAAAACTAATTTAATTACTATTTTGTTTCTAATTGACGGCCGGCTGGTCGAGTGGTCAGACAACTGGACACTTTACGCAGCGGTCGCGGGTTCGAATCCCGCCAGGTGCAGATAATCTGTATGACGAATATAGATGTCTGCACCGGGTCATGGATGTGTATTTATGTATATATGTATTTATATCTTAAATTTATTACCGTTCCTAGTACCTGTAACACAAGTTCTTACGAACTTAGCACGGGGCTAGGTTAACGTGGTGTGATTGTTGGTTAATATTTATAAATAAAAAAAAAATTAGAAATATATATTTACTTTATTATTGAACTAGGGTGAATGATCTATAAAAAATCTTATTTTATATAAATAAAATTAATCGAAATAAATTGTAATGATAAGTTAACTAATAATCACTAATGTGATTAAAGTTATTTTCTTTCAGAGTTTTCGCTGGATATATAAAATAGAAATATATTAAATCGGAGTATTTATGTATTTAACGTTTTAAGACTTGACACTAGATTTTCAAACATAATTTTTTTTGTCTCTTCGTGACCATGTAACTGGTCCGAAATATCGACAAAAATCGTCAAAAAAAAAGCTATATCGTGGTATATAGTAGTTTTTGTATTTTTAAAAATAAACTAATTGTATATTTTTTGTTGTAGGGTGATTCGGGAGGTCCCGCACAGGTGCGAGACGGCTGCTCGTGGCGCGTGGTGGCGGTGACGTCACTCGGCCGCTCCTGCGGAGCTCCGCACACGCCCGCTCTATACGCTCGCGTGCAAACACCCTTCGTAGCAGCCGTGGTTTTCGGTGACCAGATCAACAAAAACAAATTGACAACCCAGTCGAACCAGCAATCAAACGACGAGTGGAGTCAACCGTGGAACAATAACCAGCAAACCAATTTAGAACGGAACAAAAATCAACAAAATGTTTACAATACGGAATCGAATATCAGAAATCAACAATCTAATAGCCAACAATGGAACGGTAACCGACAAAATAGTCCGGAACGGGGCAATAATCAACAAAATGGTTATAATACGAATTCAAACAACAATCAGTGGAACAACAATCAACAAAACACATATAACGCTAATGTTAACAGTAATAGGAACCAACAAAACGATGGTTATTATAATTCGAACGGCCGCTATTACAACAATGATTTTACAACAGTCAGGCCGGTTTTCAACAAACCACAGAGTAGTTATTATAACGACTATGGAAGTGATCGTATACCCGACTACCAAGCAAATAGTAATCAATACTACTCTGGTAGTAGGACATGGTGGACATAATTTTTGTGCGTGTTTGTGTGTGTCTGTGCGTTAGTAGTTGTGTTAATAAATAGGTGATATTTTAGTGACTTATTTAATTTTATTTTAATATTGTAATTAACAATTAGTTTCTATGTAAACTTTAATTAAAATATATTATATTTAATACAAATTAATGGATTTTAAATTTATTAATATTAAGTTGGTCATATCAGCCGTTGGATGTCCATAAATTAATGCCTGTAATTAAAAAAATCGTTAAACTGTAAAGTTTTTTAAACAAATAAACGCGATAAAATCCGGTCTAGACTTTTAATTAAATATAAACGGCTTACGTTTTTACGCCTTCACCTTAATAAATCATAATTCCGCGTCCATTAAAGATTTTGATATTTTTCATGACTCAGTGACTAATCTGAAAAAAAAAACTTACCGCACATTTCTGTTCGAAAATAATAATAGGTATGTAACTTAATATTTATGCCACTATATTTCTCCTTTTTGTTATAGGTACTGCTACTTTATTTTAATAATTTGCTGCAACTCAAAAATTGTATATCGAAATTTATTTTAAACTTAATTTAATTTTTTCTAATGAGAGTGATGTATGCACCAGTAATTGGCATGCATACCAGACTATGTACAAGACCAAGTTTATTGTAATGTTTTGTATGTTATGCTGTTGGTGTGTCATTAAATAAATAAATAAATAAATAAATAAATAATACGATGCTTTAGAGCCTATTAAAATACTCAGTAAATAAGCTGTTTAAGACATAATTTAAAATCACAAACAATTACTTATCTCTCTCACAGTAAATATATTAAAATTATAATCCACCACGCTGCTCTACAGCGGGCTTATGGGTACTTTTCTCCCATGAGTAACGATCCTTACCAGATGTCTATGATAATAACTGGGAACGCCAGCTTAACGCGTTCTCCGAAGCACGGTGGGAAGACCCACTAGGACATATATCCATACCAGATATTTGTACAAATATAAGGGTGGGGCTCAAAAAAATTGTACCATAACACACTAGAAAATATAACACAAAGAGACGCACGCAACACACTGGAAAAATTGTAACACACTAGAAATTAGTAAGGCCTTGATTACACTATACCTATCATAATTTATTAAAAATGTTAGGTAATTTTTTTTAATAATTTAATAAATATTTTACCTTATCCCTGGGCTTTTTTGTTTATTTCAATTTTAAGTTCATCCATACCTCAAATTAAAGAAAATGCAACATGATTTATTAAAATATTTTAATTAAAATTAGTTATACACTAAAGAAAAAATTACCATGGTAAAGATGTTGTGAACCATGCTTAATATTATCCAGTGTGTTTCGTAACACACACGTAACACAACATAACACACTATAAGATTCTGAACACACGAGAAGATTCTTGGCTTTACTTGATTAAAACGACCTCAAATTCAAAGATATTTCAGAAATAAAGCCATCACATACGACTTAAACAAGGATTTATTTAATCTCATAATTTTATATAACGAAAGTACGTTCCTTCGTACGTCAAAACTCACCTTTTTATATCCAATTTTTTCTATGACAAAAACGAACGCCGCACATCACGCGTCGTTTGCCGCGAAACTAAAACGCTGACATTAAAACTGACACTTCATAGATGTTAGGTTAAAGTTTAGCCTAATAGGGTATTCTACTATGTTTGAAAAAGTACTTCAAAATGTTAATTTTCGTAATAAAAAGCCACAAAAAAAATAATTTCGGCAAAATAAACACGCTTTCTTGCCATAAAATTAAATTAAATTTTAAACAGTTTTTTTAGTTTGCTATACTGTGCTATACTGGTTACTGATAAAACGGAACGCAGTCCAGTATACTATCATCCTAATTTTTCGACATTGTTTTCAAATAAAATATTTATCATGTATGTACGTTTTCTGTTCAAAAATAAATTCAACAATATTCAAAAATTAATTTTTGAATATTGTTGACATTTTTGAATAACAAATCATTCGTGCTGTTATATTTTTTAATCAAGTGATCAAAGTACTGAAAGCACCTTACCTCGAAAGCGCCAGTGCTCACAGTACAAAAATTAAGCTATTTATGACGTCATATACTTCTATATGGTATTGCGGCAGTGTACTGGCACTCAATAAAGGAACGAATTTTTCACTTGTGAGAGCACTGAGGAGTGCTCGCAGTGTACATCGGAAACATTGTCTTTACGACGTCACACCATGGCGGCTCGTGTTTTAGATCACGTGATATACAGATTAAAAATTACGACTTTTAATTTCAATATAATAAAACATTTATGTGCTTTTATGACTCAAAATCAGAATATTTAAGTATATTTCTACATAAATTTTAATTTTTATCAAATCTCATAATTTATTTTTCACTACCGAAAGTACCCTATTATAATATGAATTATAGTGGAACTATTACAGAAACAGAAAAGTTACCGTGTAACACATTCATTGTAACACACGAGAAGATTAAAAGGGACATTTTTTCAAATTAAGTTATTTAGTTAGAAATTGTACTATTTCTCTAAAATTCATTTGAAATGCTTTAAATTAGCTCCCATACTAACAACGCTAGTAAATAAAAAGTACATTAATAGCATATTTTTTTTGTAAAAAATTAATCATTGTCCTCAGACTGCACTGGGACATTTTAGTTTTGTATGGAGAAAAAAATTGCCTTAATGTTTCGTGTACCAAAATAATGTGTATTTGGGTGGTTAGATGATTATTTTTGGCTCCTAACTATTATTTATGTTTTCATTATTCACCAACAAATAAAATTTCATGAAAAAAGCTTAAAAATAATACTAGAATTCAAGTATAAACGGATGACCGCAATTTATTTTTAAAAAGTACAATTTTTTTGAGCCCCACCCATAAATATCCATCCTGAGCGGGAATCGAAACCGCGACCGACGGCAATATGGCGACTACTCGCACCACCTACAACATTAGATTATTACATATATAAATCGATTTCTTTTATAGCCCGAATAAAAATTTATAAAACAATAATTCTGAAATTAAATCGAAGTTCGTAATAACGCAATGATTTTAAACACTGCTATAATTTATGGTAAGCCAATTTTTCAAAAATAAATATTTTTGGTGTTAAAACATTAAACTTACAATATAATAATTTATTCTATATCATATCAATATATCTAATATGAATAAGACATTGTCTATCACGGGCCAGATTGATTGCACTGGTGGGCCGGATTTGGCCCGCGGTTCGTAGTTTGGAGAGCCCTAATCTACACAATGGACACTGGACAGTGTCCTGAAGATTTTTTTTTATGTTAGTTGGATAGGCAAACTGACAGACGTGCCACCTGATGGTAAGTGGTCAACGTCGCCCATGAACATAAACTAGTTTACCTGTAACTAGCCCAGCCAAATCACTTATGTGTTGCCTATCCTGAGACATATTATGATGTTAAGTCTCGGTGCCAGTAATTACACTGCCTGTCTTGCCCTTCTTTCCAAAACACATCAAAGCTGTTTTACGGAAGAAACAAGCAAGATGGTGGTACCCATGCAGCCGGGAGCGCGATACAGCGCAACCCTATCACCGGTCTTTGACATAGTTCCACCGTCATGTTTTCACTATCGCATCCTACGCCGCAGGACTCGTCATCATTCACAGTACGTGGATGCCTAGTTTCCATCCAAGATTTCACGCTCTTTTTCCTCCGTTCAGATTGTGGAATAACATTACTCTTAAGGTTTTCTCTGAGCGATATAATTTTAGGGTTCTCAAGCGTCGAGTGCACAGATAGTCTGTCTCTAACGGGCGGTAACGCACTCGCAATTTCATAATGTTGCAGATGTCTTCCCGTATTATGTAAAGAATGAAACTGATATATACAAGATTTTTTGTTTCAGTTATTTTTTTAAATATAATACAAGAAATAAATACCTATAATTTGAACAGCCATTCAGCGAAAAATAAAGAGGATTTGATTAATATAATAAAATCATTAAACTACGGTAATGACGGACAGATGGAGCATGATAACAAAGTATCAGAAACAGGTACGGTAGAATATGGAATATAACACATATACAAATCGTTCAATTCATCTTAGTGTGTATCACATACTATCGCTAAGTTATCTGTGTGTACGTGTATTTGTAAAAACGCAGTTTTCATTTTATGACAGTGACGTGTCACGGCGTCAGTCGTCGTGCCAGTAACACGTAATAACGTGCTATGTCGCTTTGAACGAGTCCACGGCCGGAGATACCTCGACCGTGAGCGAGTCAATAAAAATAATACTCGGTATATGGATTTAGAGAATTTCTATTATTTTAAATTTGATAACAAAATTTTTGACATTTAACATGCATTTTATGTTAAAAGTTTTTGAATATTTTTGTAATGCACACAGAGTTGATATAAATAGTAATATCAAAAGAGTTTTAAAAGTTTACTTAAAGTTTATCTTGATTTTGATCACGGGCGTAGCTACCGCCGTATCAGCCGTATCAATGATACGGGGCCCCCGGCCTACAGGGGCCCCGAACGTGTAGGGACATGAAAGACTATCAGACTTGTTTATAGAGGCAGTGCTGAATTTAGGTGAGGGCTTCCACATAAGAGGAGCCCCCACAAAATAGACTTCGGGACAAAAATTTAAATTCAGAGATGACCTTGTTCTTTTTTTTTTCGTCATCGTACACCAAGTTGCTCGTCTTCAAACTCACTCTGTTGCCCCGGGCCTCCACACCTATAATCTTTACCCTTCATTTGGGCCCCTTTACAGATTTTGCTACAGGGCCCATCTAAGTCACGCTACGCAACTGATTTTAATCCATACAAACTAGAAAATAATATATTAAATACTATCTATTCCTATGATCAAAGACGATGACAGACAGAAAAAATTTAAAAAATATAATAATGGCTTTAGTGTCGATTATATACCCTGCACCGTGCGGTGACAGAGAAGAATAGTTCCGACCTCCTTGCTCCTCCTGGCTCCTTGGTTGCGACTATGTACCCAGCAAGGTGGTGACGAGCAGCAGCGTCTCCATTTGCTGCCGCAAACATTGCGCACACCGACCCACCTTCCAAGCGTGGAGATTATTGACAAATCTCCCTAAATTAAGAGCAAGGTCACTCTGAATGTCGATGAAGGACGCCTACACTCAGCAGTGGACATCAAATAGCCGATATAGAGGGATTGGATTGGACCTGTTACAGTAATATTATAAGTATAAATATAGTGCTCATTTATTTTAGACGAATCTCAAGAAATATCTGATGAAATCAAAGAAATGAAATTACAGCAACTACTGTGGTTATTGAAAAAGAACTTCAATGCTTTGAAACTACACGAGGAGTTGATGAATGATCCGGTTCATACTGGCTCTAGAATATACTTCATAAAAAATCCTGAAGTTCTAGAAAAATACAAGGATTACTTAAGGAAGAAGAAAAAGTGAGTAAAATTTGATGATTGTTTTAAAATTAAAGACAAATATTTTAATTGAAACAAACTCAAATTCGAAATATCCTTCATTTAAATAGGTATTTAAAAACACTTTTCTATCGACCCTTTAAAAAAACTGTCATGTCAGTTTCACGTACCTACATCTATCACCTGATCGGATATTTTTATATACATATGTAGGTATATATACATTTTATGATAGAAAATGATAGATGAGAATTATTTCACTTGTTTTTCGGATGAGTCAGTAGGTCCTGGACTTAATTACAACACCTCAGTATCTGACTCAAAAACACTTGAAGACAAATTATGTAAAGTTTTTGTGAACCAAAAGAATTTCTTATTCTTGGTGCATATCAATGCGCTGGGTATACTTGCTCACTATTCTGAGCTTCTCAAACCTTTTAGCACTGCCACAGTTGATTGCATCCTTATGTCTGAAACCTGGTTTAAGCCAACCATCCCATCCACTAGTTGTTCTCTCTCAGTCGACCAGTTATTTTGCAATGATCGTACAACACTAACCAAAAAATCCAAATAGTTACTCTTATAAGACAATTTTAATTGTACTGTCACTAGATACCAGTAAAATCAGCTATCTTAGGAACTCGACGTATTTACAAATAACACTTTTTTATCTTTACTATAATCTTGTGAAAATTAATTTTTTTTAAGCAATAAGTTTTTTACGAAAGATATCAGTATCGCTTCTGCGAAATGACTTGTCACTAAATTTCCGCAAATCTTTGCGGTTTTATAATAATTTAGTTCATGTTAATTAAAAGTCTAAAACGGATTTTATCGTCCAAATATCAGACACCGACCACCTCAGTCCCCCGAGACCATGGACGCTGTAAAGAACAAAACGTAAAGTCCGAAACGTCGGGAAATAAAACAACAAATCGTTAAACTGTAAAGTTTTCAATAAACGCGATAAAATCCGTTTTAGACTTTTAATTAAAATGAGTAAAATTCGTGTAAATATAAGAAAACAGTAATTTTGTCCATCAGAATATGACGTAAGATATATTTTGAATAAGATATACAACCCATTGTTTCATCTCGGCCCTTAGTTAACTATATTATAAATAGTTCGTGCTATGTAACTTTCATATGGGGTTTGCCAATAATCGCCACGCTTGGTAGACGTGTTGGCAAGCGCAGTATGTTATATGACATGATGATGCTGCCCATCACCACACTGGTCGGTTCAAAGTTGTTCGCACCGCTATTGGCTTAGTCGCACTTTACCATATATCGGTAAGGAAGAGATTGCCACTATTATTCTCTGCTAGTCACCGTACGGCCAACCAAACTGGTCGATTGTGGAGGCCTATGTTCAACAGTAGACATCCAATGGATGATATGATGATGATATTGATGATGATGATGAAAACTTTCAGTAAACCAATATAATATACTCGTATATATTTATGCAATTACAGTTCACTTACCAGCGCAAAAGGAAATTTGATAAAACTGAAAAGACGCGCTGAATTCAGAACAGGTTAGCTTTACCTATTTTAATATTGTATAAGAGAAAATACTTTCTTCTGTATATAAATAAACGGTGAATAATTCTTTCACCACTACAAAGCTATATAACATACCAATGGACTGAACTAAACGGAATCAGCCTGTAAATGACCCACTGCTGGGCAAAAGACTCTTTTCCATATAGGAGTCGAGTTGGAGCATAATCCGCCACGTTGCCACTGAGGGTTAGGAGATAATTTTCCCTATCATGAGTAACGATTGTTATTAGGTGCTTATGACAACAACCGTGACTGACGGCTTTACGTGCTTTCCGAGGCACGTTGTGACATCCAAAAGGACAAATATCGGCCCCGAGCGGAAATCAAACCCACGACCGCTGGCGTTGAGGTGACTACTCTCACCACTACATTAGAACAGTCGTCATATACATACCAATATTCAGGCGTAACTCAGTAGGCAAAATAGTATCAATATTTGCTGAACTGTTAGGAACACTGTACAGAGTAAACATTCCACAGCTGGGTTAAATTCTCGTTTGAATGAGAAGAGTTGGAACTTTTCCTGCTAATAATTCCAAGGCCAGATTCAGCATAATAGTGTTTAAAATATGTTTCAAAATTTCGTCTGTTCAGCAACTTTTCCTTTCGATATTATTTTTACTTTTATTTTTCGCATGATTATTTACAGTAAAATCAACCTTTGCACGGCATGTAATTGTATATATATTATTTTTCTTAAAACACTAATCAATCCCTTATTATAGGGTCCAGCGATCAATCAGAAGCTAAGGATATCGATAGAACTGAGACACAAGACGATAAAGATACTATTAGTGAGAAATCCGAAAAATCTGCTGAGACAACACAAAATATAACTGATTCCGTGCAAGATAAACAATCATTAAACACAGAGGATGTTAAAGAAAAGACGGTTAAGGAGGATTTAGAGGTTAATAAAGAAGAATCAAATATTGACAGAACGAAAGAAGAAACAACTGAAAAGCATAATATACGAGCTCAAGAGGAGGATCCTTATAATATTGTTAAAAGAGAAAAAATATTATGGAGTGATACAAATGATAATTCTGACTTAGATAGAAAACAAAAAGATAGAAACGATAAAAGATATACATCTAAAAAAGATAGATACAAATCTTTTGATGACAGAAAAGAAAAGAGATTCGATGATTTTAGACAAGATTCTTATGTTCCTTACAAACCCAAACGTAATATGAATTATAGGAAACCTAAAAACGAAGGCAAGAAAGATTACTTCATGTACGGACGTACATCCATACCGTTTATCGGTAAAAAGGGTATTTATGAAGATAAATAATTGAATTTTATTTTTGTTTTATTTAATAACAAATATATTCCTTTATTAGAATTGTAACAAGCGTACTGTATTAAAAGAAAAAAAAATTAACAAAATAATTTGAATTGGTTATTTATTGTTTCATATATTAAAATAATTATTGTACCTAAGTTTTAATAATTGATTTCATTTTATGATATTAATGACATTACAACTTTTGAAATATATAATTCAATTAATTTATTATAATATTCATTGATTATAATGACTAAATTTATCGTTGCTGTAGTGTGTGTATGTAAGCATATATACTCGTAAATTGTGGCACTCAAATAAAAGGAAGAGATTAATAAACGAACTTCGGAGCAAACAAGTCGTCTCATTAACGGCGAGTTGCACGAAACCGTCGCTAATTTTCCGTTAGTTAAGTTGCAATTAATCTTAAAATTAATTGATCTCATGATTAATTTAAAGCTGTTGGAATTAATCATCCGTTAGATAGGTCTTTAATTAAACTAAATTTTTTCGTTAACTTAATCAGATGTAGGTTTCGTGCAACAGATAATCACGATTCTTGTGATTAAATTAGTTTAATAAACACTTAAATTTTAAAATTTGTTTCGTGCAACTCGGCGTAAGTCACACATTACAGTTGCATTATAAGTATTATTAAATAATAATTCTTATCTGATTTAGCCTGTAAAAGTCCCACTGCTGAGCGAAGGTCTTTTATCCATATCGGTGGAATAAATCCACCACGCAGATCCATTGCGATAATTACCTTACCATGAGTAAAGATCGTTATCAGGTACAACTGACTGTGATAACAACCGGGACCGACGACCTTACGTGCTCTCCGAGTCATGGTAGGGAGACCCACAAAGACAAACCCAGACCATAGCTTTGACCACAGACTATGTTACTGGTTCGACATATTGACAAAATTGTCAATAAACTATATCATGTTATGTACCCATTTTTATCTTTGATAATTTATCATTAGGTTTGATCAGTAAGGAAGATGTTGCGAAAATTGATAGAATTCGTGGATTTTAGGCCAAAGATTGCCGATTCAAAACTATGTTGTATCAGCTCCATTATAGGTTGGCGGATAATTAGCTTCCCATGAGTAACGATCTCTATCAGGTCTCTATGATAACAACCGAGATCGAAAGTTTAACGTGCTCTCCGGGACATTATGGGGAGATTCACAAGATACACCCAGACCAGAAACAAATTTTTGTTCAAATACAAATATCTACCCGAACGATTATCGAACCCGCGACCGCCACCATTAAGGCGACTACTCGCACCACTAGACTAGAATGGATGTTTACACGCTGATTCAATAAATACTGAATTGAAATAAACTGAATTGAAAATGCCTGTATACAACCTACGGTGATTGTGAAGCGAATTAATTTAATGAACTCAGTCGCAATTGCACATAATTATGACAAATATAAAACGCCTAGATCAGCGTTTGGATTTTGGAACTTTTTGAGTGAAAAAGTGGGATTCATTCGTCGAAAGCGGGACATAGTATAAAAAAAACGTATATAATCAGAAGTTTTTAAATATTTATCTTTTTTATTTGAATTCAAATTAAAAACAAAATTACGTTTACGAGACAATAGATAGCAAAAATAGCCATAGAAAATGTATTTTAATTAAAATATAATATTTGAAATCAGATTTACCCTATCGTTAAATAGAGGAGTCTTATTCGTCTTCGGAAATAAAAGGGCGGGCGGCCAGTCAACACTTGTCTATGTCACCCGCCCACACTTCCTCAGCACGCTGCACGCATGGTCAAGTTTTCCCCGAAAAGCAGAAATGAGCGTGTCCCGCGTGGGACAATTGATTTTGATTTTAAAATCGGGACGTCCCGCCAAAATCAGGACGTCTGGCAACGCTGGCCTAGATCACGACAAACATTTGTATGGTCCATACAAACATTTGTCCTGAGCGGTAATTGAACCTTCCACCATGACCCAACAACAACTAGTTGTTGTGTCCACTGTTACTACTCGTTGTAAATACGATACCTAATTTCAAAATTAAGATAAAACTGGTAATAGCTGTAAAGTCCTCAAGCCAACCTTTGACCAGGCAAAGGCCAATTCTCTATTTAGAAGAGGGGTTAAAATTTTATCCGCTAAGTCGTTCCACTGCGGGTTAGCAGATAATTTCTCTGTCAATGTTGTGATATTTTTACCCGACTGCGACAGAAGGAGGGTTATGTTTTTCGAGTGTATGTATGTATGTATGTATGTATGTATGTATGTATGTATGTATGTATGTATGTATGTATGTATGTATGTATGTATGTATGAATGTATGTATGTCCATTTCTTTGGCACGCCCTACAGAACAAACAGCTGGACGGTTTTTGACATATGAGGTGTCTTTGGATTTGTCTAAATTGTAGTAGTGACATAGGCTATATAAATTTTCAAAATGGCGCCCGCAAATGGCGGAATGAGGGGAGGGAGTTGAATTTTTTTTCTTACTGTAGCAATATGGGTATCAAATGAAAGCTAGTAAATTGTTTTATTCTTTTTAGTTTATAATAAGAGTGTTTTACGCAGTCAGGTTTTTTGATTTTTTTAATTATTATAATAACAACTGGAACGGATAATTTACGTGTTCTGCGAGATATGACATCGCGACTCCCACGGATAAATAGTCAGACCAGAAACAGATATTGTACAAATATAAATATTCTGCTCGATGTGGGAATCGAACTCGCGACCACCGTTAATAACTTTCACACTACACCATACTGAACTGAATCAGCCTGTAAGCGTCCCACGGCTGGGCAAAGGCCTCCCCTCCATATAGGAGAAGGGTTGGAGCTTAATCCATCACGCTGTTCCACTGCGGGATGGCTGATAATTTCCCTACCATGAGTAACGATCGTTATCAGATGTGATAACAACCGGGACCGCCGGCTTTACGTGCTCAATGAAACAAATATTTATACCAAACAAATAACTGCCCCGAGCGGGAATCGAACCCGCAACAACCCCTAACAACTACACCATAGCGATGTCAAAGTTATATTAAAAATAATACATAAAAAAAATTATAGTATCGATAAATTTTTATTAGGTACAATATAACGATGTTGGGAAATATTCAATGGTGTATATTTTATTTTACAGGTGAGAAATAATTTATTTTTATCATATTTGTACATATGAGTCTCATATAGTATCAAAAACGGCATTCTCCACATTTTTCTCAAAAAAAAGTTATCTATGCCAAAATGTCCTCTAAAATCAGCTCTTCCATCTTAGTTAATAAAAAAATGGTGTTAAAAAATGGAGGCTGCCGTTTTTGATACTATTATATGACTCATATCTTTTATCATATTTGTACATAATTATCTTTTATTTAATTTATTTATGGTTTGTCAGCAGTTTTACAATTAATTAAACTATGTGAAAGATAAATATTTATTTCAAAAAATTACAATACTACATATCGCTAATTTGGAGCGACAGTGACACAATTATGCAAATTAGTTAACTTTACACCAGATCAGAATAAAGATTATTTCATAGTTCAAAAGAAGATTCTGAAGCATTATTACGGCTAATTATTATTTTAAAATTGTTTTATTATAGCTGGATATTGTGGCATTTTCACTGCCAACGCAGATGTTTATACATAGTATTTTAGCATTAATAAGTCATTTTCGCGTATTTTTGCAAATGTGTCACTGTCGCTCCAAATGAGCGATATATATTTACAATGCAAAACTTTAAAAAAATATACAGATAGTTTTAGTATAAATCATGCCCACAAGGAATAGTGCCAAGAATACTGGCAGCATTTACCCGTTGAATCGCAAGTCCGATTCACTGGGCAAAAAATGTACCAGTCCTCTTGTCACTTGTTAAATTGTAAGGGCCTGTTTTACCGGTTGCTATTATATATTAAGTTTTATATTAAGTTAAACACGACCTGCTTTAAAAACAGTATACATAGGCAAAACAATACATAATTGTAAATTTGACCGAATGCTGACAAAGTATTAAGAATTCAGATAATTATCTGACACATAACGTTATCCAACAGATAAAATCTTATGATATATTTTACTTTCTCACCATCAAACTCCAGTTAATCTCTCTGATATTTCTATTCGCTACCTGTGAACCAATAATTTTTTTTTAATCATAATTTTCTGATAGGCTATCAGAGACGTTATCAACAGAAGGTGAAACTGTTCCTAAGTATGCTTATTTGGTATTTGTAAAAGTTGATAAAAAAGATTATTTTTAAGTACCGAAACAGAAGAGATGAGAGAAGAAGTAATGTAAATTAGGCCACTGCATAGCATCTGCCTGCGGTTTCCTTCCCAATTGCCAACCCTCTCAATAACACTATAAGATGAAGTAAATACTATGTAATTAATAAAAATTATACTGATTAGTATTTAGATAGTACAAATGTGTCACGCTACAGGACGTAAGATTGAAAAAATAATCGGAAAGAAAAAATAAAAATAATCTTCTATATCGGTACCGTTTTGACAGAACAATCGTGGTCAACATATTTTGTAGCACGCTTAACAAAACGTAGCTAATCCTCACAACAATTATAACCGTGGCTATAATCTTAATTATCTAGTCTTTTAATCAGCGTTGCCAGATATTTTTTTTTGCCAAGTCGGAATTTTGGAACTTTTTGACTGAAATAGCGGGATTCTTTCATCGAAAGCGGGACATTGTAAATAAACGTATATAATCAGAAGTTTTCAAATATTTATCTTTTTTATTTGAATTCAAATTACGTTTACGTGACAATAGATAGCAAAAATAACCATAGAAAATGTATTTTAATAAAAATACAATATTTGAAATCAGATTTACCGTATTGTTAAATAATTGAGTCTTATTCGTCTTCTGATATAAAAGGGCGGGCGGCCAGTCCACACTTGTCTGTGTCACCCGCCCACGCTTCCTCAGCACGCTGTACGCATGGTCGAATTATCCCCGAAAAGCGGGACTGAGCATGTCCCGCGCGGGGCATTTAATTTTGATTAAAAAATCGTGACGTCTGGCAAAGCTGCTTTAAATACACATACGCAAATATCATTCCAGTCGTGATAATAACATCACAATGCAGACGATATAATATCAACGAAGAAGCGAAGAAACTTTACGGCGAAGATCTGCACACCGTGTTACAAAGATTTAGAAGAACACCGGAATACTTGAAAATATTAGATATAAAGGTAATTTTTAAGTTTAAATATTTATAGTAACAGAGCGGTAGAACTACTTTTGAGTTAAGCCCTGTTTCTTTTTCGTTGAAATTAAAACGAGTTGTGACTTAAGCAAGGCCGGATTTAAGGAATGGTAACCGGGGCAACTGCCTGGGCCTCCACATAAGAGGGGCAATACCTCCCAATAGAGATTACAGTTTTTTTTAAGGAATATGGAGAGGTGATAACCTTTTTTTAGGAATATGGAGAGGTGTTTATTTTTTCTTTTTTAGGTAAATGGAGAGGCGATTTTTATTTTTTTTTAGTAATACACATAGCCTGACGGAGTAAACAACATCGGTCCGTGGTTGCGGTGACCTTTTTTGTGTGCACTTTCTACACGGGACAGTTACAGGAAAGTTATCGATATTGTCATGGGATAACTATTGGGGCCAAGGGGCCTCCACTTCTTTGTTGCCCCGAGGCCGTCACACCTCTACATCCAGCCCTGATCTCAAGATATTCCCTATAAAAACTTCGCTTGCTGAGGCTTTCTTCTGAGAGTTCTACGTAGAACGGATTGTAGTACACTGTCATTGCCAATCACTCAAACGGGCCCGTCCAAAAGCTAATCAGCTGCAAATTTATTCAGCGGTCTCAAAACATCATATTCAATCAAGCTCAGTAAAAGCTATATATATAATGATAATAAATGTAGGCAAATCAGCTGCTTATTTGTGAATAAATGTTCTAGAATATCTTCCAAGACAAATATGTTTCCTGACAATTTTGACAATAACAGTCAAACATGAAAAAAACTTTTCCTTAGAAATTCTGCGATGCTTATAAGTATTAGTTGCTTGAGATAGCTGTTCTGGTGTATTGGTGCGAGTTCACCTTTCACGTTCACCAAGCCGGCGGTTGCTGCTTCGATTACGCTCGGGGCAGATATTGTACAAATATTTGTATTTGGCTGTATACTTGTTAGTTCCCTACCGTGGCTCGGAGAGCACTTAAATCCTCAGTCCCGGTTGTTATTATAGACACCTGATAGCAATCGTTATTTATGATAGGCTAGTTATCCGTCAACCCACAGTGGAGCAGCGTTGTACATTAAACTCCTACCCTTCTCCTTTATGGTGAAGAGGCCAGCAGTGGGACGTCTACAGGTTGACTTAGTTCAGAAAAATATAGTTTTGAACTCGCAATATTTAATCCCAAATCCACGAAATCTATCAATTTTCAAACTTAATCATACATAATTGTCTAAACCTTTTTTTACGCCACGGTTCTGGTGTAGTGGTGCGAGTAATTCCCTCAACGTCATCGGTCGCGGGATCGATTCCCGCACATGGCAGATATTTGTATTTGTATAAATATTTGTTTCCGGTCTGGTTGTAAGTTCTTGTGGGTCTCCCCACCGTGCCTTGGAGAGCACGTAAAGCTGGCGGTCCCGTTTGTTATCATAGACATCTGATAACGATTTCTGATGGTAGGGAAATTATCTGGCAACCAGCAGTGGAGCAGCGTGGTGCATTAAGTTTTACTCTTCTCCTACATGAAGGAGAAGCCTTTGTTTGTTCAGCAGTAGGACGTTTACAGACTGATTAGTTTCTGTTCGCTTTAATTTTTTACGCACACGTAGTGAAAGTGTTAATACAAGCTTAAATTGTAATTCCGTGGAAGAACAAAAACCGTCCATATATCGCAATTTCTCCAATTAATATTCTGCATTCACCATTCAAATCTTTTTCTCAGTTGGCCGAATTGCTGAATAATATGGTAACAATTTATACTGACGTTATGGCTTACTACATGAATCAAGGGAAAGACAATCTGAAAAAAATATTTCTTACCAATTCCACACAATTGCGGACCTTGGACGACGACCCTATCTTGAAGCAAGTATATATGTATTTTCAAATTGAAAAATATATAGGTATAATCGATTGATATATTTAGCTCTTTCTTATAATACTAGCTGTGCCTCACGGTTTCACCCGCGTTAATTTGAGGGAAAAACGTACTTGAATATTTTTAAACAATTACTCTAAGAGTAGGTACCCGCCTCGTTGGTCGAGTGATCGCAAGCGTTACTGCCGAGCAAGGGGTCTCAGGTTTGATTCCTGGGTCGTTCAACGTATTATTGAGTTTTTTATTTTTCGAAAATTCTCAGTAAAAGAGTGATGTTATATTTACTTAAAAAGTGGAAGTTTAGTTAAAAAATGTCTCGAGAATTGAAATAATAACGAACGCAACGGAAGCTCTCAAAAAAGATTATTTTTCCCGGTTTTGTAACATTTCTTATTATCAGCTCCTATTCGTCGTAGCGTGATTTTATATAGCCTATAGTCTTCTTTGGTAAATGCGCTATCCAACACAGAAAGAATTTTTCAATTCGACCCAGTAGTTCCTGAATTAGCGCGTTCAAACAAACAAACAAACTCTTAAGTTTTATAATATTAGTATAGATTAGTTATAAATAATAAAATTACACCTGATTATCTGTATTGATAGGTATTAAAAAAAACTAATTATATGGCTGTTTCTCTTCTACTCGGACGCATCTGCCGATCGGGAGTGGAAGAGAGATAGATGCGTCACAAGCCGAAAGCTTAGGCCAATCGTGCCTCTCTCTCACGCACAGCTCAGGCGCAACGTGACAATAAGTCATGCTTTTTCGTGCGTGCAGCCGGTGTTCATCGATTTATAAAACGTTATCACTTGAACAATAACAAAATTATTTTATTAATTACAGTATTTTACATAAAAAACAGAAAAACTTACCAAGATTGAGATCTAAAAAAAAGGATTTAATAAATCTTGACAATTACTCAAAATTACATTCAGCTCTCACATTGGAGGAAACAAAACATGTCCACGATTTAACGTATGAGTATTACGGGTGAGTATTCAAAAGCAAAATCTAAAATTTCTTTATTTAAATAGGCTTCAGAAATCACTTTGTAATCGTATGTTTATATTAGTTTTTAAATAATTATAGTTATATTTAAATGTTCATACGGGGATTAACACGAAATTAACTTTACAGTAAAATATATTACCTTGAGGCCTGACGTTTCGGCTAGGTCACACTAGCCGTGGTCACAGGCAGACTGATCCAGCTATGTCACGACTCCGCCGTCGGGGTAAATGTTTCTTCATCCACCCTCAACTCGTGATTATTGTTATTTGGTAAATCATTTATTGGTTATCAAGGTAATATATTTTACCGTAAAGTTAATTTCGTGTTAATCCCCGTATGAACATTTAAATATAATAATGCAACGCGAAAGTTTAAAAGTAATTATAGTTATTCTCTAAACATGAATCAGTGGAATTTTCACTAATTACGTTAGTGAATCTGTATTAACAACATATCAGGAAATTTTAATAACAAATTTGTAAATACCTACTCAATAATACACGTAAAAATATTCAAAGATCAAATCAGTGGACTCTGATATTTACATATTCATACATTGAATAGTCACTAATTCTGCGTGGTACGATTGTCACATTGATAAAAGTGAATAGTCACCTAAAATTAGTAAAATAACACTGATTCATGTTTAATGAGTATGTATTCACTGCTTTTTTTGGTTTTTAATTCTATATTTTATTGTTTTAAAATTTTATTTTTAATTATTCTTACCTCGTTTTTATGGTTTGTTTCTTTTTAGTAGATATTAGTCATTGGTGGAAATTTGGTTTATAGTTTATATGTCTATGTTTTATTATTTATAATGTATATGTATATATATATATATATATATATATATATATATATATATATATATATATATATATATATATTTCATTTATGTATTAGGTATATGAATATATTTTATGGATATATCATGAAAGTAATAACGGTATACCGCCTAAATTTTCCATACATATTCCGTGTAGTCCGGGTTGTCTGGAAGAAAGCGCTACTTAGCGATAAGACTGCCTTTGTACACGTTTAAATACTGTGTATAATTATGTGTGTATAAAGCTATTAATATGATTTTATGTATAATTCAAAACTATAACAGTAAATGAGGTTAGTTTATTAAGTTTGTAATTTTTTTTTTGGCATTTGTATAAACTATTTATTTCATTTTACTATTTTATACATATTTACAATGCAAAACTTAAACTAATTATTTACAGACAATTTTGGTATAAATCATGTACGTGTGGAATGGTGCCAAGAATTCTGGCAGCATTTCGCCGTTGAATAAAATGGAAAAGTTAAATATTGTATAAAAGTGGTCTAAAATAAAGTATATGTATATAAATAAATAAATATTTATTATTTTTGTGTTATTGTACAGTTTGTTACTCGAAAAATAAAATAAAGAACAAAAAATATGTGTGTTTCAGCCGAGGTCTCCATGAATTCATAGCAAGCTTTAATACCGATGAGAGCCTGCCTATCTCGACGCAGCAGCCCAATGGTGGTGAACAGCCATTGTCGACAACAACGGAGCATGATCACGTGGTACAGATTCTCATTCCTATACTTTAACTATATTTCTTCATCATCATCATATCAGCTATTGGATGTCCACTGTTGAACGTAGGCCTCCCCCATCGATCTCCAGAACGACCGGTTCAAAGCAGCCTCCATCCAACAGCTTCCGGCGATTTCCCTCAAGTCGTTGTAAGTATATTTATTTTATTCTAACTACTGAGACTTGGTCTTCTACTATGGGCCTTTTAAACAAGCTTCTAGTCGCACGGCGTGCAATTGAGAGGGCTATGCTTGGTATTTCTTCGCGAGATCGAATCTCGCATCTTCTCGTCGTTCATCAATCTCGCTTTCATCGAAAAAAATGATGAAATCCGCAGACGAACGAAGGTTGCCGACATAGCCCAACGGATTTGCAAGCTGAAGTGGCAGTGAACAGGGCACATAGCTCGTAGAACTGACGGCCGATGGAGCAGAAAGGTTCTCGAGCGGAGACCACGTGCCGACCACATACCGGCTGCGTGCCGGCCTCGTGTTGGTCACGTGTCAGCCACGTGTTGCACGGCTGTCCGCGAGATGGGCAGACGACTTGAGGAGAGAGAGCCGGATGCCGTTAAATGGAGACTGGAACCGGTCGCTTTGGAGGTTGATCGTGGAGTCACAGGAGGACATCCAATGGCTGATATGATGATGATGATGAGTGTTGACAACCGTTCTGGTGGAGTTACTTAAATAATACATACTCTTAAGATTTCTAATTGAAAACCACGTGCAATGCATTTCATCCGTCATGGGTGCTCGGTAAAATTTGTTTGATGCTTACATTGAAATTCCATTTAAAACCATTAAATTAAAAAAAAATACAAGCATTTTATATTTCTTATTCTTACAGCTTAGAAAATAATAAAAATTAATTTAATTAAATTTCGACAACCATTCTGGTGTAGTGGTAAAAGTTATTGCCTTAGTACCGGTGATCGTAGGGTTCGATTCCCGTTTGGAGCAAATATTTGTATGTGTACAAATATTTGTTTCCACTCTGGGTGTATATCCTTGTGGTTCTCACCACTATGCCTCGGAGAGCACCTTAAATCATTGATCCCGGTTGTTATCACAGACACTTGACAACAATCGTTACTCATGGTAGGGAAATTATCCGCCAATCCACAGTGGAGCTGCGTGGTAAATTAAGCTCCAACCTTTTTCTCATATGGAAAACAGGTCTTCTCCCGTGGGACTTTAACAAGCTATTTTAGATCATTTCAATAACAAGGTTTCTTTGGTTATGATTTACCCGGAAAACCCCCTACGTGCGCTCCAAAGTACTGTGGGGAGACCCACATAGACAAACACACAGATCATAAATAAAAATTATTACAAATAATAATAATGCTTATCGTTGGCGTTAATATGACCATTAGCATCACTACAACAAAATGGTTGTCACCGAAAAGGTTATAAGCCTTGTAGTTCCTTTTGGTCCCACCGTTTGGTAGCCTAATATTCAGATCAGGATTGTAAGATATTTAACAAGTAATTATTATTTTAAAAAATCAAAAAACCCAACTGCGTAAAATACTCTTATTATAAACTAAAAAGAATAAAACAATTTACTAGCTTTCATTTGATACCCATATTGCTACAGTAAGAAAAAAAAAATTCAACTCTCCCCTCTCATTCCGCCATTTGCGGGCGCTATTTTGAAAATTTATATAGCCTATGTCACTACTACAATTTAGACAAATCCAACGACACCTCATATGTCAAAAACCGTCCAGCTGTTTGTTCTATAGGGCGTGCCAAAGAAATGGACATACATACATACATACATACATACATACACTCGAAAAACATAACCCTCCTTCTGTCGCAGTCGGGTAAAAATAATATTTTATATACATATTTATCAGGTAACAACAGAACCAACAGTGGAAATGGAGACTGGGGCACCCGAAATTACCACGAGCAACGATCACCATCACCATTCGACGGCGGCGCCGGAAGATCACAATCACAACTTCCGCTCACCGAAAGTTAAATAATATATACGTTTGAGGCTACGTATATTCCAATAAAAAATCAAAATAAATATACATTTTATTCTGAACTGCTGCAGGGCAAAGGCCTCTTCTCCATCTAGAAGAAGGGTTGAAGCTTAATCCCTAACATGAGTAAAGATCGCTATCAGGTGTCTATGATAACAACCGGGACTTACGGCTTTACGTGCTCTGCCAGGTACGGTGGGAAAACCCAAGAGAACATATACCCAGACTGGAGACAAATATCTGGCCCCAGGCGCGAATTGAACGCGCGATCACCGGCGTTGAGTCGACTACACGCTCCACTACACCAGAACGGGTATCGAAAAGAATTATCTAGTAAATAATTATGAACATCCAAATCACACAATACTGGAAAATATTTTATAACAGACGGATTGGTTGTCAAACATGTGTCAAAATAAATTTTAATTTCAATCAAAATCACTATGGAGTATTTATATCAAAATAATTTTCTCCCCCCTTTTAACATCGTTAGAGGATGAATTTCGATAAAATACGAAACACTTCAACCAATTCTGTTAAAGAATATTTATGCGAAATTTGAAGTAGATTGGACCAAGGAATCATGTTGTCCCATACAAACTTTGCCCCCCTTTTTCACCCCCTTATAGGTAGAATTTCGTAAAATCCGTTCTTAGCTGACCTCTACTCGGTAAAAGGAATATTCCTACTAAATTTCAAGTCTCTGCGCCTTATAGTTTCAGACATATCGTGATGAGTCAATTTATACGTGGAAATCTCTTATATATATATATATATATATATATATATATATATATATATATATAGATTTAATAAGGGAATAAGTTGAGTAATTTTTAATGTTTTGTTAAAGTTGGCATAAAAGCACTTTGGAATCGCTCTTCTTTACTTAATATATGATGTTAATGTCAAGCTGATGAAGCTGAGAGGAACCGACGAGATTCTACAGTCACTCTTTTAAAAACAGTCCTTTATCATTTTAGGCTCAGTCCTGTTAGTCCTGCTCTATTAAGCCCACACATGTTTGTCGTTTATATTAAACGTTAATACTTTGGCTATTAAAATAATTTTAAAATAAACTTTAAATTTATTTATTAATAATTGCAAAATGAATTGTTAAACGAATCTTGGAAAGTTGGAGTTAGAATTTTATCATTCCATCTCGTTTTTATACTGTTTGTTTCTTTTTTTTTATATTAAGATAGGCTTGCGTTTGACCACTATTTCACCTGATGTAAAGTGAAAATGCTGTCTAGGATTACACGCTTACTTGGAAGTAACCTATTCACTCGCAACTTAAAGATCCCCAGGTCGTAGTTATCCGGAAACACAGACGCTGCCTGGTAGAGAGTTCCATTCTTTGGCCGTAAGCATTAATAATGTACTACTTTCTATTTCTGTTAAAAACTAATAATAGATCGACCGACCCAGGAATCGAACCTGAGATCCCTTGCTCACCTTATTGTTATATAGAGGTTAGGTTGGACAACGATTTGTTTTAACATGGTAAGAAATTGGAATTAAAACTAAATAATGAACAGAATACGTTATGTCAATGATGAAAAAAATTTTTAAGTAGAGGTAAATACCTTCTACCTATATTCTGCAATTATTAAAAATTCTAAGGTTTTTGATAAATGTTATTCGTAATATAGGTAAAGGTATTGTATGTATTTGTATTAGCTCTTACGGGCAGTTATAGGGGATTTCGAAAAAATTCTTAAATCAAGGAATTTCTTACATTGAGGCTCGTTATATTAAGGTATCAGGAAGACCGTTCTGGTGTGACGACCATTCTGGTGTAGTGGTGGGATTATCCGCCTCAACACCACACGTCAACGTTCTGCGGGGATTTCCGCTCGGGACCGATATTTGAATTTGTACAAATATTTGTTTCCGGTCTGGGTCCCCTTGTAGGTCTCCCTTGTGCTTCGGAGAGCACGTAAAGCCGTCGGTCCCGGTTGTTATCATAGACACCAAATAACGATCGTTATTAATGGTAGGGAAATTATCCGCCAACCCGCAGTGGAGCATCGTGGTGGATTAAGCTCTAACCATTTTTCTATATGGACAAGAGGTCTTAGTTCAGCAGTGGGTTGTTTACAGACTTTTTTTTGTGTCGCAGAGAAATCCATTTACAGATGATATCCAGGACGCCCGGGTAGGCAGTCCTAGACCTATGTCGGGCTCGGCACTTTGGGAGTGCAATACCGCACTAAACCCCTGCGGGTGTCTGCAGCCGCTTTTATTGGAGGGTCCCGGATCTGCAGGCAACAGGATCCCTCCAGCGACAGGCTGGCCTCGGCGAAAAGACCAGACTTCTTCTCCATGGGGACTGTCCTGCTGGGTTGTTTACAGGCTGATACAGTACAATATATCAAGGCTTTTTTTTTTAAATAAATATGTTTAACATAAACACACGGTCGTCTGTTCGTAAGGTAGACAACCTAATGCCTGTGTTTTAGGTAACAGTTGACTGATATACATGTATTTTTTTAATAATACATATATAAATAAATACATAATACAACCAGACTCGGGGCCGGAATCGAACCCACAACCCTGGAGCAGTAAACAGGGCCACTGCCAACTGCGCCACGGGCCAATCATGGTTGGTTGTACTATATCATACTAAAAATGAATGACCTCTAACGCTTCATTGTTTGTTCAAAGGAAACAACATTATTTAAACAGCCGTCGTCGTAATATCAAACAGTTAATGTAATATATATCTTTTATACAATAGTTCACTTGTATTTGTTTAAGAAATTATTTATTATAATTTATAATGAAAAATATGTTTTGACGTTGTTTACTGTTAGGCATATCTTCTACTGGTTCAACGCGATATGGGGCTATGTTAAGCTATGTAAGCTAGTGCTTGTAAATCTATAGTTATATATATATATATATATACATATATTACTAATAATATTCCTAAAACTACTTAATTATATACATAGCTATTATTTTTAGAACTAAACTCTCTAAACATGAAACAGTGTAATTTTCATTAATTACGTTAGTGAAGCTACATTCACTACATATCAGTGAATTTCAATAACAAGTTAGTGAATATTCACTATGTATTAGATACATACACATATTCAATAATCAAATCAGTGGACTCTAATATTCACATATTCATACATTGAATAGTTACTAATTCTGCGTGGTATAATTCACACATTGATAAAAAGTGAATAGTCACTTAAAATTAGTGTAATTCCACTGATTCATATTTAGAGACAAGACAATAAAACTGAAATATAAGTATTAATTATAATAAAACCAAAATTACAGTTTGAAAACATAATTTTTTACAAATCATTATGGTATAAATCATGTCGGCGCAGATTGGTGGCAATAATATTGGCAGATTTTTCCAATCGTAATTCCTATTGTCTGGACAAAAATATCTATATACTGCCAAAGTTACTTGCCTATCCTTCTCAGCAGAACCTACATTCGAAATCGATGGTTGCTTCACGTTAACTATAATCTATACATAATTATAATAAAATGGTAGGAAAGTCAAAACTGTACATTGAATATATTTTTTTAAGAATACTTGGGGTGTGATCTACAATAGATACCGAAGCCAAAAATATAGTTTTTAGAATTTTTGTCTGTATGTATGTCCGAGATAAACTCAAAAAGTACTGCATGGAATTACTTCAAATTTGGCACGAATATTATTAAGAAGTCGGGTCAACATATAGGCTACATATTATCACTCTATCACCCACGGGGAACGAGCAGTGAACCTTTATTTCTTCAACGCATTCTGTAACAACGTGTAATCTAATAGCGTTCACGTAGAAGACGTCGCGGGCAGCAGCTAGTTACATTTATAAATATTATATGCTTAGTAAAATGACGAGTCGAAAATATCTCTTTTATAGCTTACTTGAATAAAGAGATTTTTAATTTTGTTTTTGATTTTGATAGCCATAAATATGTACGTAATCCCATAGAAAGATTTCTAAAAGTTTTCGGAAAGTTTAATAATCGTCATTAACCTTACCCTCCACAATGGGGGTCTGAGACTGCTAGTTAAACTCAACACACCAGTTCTCGCTAGCTTATCAATCGTACTTTAATTCTGCATATTTGTTCTTTCTTTCTTTTAACTCTTTCACACTGGGTGTTGTTCCCATAACTACGTCTATCTATTTTTATATTATTATCTATTATAACTAAACTACATAAAGTAGGATAGGACAGGAACATGGGCTAAAAATAATGAAGGGGAGACGATTTTCAATTTTTATACATTTTATCTTTTTTTTCTTATGTTCTTATTATATTTACATCTTCTTATTTTCGTTAAAATAGTTAGTCAGCCTTACCCCCAATCTCGACTCTAAGTCGTGAGGTGTTTTGTAGGGATTTGGCAAAACAGAATTGAGGCGACGTATTGAGCTCGGTGCTGTAAATGTTTTACTGTTTTTTTTTTAAATGCACCGACTATGACAACGTTTTGTCTAATGGAATACCAAAGTTTTTAGCAGAGAAACAGTAAGGCAAGTCTTGTACCGTTATATATAAAAATAGATAAATTTACTGACTGTCTGTCAATAATAATGATTTGTCCATATCGCTTACTTCATTCTAAGATTTTTTTTAAGGTCCACGTTGATTATATCGACTACCCTCACAATATCCTCAGGTGTAGAATGGCGATAAATCTAAATACCATCTGCATACATATGGTAGAAGAAGTACATTGGGCAATGGACTTAATGAAAATTGAAAAGAGCAAAGGAGATAAAACACCGCCTTGAGATACCCCAGCTTGGACGTTACGCCATGAAGACAAAGCCTCTTCAAATCATATACGTTGTCATCGTCTTTTAAAATTATTAGTATTCAATTATGTTTATAACAATTAAACAATATTATCAATTTAAAATATGTATTTAAATAATTTCTACAATATATGGGTATTGAATATAGCTTATGATCAAAGCAAATAGAAAACAGTCGTTTAAACATTTTTCATTTACTAAAAATTTAATTTTTTAAATACGTAAATAATTATTTAAACCTACAATTGGCAATTTATTATAAATAACCATACTAATAAGTTGAGTAAGTTTTTATGTATGATCGAGAGAATCTTAAAATATTAAATTCTTTTGCCTTTTATAACAGTTGCTGATAAAGGTTATCTGGCACATTACTGGTACACTTTAACAGAACTTAGCAGCAGAAGATACAACTCTTGTTTACACTGGTTGCTACATGTTACTATCTGACAGATGAAGTGAAGTTTAATTTCTATCATAACTGGAACGCTCACTTAATAAAATTGAATATTCAAATATGCACCTTGAAATAAGGTTAACATTTGTTTCCAACATGTAAAGTGAAAAAATCGTTCCGAGCATTTCGTTGACTTAACTAGTATTTTGTCTCTTTCTTACGAGTTGCCTTGAATCCATGGCAGAAAGAGATGCAATCCGTCTCTTAGAAACGGTTTTTGAGTGCATGTTCGCATTCCAGTTTGTATATAAATTCCTTGGGTAAAACAGAACATAAATGTCAGCAAATTATATCTACTGGATACCGTTATAAAATGAATACTTATTTAGAACTTTATCAGCCTCTTGTGAAACAGGCTCTTAACTTACTTGCTCTTGAATGGAAACTTTTATTTCGTTAAATTTTAAGAGCTGTCCTAATGTCAGATGGAGTTCTATTTTCTTCTAACCAGCAAGCAGCTTGACTTTTTCCACGATATTGGCTGTCTAAATTATTTGGTCTACATACGCTTTTCTCGGTCGTCCACGTCCTCTCTTTATCCCACTCTCTAAACATGAATCAGTGGAATTTCACTAATTTTAAATGACTATTTACTTTTTATCAATGTGAGAATCGTACCACTCAGAGTTAGTAACTATTCAATGTATGAAATATGTGAATATCAGAGTCCATTATTTTATCCGTATTAGTGAGTATCAGTATTAGTGAGTATTCACTAACTTGTTATTGAAATTCACTGATATGTAGTGAATACAAGCTTCACTAAAGTAATTAATGAAATATCCACAGATTCATGTTTAGAGAGCATAGAATTCAATGATGGTTTCCGTAAAATAGTCGTGTCTACACGATTGACCAAAAGTCTTAAAAGTGTTGTATATTATATTTTGATCTACCCATATTTTGTCAGTATTATCAGATACCAAAATGGTATGACTTTGATCTTCATAGACGAGGCATGTGGTAAGACCCGTAGGGGCATGAAAAATTATCTGACTCGAATTGAAAAATACTTTTTTATACAAATAATGATGTAAATTATACTAATATCCCTATAATTTAAATTATTAATTATGGTTATACTCTCTATAATCTTTTTTTTTTTTTGAATATTGTTCTTTTTTAAAAATTGCTTAGGTACTTCTGATGTTTAAGTAAAATGTTGAAACTTCGTTAGTTAATGTTTAATTTTAATTACAGATATATTCTTTTGGGATATAAAACCATTTTTTTATTTAGTTATTATTTATTTATTTACTTAAATCTAAACAAAAAAAAGATGGACAGAGGGCTTGAATAAAATCACCGGAAACCGTTAGATGGAAGCTGCTTTGAACCGGTCACTCTGGTAGTCGATGAGGGAGAACTACATTCAGCAGTGGACATCCAATGGCTGAGATGAACAAAACAAGGTCTCCCTTAATGTTATAGATGAGTCCTTTTCATAGAAATAAAAAATATTCCTGACTGTATATTTGTTTAAAATAAGTAAATAAGATAATTAATATAGTAACAATAAGATATGTAAAGTCGCGCGCGTCGTCTACTCATTTTAAAAGTCTGTGCGTATATTAGGTATATCTTTTAAATAATAAAAATATTATTTATTTAGTGACAATTAATTATTATTTTACAACTGATTAAATATACATATAGTGTATTGTTTTGTAAGGTATATAAGCTTTCGTTTTTCCTTAGTTATTAAAATTTTCACGTAGTTGTCGTGAAAATGGTTTCGGTAAAGCTCTTGATTTTGGTGGCATTAGTAAGTATTTATTACTATTTTTTATCTCTTTCTTTTTCACTATCACACTCCATTTATCATTTATATTTCCACTACTAATCAGTGGTTCGAAAAGTTTTGGTATTTTAAATGAAGTGAAATAGCTCTGAGCGCCTGTTTTACCTCTTGCTGATAAAATTCCTCACTAACTTTTTGCCCGATAAACTTTGTCAGCAACCGGTGAAAAAGGTCCATGATCTAAAATAGCTAAACTAGCTAAGTTGGCTAGTACTAACGGCATCTTAATCCAATCAAATAACACCCATTAATGACCGATGTACATGAGAAATTTAGGAAAAACGAAACGCGTCTTTGTGATAGAAATTATATCCTAAGCAATTACTTTTTTTTGTTTTTTAATTTTATATCTGTATTTCTATGTTAACTGTTTGTTTGTTTGTTCATTCGAAATCTGCTTCAAATTATGTGGTTTTTACAGTTGTGACCCTGGATGATTAACTTACAAGTATGCTTAATTTAAAAAAATCAAAAAACCCGACTGCGAAAAATACTCTTATTATAAACTAAAAAGAATAAAACAATTTACTAGCTTTCATTTGATACCCATATTGCTACAGTAAGAAAAAAAAATCAACTCCCCCCCCCCTCATTCCACCATTTGCGGGCGCCATTTTGAAAATTTATATAGCCTATATCACTACTACAATTTAGACAAATCCAACGACACCTCATATGTCAAAAACCGTCCAGCCGTTTGGGCTGTAGGGCGTGCCAAAGAAATGGACATACATACATACATACATACATACATACATACTTACATACATACACTCGAAAAACATAACCCTCCTTCTGTCGCAGTCGGGTAAAAATATGATTTACGTTTCGTCTTGATACTCGTACAGCCTCTAGAAGTTATTACTCTGTAAAAACTTCTAGAGGCTGCCATTGTCTTTACTATAACATAGATACCAAATTAACAATTTAAAAAAAATTGCCTCCGTCTGAACATTATGCTATATATGCATCAAAATTCATATTAACAAAGCGGTAATTATTAAAGTCAGCGCGTAAAACTGCACAGCTCGGTATTAAATATATTGGTTAGTTTCTGATTTAAAATAAAAAAAAAATTTGCTGTCAGTCTAATGGAATAGTAGCCATCAATGTCGACGCGGAAAATGACAGTGGTCTTGTAATGTATATTTTTAGAATTTCTTTTTCCTTGTTTTCGACTTTTACGTTCATTATGCAATTTTTTCTTACAGGTTGCTTCGGTAACTTGCATCCCCCACCACAGACACGATCATGGCAATATCAAGGAACGGGTAAGTGAAAGACATCCTTTCATTAATTTAAAACATCAAATTAGTCCTTATTATTATCTCCATATGTATAAACGTGGTATAAATAAAAAAGGAGTGATAGCACTGTAACTGTTAGTTTAAAGACAGATTATTGATTGAACAGAATAAAAAATAAAATAACTTTGGCCCTCACACGGTCATGTTAGGAGACCCAACGTCCACTGCTTATTTATCTCTTACCATAATTTTTTGTACTTTTAATGTCTTTTTAGCATGAGGCATGAGCTGGCATGTTAATGTTGAATAAAAGTCCCTAAAGTTGCGGTACTGTGACCAGCAAAGAAAAGTAGTCCTGACCAGTTTCTTGTCGAGGTGTAGTAAAAGGCGACTAAGGCCATTGTGGTACTAACAACTGCACATCAACCGGGATGGTGATGGGCAGCAGCGTCACCATATCTTGCCACAATACAATATAATCGTGGCAATTATTGGCAGCTCCCAAAGAGATCTTGAGGGAGGCCTTCCACGGCTGGTGAAGTAGTAGATATCCATGTCTTGTCTCTATACTGTATTGCTATGCAAAAGTATAAATAAAAAAATAAATGGTTTATTAGACTTGGACTTATAAATTGATTTCGTTCGTAGTTTCTCAATTCGCTTATAATTTTTAACGTTTATTGATAGTAGACATACAACTGCTAATTTAGTAGTAGTAAAATAAAAATATATATACATACAAGTTCTACGCACACATAGCCAAGATGGTTCAAAGTACTTGTAACTAATTAGGTAATTAATATAATGTTTTTATTTACAGAAAGTTGTTTCTGTTTCGACTCACATAGGCACCATTTTTAAGAACCTAAAACGTAAGTAACCTTTTAAACTAACATAGGCTATAAAACTTCACGTTATGTTTCATAATAACAGTACAGAACCACAAATGTCAATGTAATCGAAATCAAGACACCCAACTCGGCGGCCCCAAACTGATAAGACTCAGAGTCGGGTGTCCGACAGGAGCAACACAAACAAACTCCCAGACAGATACAAACTCTCACAATCAGACAAATAAGAAACATAATTCGCGCATTTAATAATAAACCGAAATAAGTAAAAAATTGTTGATTTCTACTTTTTCTAATAAAATTAAATAACTCAGCTCAAAGAATAGGTACAATCTGGTTGCCACACGAAACAGAGCAGAATGACCGATTTAATGGATCACAAAGAAGACAGAATGCCTCCAACAAGGTAGAAGTTCAAAACTTTGACAGCGATTTCCCACAAATGTGTTTTTTTTTTTTACTTATTTCGGTTTATTATTAAGTGAGCGATTTGTATCTAAGCTAACATTTGTCATGAGCGGGTTAATGCAACGGCCAGTTGCTGTGACCGCTGATCCAAAAAATCGTAAAAAGTATGGAGTATTTTGGTCCAAGATGACCACGATGGACAGGACTCTATCGAAGCGTCAAACCAGAGTAAAATGCTACAAATTTAATTTTATTTGACGATAAGTTGGCCCAGTTACAGCAATTGGCTATTGCGCTAGCGGTAACCTTAGTCTGAACTGAACTAAAATGAATCAGCCTATAAACTTCCCATTGCTGAGAAAAGGTATCTTCTTCATATAGTAGAAGGGTTGGAACTTAATTTACAACGCTGCTCCACCGGTTGGCGGATAACTTTGCTTTTTTTTTTTATGTCCACGGGCTCATTTTGCCCGTTCCTTTTTTTATTCCAATTTGTTTTGTTCAATTTTTACTTGGTATAATAGTAGCTGCTTACATTAGTAGTGAGACCCTGAGAGTGAACTTTACTACCATAAGGAACGACCGTTATCAAGTGTCTGTGATAACAAACGGGACCGACTGCTTTGCGTGCTCTCCGAGGCACGGTGGACGTTTGTTTTTATATATTTGCGGTTTGTTTTTGATTTGAGTGTATGATTATTTGTATGCCCTATGCACCTAAACCAGAAACAAATATTTGCACAAATGTAGAATCGAACCCATGACAGTCAGCTTTAAAACTACTTGCACCCCTACTTATTATCTCGATTTGAATCGTAACAAATATTAATAAATAATTAAATTATTATAAAACTGTATTGTATGTGCATAAAACAATTATTTTTACAGCTTCACCACGTGTATGTGACTCTGAGGCTCAAAAGGATCTTCTTAAAACAAGTAAGTAAATTAATAAATATAATACTTGTCAAAATATAACCAAACATTAGTAAAAATTGTCCAGTCAAGAACCAGTAACCCTTCTAAGTTACGGTATAAATCCGAGCTACAGCCATCAAAGCGCTAAATTGACTTAAATATATGTATATTATCCCTACCTATATTATAAATGTGAAATATACGTTTGTTTGTTACGTTTTTACGCGAAAACTACTTAACCGATCATCATGAAACTTTGTACACATATTCTTGGAGGTATTAGAAGTAACATAGGAACGTTTTTTTTTTGGTCGTGATATTTACGCGTTGTTTACGCGTTGGATATGCGACATCATACTATCTCATTCTCTCCTACAGATTTTTGTATTTGTGTCAAATCACAACGATTCTAAAGAAATTTCACTTCAAAAATAAAATATTATATATTTATTTCAATTTCAAATTACAGCACCGTACATACTCGTATATACAAAATTTTAATAAATTGTAACATACAATTATTGTATGAATCATGTCCACGTGGACAAGAATCCGCGTTGAATCGCAATTCCGAGCATGAATCAACCCTGTCACCAGTGGAGTATTACTGAAAGTACCTGGATGACCGAGCTTTGCTCGGTTAAATTATATTTAGATACATGACATACTGATGAAACATAAATATTTTCGATCTTACCGACATAATAGTAAAATAATAGGAACTGGCTATTTAAATAAAAAATAAAAAGAGCTCTCAATAATAGTTTTTCTCACAAAAGAAGAAACTTGAAAAAAAAGGAAAAAAAATTAGTCTGTAGACACGTGGATTCGAACCCGGGTTTTCTGATTTTTAATTCGCCCGATTCCTATCTGAGCTATTATAAGCTTGTCAATGACAGCGAAATTTATCTTCGTATTCTAATGATATTTTTTAATTGCGTAAAAAAAGGGATAAAACGACATTTTCTAAAAATAAATCCTAGCTAGATCGATTTATCTCCCCCGAAACCCCCTGCATACTAAATTTCATGAAAATCGTTGGAGCCGTTTCCGAGATTCAGATTATATATATATATACAAGAATTGCTCGTTTAAAGATATAAGATACTAATAATTATTATTTGCTTACAGGAAAACCAAAGGATATATATGATGTCACCAAACTCTGTATTCAAAGTAAGTTTTATCTGCCGATATAATATAATAAGAAAATGAATACATAATTACAAAGAAAATAAACAATTAAAGCTTAATAATATTAATAATTTTTTTTACTAGAAGTGTATTAATACTAAAAGCAAAAATAATAATACCAAATCTTTTAAATTTATTAATTATTAATTTTTAATTAAAATTATGAAAATTTATGTAACAAAAAATATTAATAGATTATTACTCAATTTACAATGAATATAAAAAATATTATATTTATTTAATTACAGTGATGCAAGGAGTTGGTGGTATCATGGACAACCATTTCGATGGATGTAAGTTAACGTTATGTCAAATATATTACAGAGTAATAATATACAAGGGCGTAGCCAGGATTCTCTATAGAGGGGGGCAGATAAAAAAATTCTAGACTGTATTATAGTTTTTAACATATTATACGAGTATCTCACATTAGTAGTGGAGGTGTTCTTGTATTCGTTTCACTTATCGTCATTAGTGACATCGCATAAAATAAGAATACAAGGAAAAATCTTTTTTATCAGTGACCGACCGTCTTCTAGCTCTTCTAGATGGGGGCAGCTGCCCCCTCCTGGTCGTATCTCGCTACGCCCGTGATAATATATATGTGGGTTTAGTATGCGCTAATTTTCATACAAGACGATTTATAATTGTTAAGTTATTTATTTGACGGTTTTTAAAGGAGTATATATTGAGTTTCTTGCCGATTCGTCTCAGGAGAATCTACATTCCGAATCGGTGTTTACTTCTCATTAACTGTAAATAATTGTTTAAAGAATATTATATACTTTGTACTATGATTCAAAAGTGCTTCTGACGCTTACTTTTATAGTAGCCATAAAAATAATTTGAAACCTCGCGAAACATATACCTACTGGTCAGTATAAATAGAAAATTCAGTTACATAATAATTATCTATTAATTGATTAGTTAATTTTTTTATAATATCATTGCTTAGATCGTAAAATATTCTACAATAAATTGCATGTCTATTCATCTTAAAAGGTAAGATTTACATAAAATATTGCTACAGTAAGAAAAATAAAAAATAAACTCCCTCCCTCATTCCGCCATTTGCGGGCGCCATTTTGAAAATTTATATAGCCTATGTCACTACTACAATTTAGACAAATCCAACGACAACTCATATGTCAAAAACCGTCCAGCCGTTTGGGCTGTAGGGCGTGCCAAAGAAATGGACATACATACATACATACACTCGAAAAACATAACCCTCCTTCTGTCGCAGTCAGGTAAAAAGAAACAAAGATCGAAATGAAACAGATATATATTGTAATATTTAAGTTTTTAATAAATTTTACTACCTAAAACTACTTCACCTAGAAATAATATAAGTAGCCATCAATAGGTGTAGCCAGGATTTAGGAGGGAGGGATCAGCAGGTGAAAGAAAACCAAGATTACACATGATGCATTGCAAATTATGCTTTTTTCATATTATAATTTTTCTCGTCGATTCGTACACCTTGCTCGTACCTCGCTACGCCCATGCCAGTAACCATAAATGTCAATGCGAGTAAAAACGAGTGACGTGAAGAGTTTTATAATTTAATATTAATTTATATATTTCTTTTTTCAGTGGGATCTTTAACCACCAGAAGTAAGTTATTAATTTTCATTTTAATTACTCAATCTTTACATATAATAATAAGGTAACCGATGTTTGTACATGAGAAATATTTAGGGAAAATTAACTAAAAGTCCAAAACGGATTTTATCGCGTTTATTTCAAAAACTTTACAGTTTTCGAACACCCACGACACCCACCTCAGTCCCCCGACACCATGGACGCTGTAAAGGATCCGAAACGTCGGGAAATAATTTTATAGAAAATCGTTAAACTGTAAAGTGTTTTAAATAAACGCGATAAAATCCGTTTTAGACTTCTAATGAATGAATCTAAATGAGTACAATTCGCGTAAATATAAAAGAACAGTATATTTAGGAAAAATACAAGTCTTTATGAAACGCATCAACTGAAACGAAAAGTGATATTTTTAGATTTTTTTTTATATCAGTGTTTGAAATCTAATGTTAATCATTTAACTATCGTTATCAGTTGCTTATGATAACAATTGGGAGCTAAATCTTTTAGCGCTCTAAGAATTCTGTATTTATTTTATGAACTGAACTAAATTAGCCTGTGTTCCGCTGCTGGGCGTAATCCACTGCGGTTACGCCGGGTTACCACTACGCCGGATCGGCGAAATCGCCGGAAACCGGATCCCGGAACGAGGTGTTTACATTACACTGGATCGGCAAAAGCACCTTACAAAACACCGGATCTGGTGTTTTCGCCGGAACCAGAATGATGGATGATGGATGATGATGAATGGAATGTGAACAGCTTCATATTAAATGTATGGCCACTAACCTTTCCGGCAGTTTCACCGATCCGACGTCCGGCTTACAATTAGTGTACGAGGCCATAGCGATTAATTTGCTTACCATGACTAACTATAGTTACGATAGTAGGGAAGACCCATTAAAGTCATTCACCCAGTCATCATTCAGTCAGTCATTCAATTTATAAAATAATAATAAATTATCTTTTATTAATAACAAATTTCCTCTATTTACAGTTGGGATCGCTCTCGCCAGAATAAGTCTTTGCAAATTGGGAGCTTACAGTAAGTTTCGTTACAAATATTTATTAAATTTAGTTTAAACTTTGGTTAGAACAGCTTGATGATTGTTACTCTTTCGAGCTACTACTGATCATTTTGTCATAAAACTTGGTATGTAAATTGCTGAAGATATTTTTGGAATATATTTGTTATTTAAGGTAATTCCAGCATGAAACCAATTTTCTACAGATCCGGCTAAAAATTGTTTCACGGGTTCAGAATAGCTTTGTTTATGAATTCATAAAATTTCATAATTTTTGACGGTTTAGATCGCGAGATATTTAAAGACAAAGTTCGCGATTTTGAGAGTAATGTCCCATTTATGTATGTAAAATGTCGGATTTTTTATTATATTAAAAAATTCTCTCGACAGAAATAGAAAAAAAACTAGAAGAGTGTTGATAAATGTTTTTAGAATAAGCTAAAAAAATAAAAGTAGCACTTCAAGGTTTTGTTATCGAGATATTCAAATTATAAATTTTAATTTTAATTTTAAATTTATAGTGATCTGGCAACACTGACTGTGCACAACGCTTTCATCTTTTTAATTTAATAAAACTATTATTAGAAAGCACAATACTATTTGTATATACTAAGACCATATAAACAAAAATATATAAAACACTCAGAGCAACGTTGCCAGATTGCAATAACTAATGATATAAGGCAGAAAGTATTAAGGTAGGACTACACTACACAACGCTGGAACTACCTTAATGAAGTTGAGAGTGGAACTTTCAAGTTCGTATGGGATGCCCAATTGGCCATATCTTTTAAAGTTACTGCTATGAAGATTTATATAATTATCCTACTTGTAACTTACTAATGTTATAAATGCGAAAGTTTGTGGGAATTGATGGATAAATATTTTAATCTTTCACGTGAAGATAAAGAGTTACTTTTTTATTAGAGTAACAGTTAAGTTTCTTGCCGTTTCTTCTGTAGAATCTGCAATTCGAATCCAGTTTTAGCTTCTCAGAATATTATTGATTAATATTCTTTTGAATATTGCTTTTAATACCTACTTGAATAAAGTGAAATTAATAAAAAAACTAATAATGAAACTTGATATTATGTAAATAACTGATATGGACTTATTTAACATTTAATTTATTAAACAATATTTATAACTAAATTCTTCTATTATCTTCTAGAATTCCACAAGAAACCATACCTCTGCTACCGTAACTTCGACCAGTTTAGAGTGAAGGGTCTTGGTAGCAGTATTGACGACATTTGCGACAGATTCAATGTGAACAATGCAGTTGAAAGAGTTAATATATACATCGATCTTTACACGAAACGACAAGGTAATAATTACGTATCAAATACAAAATTTTCTTAGAATCTGTCTTAAATATCTAATCACCAAATTCGATTCACCGATTTATGGGTCCGATTTTTCTTAATAATTTTTGTATATAACATTGTTTTTCAGTGATTGGCAATAAAATATATTTAAACATTAAGCTATCAACGGTACTTATATGTTAACACATTACAACAACAAAAAAAATACAATAATGAGGACCATTGTCACCAGTTCGGCCTAAGGAGTGTGCGAAGTATGCAGCCGCACGCTCGAGCTTTTTGTGATACAATTGGGGCATAAAAAGGGGCATAATTTTATACTAGGAGCATTTTTCATGTACTAGTGATGACCTTTTTTTAGGAATTCGTATAGCCTGGCGGTGGAAACATGGGTACGGGGGTCGCGATGCCTAGCGGCCTTTTTTTCTCGTTAGCACTTCCGACAGGATAATTATGGAAAATAAAACTCATATTTATACATTATTTTATAATTTGGCTCACTTAATTGATCAAGTTTATCTCGCGCATAAGTTACTGATAACCTAGAAGACTTTGAGCAGCATATCCTTAGGACCCGTTTCACCTCAATTAGCAAACTACAAATTTTGATTTATTATGTTTTGAATAGAAATATCTGACAGATAAAATTGAGTTCGATGGTGAAACCGAAAAAAAAACATGTCAGAAAGTTTTATTACGACGGTTTCATGTCAAGTAACTGAAAATCAATAAGCAACCAATGAAACTGACCTTAATAGTATAACAAAACAGATCTCTAATGTTAGTTAATTTGATAGAAATAGGATACAATAGATTTTACGTATTATCCGTGTTACTGATTATGATATGATGATACGATGATGATACGTTGGTGTTTAATTTCCAGGTGACCACAACTTTTCCGAAACGGAAAAGGTCTTCTTCCAATACAGTCGGAATCTCGCATTTCTTATTGACAGTAAGTACATATAAACTTATAATAAAACTGTAATAAGTGAAATAGGTTCAATTCTGTACATCAAAAAGAGATAGAGAAAAAAAAAGCATTTTATAATCGACACTGAAGTCAAAACTGAAACTTTTTAATTTTTGTCTATCTCTCTGTTTGTCTATATCCTGGCAACACATCACGTTAAGACCATGTGTATGTTTAACATTAAAAAAAATTACACAAGTGCGAGTCAGACTCGCCCATGCAGGGTTCCGTAGCAACAAGTAACGTCATATAAAAGTTCTTGTAGTTCGCTGTAACTTTGATCGATGTTTTATAATAGTGTATTTAAAATTAAAAAAAAAACTACTTACTAGATCTCGTTCAAACCAATCTTCGGTGGAAGTTTGCATGGTAATGTACATCATATATTTTTTTTAGTTTTATCATTCTCTTATTTTAGAAGTTACAGGGGGGGAGGGGACACATTTTATAAATTTGGAAGTGTCTCTCGCGCAAACTATTCAGTTTAGAAAAAAATGATATTAGAAACCTCAATATCATTTTTAAATACCTATCATAGATAACCCACACGTATGGGTTTGATGAAAAAAAATTTTTGAGTTTCAGTTTTAAGTATGGGGAACCCCCAAAAATTATTGTTTTTTTTTCTATTTTTGTGTGAAAACTTTGATGCGGTTCAAAGAATACATCTACTTACCAAGTTTCAACAGTATAATTCTTAAAAAGTGGCTGTGACATAGGGCCAGACAGACAGACAGACATGACGAATCCATGAGGTTTCCGTTTTTGCCATTTGGCTCCATACGGAACCCTAAAAATAATAATAAAATTTGGCATGATTTTCATGAATTCATACTGTACACCATTAGCATACCATTTCCTCCGCCCTAAGGTTGCCTGGAAGAGATCGCTCTTTAGCGATAAGGCCGCCTTTTGTACTTATTTTCTATTTTTTTTTTTTTTGTATGTTATGTTGCTTTTTTTTGTACAATAAAGAGTTATTATTATTACGAGTTAGGTTAGGTTATCATACTGGACACTTTTTATACCGAAATCCATTACGCTTCTCTTGGGATATGGGATGAATACCAAAATGTCATGAAATAAAAAAAAGGTTAATTACGATTCGATTCGCACACAAATGGTTACATACCATTGTACCATATTGAGGTAAGAGGTTTCTAAGTGTGTATATGACGGGAAGAGGGTGCTCTTCTCCTCATATACCCCTATCAACCCCTATCAACAACCTACATCGCTGCCTACAGAACATTGACTTTATGTTATATTTCAGATCGTGGAAGCTTAAACTCTAACATCTTTAGCAAATTACTGGTACAAGGTAAGAAAACATTGAATTTTATTAACTTTTTTCCTTATACTCTCCAAACATGAATCAGTGGAATTTCACTAATTATAAGTGACTATACACTTTTTTTCAATCTGAGAAGCGTACCACGCACAATCAATGATTATTCAATGTATGAATATGTGTTTAGAGTCCATTGATTCGATCATTGAAATCAAAAGAAGTGAATATCAGTTCCACTTGTAGAATTTCTTAAAATGTCGTTAGTTTATTTATGAAACTCACTAATTTGCACATGACCTAAAAAAATCACTAAAACTCACTAATGTGCGGTGACCGGTAGAGAAGCATAGTCCGAGTTTCTTGCCCAGGTGTCGTAAAAGGCGACTAAGGCCGTAATGGTTCGAAAAACTGTATAACAACCAGGATGGTGATGGGCAGCAGCGTCATCACATCCTGTACCAACACACTGCGCTCGCCAACCCCCCTGCCAAGGGTGGCAAGTATTAGCAACCCCCAAAAAATGATGGGGGAGGCCTACAATCAGCAGTGAATATCCAAATGCTGATGCGGTGGTGGTGGAACCTTCTACGCCTTGTACAACTTATGTTATTTTTTCAGTATCAATCGCTCTTGGAGCCATTGGAAATGGACACAAATATTATCGTGAGTTATCTTTTAATTTCTATTTAATAAACTTCGTTTATTATTATAATAATACTAAAATTTATGACATGTTATCAATTAATCAAACATTCAACAATCACCCAACGAACCAACCAAGCAATCAATCAATCAATTTCTTTATTAGCACTGATTGATGATTATTGATGATTGATTGTAGTTACAATAGGTGTTATATCATTTATACAATGAATTGCAGTTGCATATAATTTTTAACATTAGCATTTTAAAAAAGTAATTAGAAATGTCTCTAATTTCATTTCATCTCATCATCGTATTTTCAAATTTAAAATAACACTTACAAAATACAAATCACTCAAACATAATAAATAAACAGGAGATTATTTAAAATATTCATTCATTCATTCATTTGGTTTAATGGCTTCCAATACTACTAAACTAGCACAAATTATTTCGCCAATGTCACATAGAATGGTGAGGTCACGAAGGAAATTATTTTAGTGGGGTCGAGATTACAACCTCAATAGAATTTTGAAGACTGTAGAAATAGTAGGTATCTTATAGTTAACCATTAAACAACACAGACATTCAAAATACGATACAAAACAAAAATTTACAATATTGTTAGTAATATAAATAAATAAATAAATATATTAACCAACAATCACACCACGTTAACCTAGCCCCGTGGTAAGTTCGTAAGAACTTGTGTTACAGGTACTAGGAACGGAAATAAATTTAAGATATAAATACATATACCTATACATAAATACACATCCATGACCCGGTGCAGACATCTATATTCGTCATACAGATTATCTGCACCTGGCGGGATTCGAACCCGCGACCGCTGCGTAAAGTGTCCAGTTGTCTGACCACTCGACCAGCCGGCCGTCTGGTCTGGTGGATATATGTACAGCTACATTATGTTAGAACATAATGTACCAGATATTTTAACAATTTTATTTTATGAATTTACATAAGAAAGGGCAAAAACAACAAAAACTAAACTTAATCGCGTACATGTTTTTATTGACGTAATAATGTCTAGTAAATCGATGAAAGCGCGGTACTTTACGAAAAAGCATGACTCATTGTCATAATCCGCGAGCGAGAGCGCGGTATAAGCGATAGAGAGGCACGATCGGCCCAAGCCTTCGGCTTGTGACGCATCTATTGGTGGCGGTTCGCGCCCACTACACCCGACCGCGACAGGAGAGACGGAGACAACAGAACCGAGACGACATTTACACTTGTCGAGGTTTCTTGTCTCTGTTTCTCCTAGTCGCAATCGCCTGTCACGGTCGGGTGTAGCGAACGCGAAAAGCAACCCTAACTCGACGCATCGTTTTATTATAATTTCTTACGTCTGACATATTTACACATAGACTTTTTTCATCAATGTTTTCTTATGACGTTATCACGTAAAATTATCGTCCGTAACTCAATTTTTTTTTTTTTTTTTGTTAAACTTTAATAAACTTTAAATGTCACTGAGTTTCTACACAAAGTTTCATCTTCGATTTTATAAAAGTAGAATTTCAATGGAAAAATCCGTTCTAACTCTGTCAGTCAGTCTCTTATTCAATAATTTTGTCAGTGTTGAAGCAACGGGTTCAACTTGACTGAATTGCTTTCATTTTCCGTCAGACGGCATTTATTTTTAGTGACGGTTAACACAAAATTATGTTTTAATGCACTTATAGCGCTACTCAGAGTTACATTCGTGTTTTTTATTTCAATTGGATTCCTAATTTTTAAAACCCCCTACACGCACAGTCAGTTAATCGTTCAGTAAGGATATTTGTTTATTTACATCGGTTAACTCTGGTAGTACTACACTGACTATATGATGAATTGAAACATTGTGGAAAACCGGGACGATAATTTTGTTCAATTTTATTTCTTTGTAATTTTCAGTTGGCGAGAAAATATCAATTAATTTGCTCAAAACCTGCCATCCGATCATAATCAAATATGGTTTTTCGGGTAAGAAAAAAATATATACTTTGATACTTTATTGAATAAAGGGGTTCTGATGTCCACAAAGCATTAATAGATCTCGTAACATAATAGTGAATTAATAGTGTTAATAATCGTCTTTTATTTGAATGATTTAATCCTATGATAACAATCAGGATCGATGGGAAATTTTTTTTTGCTTTCGTTATCTTGACTACTGGACGTTTATGGGCCATAATATGTATCACTAAGACAGTCAATATTTCATTTTCAGTAAGAAATTATAAGATGCAGTACTCAATCATTCAGTATGTTTTTATGTATATATATATATATATATATATATATATATATATATATATATATATATATATATATATATATATATATATATATACAAGTCGAAATAATATTCTTTATAATACTAATATGTATTGAACCAATCCTTCCTTTATTTTCCGTTAAAATTATTCAGGATAAATAGAAAGAATCATCAAAAAATATGTCCCATAGTCACAAAGCTTAGTTTTATGTACAGCTGTTATTAAATGTATTGTTCAGGATAAATAGGAAGAATAATCAAAAGATATTTCACGTTGCTACACTTAATGTTATATACAATTATTGTTTTATAAACGCGGTACGCGCATTTTTGTTATTTTTTTAAACACCTTCGATAATAATATACATAACCTTCATTGTATACCAACATTTTCCAGGAGTAATCGATAAAATTGACTATGTCAAGCACACCATAAGTCCATGTAACGGTAGCGGCGGTCCAGTGAGAGGTCCAGATGCGGACAAAATTGATAATGAGCAAGAAGACAATGACTCAGACGAATGGGATGACTCAAACGAAAGTGATGCTGATAAAAATAACGGCTCAGACAATGGTCAAGGAAGCGGACACGGGCAGGCACAAGAGCAAGGCTCGGGCAAAAGTCAAAGCGGCGGCCAAGGACAAGTGCAAGGCCAGGGTCAGAGCTCGGGCAGTCATAAACGAAGTGAACAAGAACAAGGCCAAGAACAAAGGCAAAGCTCAAGCAATAGTCAAGGAAAGGGGCAAGGACAAGACCAAAGCCAAGGACAAGAACAAAGCCAAGGTCAAAGCTTGAGCAATAATAAACGCAGTCAACAAGAACAAAGCCAAGGACAAGAACAAAGCCAAGGTCAAGGCTTGAGCTATAATAAACGAAGTCAACAAGAACAAAGCCAAGGACAAGAACAAGAACAAAGCCAAGGTCAAGGCTTGAGCTATAATAAACGAAGTCAACAAGAACAAAGCCAAGGACAAGAACAAAGCCAAGGTCAAGACTTGAGCAATAATAAACGCAGTCAACAAGAACAAAGCCAAGGACAAGAACAAAGCCAAGGTCAAGGCTTGAGCTATAATAAACGAAGTCAACAAGAACAAAGCCAAGGACAAGAACAAAGCCAAGGTCAAGACTTGAGCAATAATAAACGCAGTCAACAAGAACAAAGCCAAGGACAAGAACAAAGCCAAGGTCAAGATTTGAGCAATAATAAACGCAGTCAACAAGAACAAAGCCAAGGACAAGAACAAAGCCAAGGTCAAGACTTGAGCAATAATAAACGCAGTCAACAAGAACAAAGCCAAGGACAAGAACAAAGCCAAGGTCAAGATTTGAGCAATAATAAACGCAGTCAACAAGAACAAAGCCAAGGACAAGAACAAAGCCAAGGTCAAGACTTGAGCAATAATAAAAAAAGTCAACAAGAACAAAGCCAAGGACAAGAACAAAGCCAAGGTCAAGACTTGAGCAATAATAAACGCAGTCAACAAGAACAAAGCCAAGGACAAGAACAAAGCCAAGGTCAAGACTTGAGCAATAATAAAAAAAGTCAACAAGAACAAAGTCAAGGACAAGAACAAAGCCAAGGTCAAGACTTGAGCAATAATAAACGCAGTCAACAAGAACAAAGCCAAGGACAAGAACAAAGCCAAGGTCAAGACTTGAGCAATAATAAAGGAAGTCAACAAGAACAAAGCCAAGGTCAAGAACAAAGCCAAGGTCAAGACTTGAGCAATAATAAAGGAAGTCAACAAGAACAAAGCCAAGGACAAGAACAAAGCCAAGGTCAAGACTTGAGCAATAATAAAGGAAGTCAACAAGAACAAAGTCAAGGACAAGAACAAAGCCAAGGTCAAGGCTTGAGCTATAATAAACGAAGTCAACAAGGACAAGAACAAAGCCAAGGTCAAGACTTGAGCAATAATAAACGAAGTCAACAAGAACAAAGCCAAGGACAAGAACAAAGCCAAGGTCAAGGCTTGAGCTATAATAAACGAAGTCAACAAGAACAAAGCCAAGGACAAGAACAAAGCCAAGGTCAAGACTTGAGCAATAATAAAGGAAGTCAACAAGAACAAAGTCAAGGACAAGAACAAAGCCAAGGTCAAGGCTTGAGCTATAATAAACGAAGTCAACAAGGACAAGAACAAAGCCAAGGTCAAGACTTGAGCAATAATAAAGGAAGTCAACAAGAACAAAGCCAAGGACAAGAACAAAGCCAAGGTCAAGACTTGAGCAATAATAAACGAAGTCAACAAGAACAAAGCCAAGGACAAGAACAAAGCCAAGGTCAAGACTTGAGCAATAATAAACGAAGTCAACAAGAACAAAGTCAAGGACAAGAACAAAGTCAAGAACAAGAAAAAAGCCAAGGTCAAGGCTTGAGCTATAATAAACGAAGTCAACAAGGACAAAGTCAAGGACAAGAACAAAGTCAAGGACAAGAACAAAGCCAAGGTCAAGGCTTGAGCTATAATAAACGAAGTCAACAAGGACAAGAACAAAGCCGAGGTCAAGACTTGAGCAATAATAAACGAAGTCAACAAGAACAAAGCCAAGGACAAGAACAAAGCCAAGGTCAAGACTTGAGCAATAATAAACGAAGTCAACAAGAACAAAGTCAAGGACAAGAACAAAGCCAAGGTCAAGGCTTGAGCTATAATAAACGAAGTCAACAAGAACAAAGCCAAGGACAAGAACAAAGCCAAGGTCAAGGCATGAGCAATATTAAACGAAGTCAACAAGAACAAAGCCAAGGACAAGAACAAGAACAAAGCCAAGGTCAAGACTTGAGCAATAATAAACGAAGTCAACAAGAACAAAGTCAAGGACAAGAACAAAGCCAAGGTCAAGGCTTGAGCTATAATAAACGAAGTCAACAAGAACAAAGCCAAGGACAAGAACAAAGCCAAGGTCAAGGCATGAGCAATAATAAACGAAGTCAACAAGAACAAAGTCAAGGACAAGAACAAAGCCAAGGTCAAGGCTTGAGCTATAATAAACGAAGTCAACAAGAACAAAGCCAAGGACAAGAACAAAGCCAAGGACAAGACTTGAGCTATAATAAACGAAGTCAACAAGAACAAAGCCAAGGACAAGAACAAAGCCAAGGTCAAGACTTGAGCAATAATAAACGAAGTCAACAAGAACAAAGCCAAGGACAAGAACAAAGCCAAGGTCAAGACTTGAGCAATAATAAACGAAGTCAACAAGAACAAAGCCAAGGACAAGAACAAAGCCAAGGTCAAGACTTGAGCAATAATAAACGAAGTCAACAAGAACAAAGCCAAGGACAAGAACAAAGCCAAGGTCAAGACTTGAGCAATAATAAACGAAGTCAACAAGAACAAAGCCAAGGACAAGAACAAAGCCAAGGTCAAGACTTGAGCAATAATAAACGCAGTCAACAAGAACAAAGCCAAGGACAAGAACAAAGCCAAGGTCAAGACTTGAGCAATAATAAACGAAGTCAACAAGAACAAAGCCAAGGACAAGAACAAAGCCAAGGTCAAGACTTGAGCAATAATAAACGAAGTCAACAAGAACAAAGCCAAGGACAAGAACAAAGCCAAGGTCAAGACTTGAGCAATAATAAACGAAGTCAACAAGAACAAAGCCAAGGACAAGAACAAAGCCAAGGTCAAGACTTGAGCAATAATAAACGAAGTCAACAAGAACAAAGTCAAGGACAAGAACAAAGCCAAGGTCAAGGCTTGAGCTATAATAAACGAAGTCAACAAGAACAAAGCCAAGGACAAGAACAAAGCCAAGGTCAAGGCTTGAGCTATAATAAACGAAGTCAACAAGAACAAAGCCAAGGACAAGAACAAAGCCAAGGTCAAGACTTGAGCTATAATAAACGAAGTCAACAAGGACAAGAACAAAGCCAAGGTCAAGACTTGAGCAATAATAAACGAAGTCAACAAGAACAAAGCCAAGGACAAGAACAAAGCCAAGGTCAAGAACAAAGCCAAGGTCAAGACTTGAGCAATAATAAAGGAAGTCAACAAGAACAAAGCCAAGGACAAGAACAAGAACAAAGCCAAGGTCAAGGCTTGAGCTATAATAAACGAAGTCAACAAGAACAAAGCCAAGGACAAGAACAAAGCCAAGGTCAAGAACAAAGCCAAGGTCAAGACTTGAGCAATAATAAAGGAAGTCAACAAGAACAAAGCCAAGGACAAGAACAAGAACAAAGCCAAGGTCAAGGCTTGAGCTATAATAAACGAAGTCAACAAGAACAAAGCCAAGGACAAGAACAAAGCCAAGGTCAAGACTTGAGCTATAATAAACGAAGTCAACAAGAACAAAGCCAAGGACAAGAACAAGAACAAAGAAAAGGTCAAGGCTTGAGCTATAATAAACGAAGTCAACAAGGACAAGAACAAAGCCGAGGTCAAGACTTGAGCAATAATAAACGAAGTCAACAAGAACAAAGCCAAGGACAAGAACAAAGCCAAGGTCAAGACTTGAGCAATAATAAACGAAGTCAACAAGAACAAAGCCAAGGACAAGAACAAAGCCAAGGTCAAGACTTGAGCAATAATAAACGAAGTCAACAAGAACAAAGCCAAGGACAAGAACAAAGCCAAGGACAAGACTTGAGCTATAATAAACGCAGTCAACAAGAACAAAGCCAAGGACAAGAACAAAGCCAAGGTCAAGACTTGAGCAATAATAAACGAAGTCAACAAGAACGAAGCCAAGGACAAGAAGAAGAAAAAAGCCAAGGTCAAGGCTTGAGCTATAATAAACGAAGTCAACAAGAACAAAGTCAAGGACAAGAACAAAGTCAAGGACAAGAACAAAGCCAAGGTCAAGGCTTGAGCTATAATAAACGAAGTCAACAAGAACAAAGTCAAGGACAAGAACAAAGTCAAGGACAAGAACAAAGCCAAGGTCAAGAACAAAGCCAAGGTCAAGGCTTGAGCTATAATAAACGAAGTCAACAAGGACAAGAACAAAGCCGAGGTCAAGACTTGAGCAATAATAAACGAAGTCAACAAGAACAAAGCCAAGGACAAGAACAAAGCCAAGGTCAAGACTTGAGCAATAATAAACGAAGTCAACAAGAACAAAGTCAAGGACAAGAACAAAGCCAAGGTCAAGGCTTGAGCTATAATAAACGAAGTCAACAAGAACAAAGCCAAGGACAAGAACAAAGCCAAGGTCAAGGCATGAGCAATATTAAACGAAGTCAACAAGAACAAAGCCAAGGACAAGAACAAGAACAAAGCCAAGGTCAAGACTTGAGCAATAATAAACGAAGTCAACAAGAACAAAGTCAAGGACAAGAACAAAGCCAAGGTCAAGGCTTGAGCTATAATAAACGAAGTCAACAAGAACAAAGCCAAGGACAAGAACAAAGCCAAGGTCAAGGCATGAGCAATAATAAACGAAGTCAACAAGAACAAAGTCAAGGACAAGAACAAAGCCAAGGTCAAGACTTGAGCAATAATAAACGAAGTCAACAAGAACAAAGCCAAGGACAAGAACAAAGCCAAGGTCAAGGCATGAGCAATATTAAACGAAGTCAACAAGAACAAAGCCAAGGACAAGAACAAGAACAAAGCCAAGGTCAAGACTTGAGCAATAATAAACGAAGTCAACAAGAACAAAGCCAAGGACAAGAACAAAGCCAAGGACAAGACTTGAGCAATAATAAACGCAGTCAACAAGAACAAAGCCAAGGACAAGAACAAAGCCAAGGTCAAGACTTGAGCAATAATAAACGCAGTCAACAAGAACAAAGCCAAGGACAAGAACAAAGCCAAGGTCAAGACTTGAGCAATAATAAACGCAGTCAACAAGAACAAAGCCAAGGACAAGAACAAAGCCAAGGTCAAGACTTGAGCAATAATAAACGAAGTCAACAAGAACAAAGCCAAGGACAAGAACAAAGCCAAGGTCAAGACTTGAGCAATAATAAACGAAGTCAACAAGAACAAAGCCAAGGACAAGAACAAAGCCAAGGTCAAGACTTGAGCAATAATAAACGAAGTCAACAAGGACAAGAACAAAGCCGAGGTCAAGAACAAAGCCAAGGTCAAGACTTGAGCAATAATAAACGAAGTCAACAAGAACAAAGTCAAGGACAAGAACAAAGCCAAGGTCAAGGCTTGAGCTATAATAAACGAAGTCAACAAGAACAAAGCCAAGGACAAGAACAAAGCCAAGGTCAAGGCTTGAGCTATAATAAACGAAGTCAACAAGAACAAAGCCAAGGACAAGAACAAAGCCAAGGTCAAGACTTGAGCTATAATAAACGAAGTCAACAAGGACAAGAACAAAGCCAAGGTCAAGACTTGAGCAATAATAAACGAAGTCAACAAGAACAAAGCCAAGGACAAGAACAAAGCCAAGGTCAAGAACAAAGCCAAGGTCAAGACTTGAGCAATAATAAAGGAAGTCAACAAGAACAAAGCCAAGGACAAGAACAAGAACAAAGCCAAGGTCAAGGCTTGAGCTATAATAAACGAAGTCAACAAGAACAAAGCCAAGGACAAGAACAAAGCCAAGGTCAAGACTTGAGCAATAATAAAGGAAGTCAACAAGAACAAAGTCAAGGACAAGAACAAAGCCAAGGTCAAGGCTTGAGCTATAATAAACGAAGTCAACAAGAACAAAGCCAAGGACAAGAACAAAGCCAAGGTCAAGATTTGAGCAATATTAAACGAAGTCAACAAGAACAAAGCCAAGGACAAGAACAAGAACAAAGCCAAGGTCAAGGCTTGAGCTATAATAAACGAAGTCAACAAGGACAAGAACAAAGCCGAGGTCAAGACTTGAGCAATAATAAACGAAGTCAACAAGAACAAAGCCAAGGACAAGAACAAAGCCAAGGTCAAGACTTGAGCAATAATAAACGAAGTCAACAAGAACAAAGTCAAGGACAAGAACAAAGCCAAGGTCAAGGCTTGAGCTATAATAAACGAAGTCAACAAGAACAAAGCCAAGGACAAGAACAAAGCCAAGGTCAAGGCATGAGCAATATTAAACGAAGTCAACAAGAACAAAGTCAAGAACAAGAACAAACCCAAGGTCAAGGCTTGAGCTATAATAAACGAAGTCAACAAGAACAAAGCCAAGGACAAGAACAAAGCCAAGGTCAAGATTTGAGCTATAATAAACGAAGTCAACAAGAACAAAGCCAAGGTCAAGGCTTGAGCTATAATAAACGAAGTCAACAAGAACAAAGTCAAGAACAAGAACAAACCCAAGGTCAAGGCTTGAGCTATAATAAACGAAGTCAACAAGAACAAAGCCAAGGACAAGAACAAAGCCAAGGTCAAGATTTGAGCTATAATAAACGAAGTCAACAAGAACAAAGCCAAGGACAAGAACAAAGCCAAGGTCAAGATTTGAGCAATATTAAACGAAGTCAACAAGAACAAAGCCAAGGACAAGAACAAGAACAAAGCCAAGGTCAAGGCTTGAGCTATAATAAACGAAGTCAACAAGAACAAAGCCAAGGACAAGAACAAGAACAAAGCCAAGGTCAAGGCTTGAGCTATAATAAACGAAGTCAACAAGGACAAGAACAAAGCCAAGGTCAAGACTTGAGCAATAATAAACGAAGTCAACAAGAACAAAGCCAAGGACAAGAACAAAGCCAAGGTCAAGAACAAAGCCAAGGTCAAGACTTGAGCAATAATAAAGGAAGTCAACAAGAACAAAGCCAAGGACAAGAACAAGAACAAAGCCAAGGTCAAGGCTTGAGCTATAATAAACGAAGTCAACAAGAACAAAGCCAAGGACAAGAACAAGAACAAAGCCAAGGTCAAGGCTTGAGCTATAATAAACGAAGTCAACAAGAACAAAGCCAAGGACAAGAACAAAGCCAAGGTCAAGGCTTGAGCTATAATAAACGAAGTCAACAAGAACAAAGCCAAGGACAAGAACAAAGCCAAGGTCAAGGCTTGAGCTATAATAAACGAAGTCAACAAGAACAAAGCCAAGGACAAGAACAAAGCCAAGGTCAAGATTTGAGCAATATTAAACGAAGTCAACAAGAACAAAGCCAAGGACAAGAACAAGAACAAAGCCAAGGTCAAGACTTGAGCAATAATAAACGAAGTCAACAAGAACAAAGCCAAGGACAAGAACAAGAACAAAGCCAAGGTCAAGGCTTGAGCTATAATAAACGAAGTCAACAAGAACAAAGCCAAGGACAAGAACAAAGCCAAGGTCAAGGCTTGAGCTATAATAAACGAAGTCAACAAGAACAAAGCCAAGGACAAGAACAAAGCCAAGGTCAAGGCTTGAGCTATAATAAACGAAGTCAACAAGAACAAAGCCAAGGACAAGAACAAAGCCAAGGTCAAGATTTGAGCAATAATAAACGAAGTCAACAAGAACAAAGCCAAGGACAAGAACAAGAACAAAGCCAAGGTCAAGGCTTGAGCTATAATAAACGAAGTCAACAAGGACAAGAACAAAGCCGAGGTCAAGACTTGAGCAATAATAAACGAAGTCAACAAGAACAAAGCCAAGGACAAGAACAAAGCCAAGGTCAAGACTTGAGCAATAATAAACGAAGTCAACAAGAACAAAGTCAAGGACAAGAACAAAGCCAAGGTCAAGGCTTGAGCTATAATAAACGAAGTCAACAAGAACAAAGCCAAGGACAAGAACAAGAACAAAGAAAAGGTCAAGGCTTGAGCTATAATAAACGAAGTCAACAAGGACAAGAACAAAGCCGAGGTCAAGACTTGAGCAATAATAAACGAAGTCAACAAGAACAAAGCCAAGGACAAGAACAAAGCCAAGGTCAAGACTTGAGCTATAATAAACGAAGTCAACAAGAACAAAGCCAAGGACAAGAACAAAGCCAAGGTCAAGGCTTGAGCTATAATAAACGAAGTCAACAAGAACAAAGCCAAGGACAAGAACAAAGCCAAGGTCAAGACTTGAGCTATAATAAACGAAGTCAACAAGGACAAGAACAAAGCCAAGGTCAAGACTTGAGCAATAATAAACGAAGTCAACAAGAACAAAGCCAAGGACAAGAACAAAGCCAAGGTCAAGACTTGAGCAATAATAAAGGAAGTCAACAAGAACAAAGTCAAGGACAAGAACAAAGCCAAGGTCAAGGCTTGAGCTATAATAAACGAAGTCAACAAGAACAAAGCCAAGGACAAGAACAAAGCCAAGGTCAAGGCTTGAGCTATAATAAACGAAGTCAACAAGAACAAAGCCAAGGACAAGAACAAGAACAAAGAAAAGGTCAAGGCTTGAGCTATAATAAACGAAGTCAACAAGGACAAGAACAAAGCCGAGGTCAAGACTTGAGCAATAATAAACGAAGTCAACAAGAACAAAGTCAAGGACAAGAACAAAGCCAAGGTCAAGGCTTGAGCTATAATAAACGAAGTCAACAAGAACAAAGCCAAGGACAAGAACAAAGCCAAGGTCAAGATTTGAGCAATAATAAACGCAGTCAACAAGAACAAAGCCAAGGACAAGAACAAAGCCAAGGTCAAGACTTGAGCAATAATAAACGAAGTCAACAAGAACAAAGCCAAGGACAAGAACAAAGCCAAGGTCAAGACTTGAGCAATAATAAACGAAGTCAACAAGAACAAAGTCAAGGACAAGAACAAAGCCAAGGTCAAGGCTTGAGCTATAATAAACGAAGTCAACAAGAACAAAGCCAAGGACAAGAACAAAGCCAAGGTCAAGGCTTGAGCTATAATAAACGAAGTCAACAAGAACAAAGCCAAGGACAAGAACAAAGCCAAGGTCAAGACTTGAGCTATAATAAACGAAGTCAACAAGGACAAGAACAAAGCCAAGGTCAAGACTTGAGCAATAATAAACGAAGTCAACAAGAACAAAGCCAAGGACAAGAACAAAGCCAAGGTCAAGACTTGAGCAATAATAAACGAAGTCAACAAGAACAAAGTCAAGGACAAGAACAAAGCCAAGGTCAAGGCTTGAGCTATAATAAACGAAGTCAACAAGAACAAAGCCAAGGACAAGAACAAAGCCAAGGTCAAGGCTTGAGCTATAATAAACGAAGTCAACAAGAACAAAGCCAAGGACAAGAACAAAGCCAAGGTCAAGATTTGAGCAATATTAAACGAAGTCAACAAGAACAAAGCCAAGGACAAGAACAAGAACAAAGCCAAGGTCAAGGCTTGATCTATAATAAACGAAGTCAACAAGAACAAAGCCAAGGACAAGAACAAAGCCAAGGTCAAGGCTTGAGCATTATTAAACGAAGTCAACAAGAACAAAGCCAAGGACAAGGCTTGAGCTATAATAAACGAAGTCAACAAGAACAAAGCCAAGGACAAGAACAAAGCCAAGGTCAAGGCATGAGCAATATTAAACGAAGTCAACAAGAACAAAGCCAAGGACAAGAACAAGAACAAAGCCAAGGTCAAGGCTTGATCTATAATAAACGATGTCAACAAGAACAAAGCCAAGGACAAGAACAAAGCCAAGGTCAAGGCTTGAGCTATAATAAACGAAGTCAACAAGAACAAAGCCAAGGACAAGAACAAAGCCAAGGTCAAGGCATGAGCAATATTAAACGAAGTCAACAAGAACAAAGCCAAGGACAAGAACAAGAACAAAGCCAAGGTCAAGGCTTGATCTATAATAAACGAAGTCAACAAGAACAAAGCCAAGGACAAGAACAAAGCCAAGGTCAAGGCTTGAGCATTATTAAACGAAGTCAACAAGAACAAAGCCAAGGACAAGGGCAAAGCTCAGGCAAAAGTCAAAGCGGCGGCCAAGGACAAGGGCAAGGCTTTGGCAATAATCAAGGAAGCGGACAAGTACAATGGAACAGCAAAGTTCAAGCAAGCGGATATCAGCAATACCAAAGTTATGGACAAGGATACGAACAAGGATATGCACAGGGATACGAACAAGGATATGGACAAGGTTTTGAGCAGGGATATCAAGCAGCTATCTATGAATTAGCGCAAAGCTATAACTGCAAGCATAATTAGGATACTCCAAATCACTATAAGAATGGCTACTAATCAAATTATCGAATTTTATTAACCACGATGATTAAGCTATAACTAAATTCTATTATATATTTCTTTTTATTTGGCCTAATATTAATCAGCTATTCATTTATCTTAAGACTTTTGAAGTTCAATACATGATTTATCATTGTACATTTGTTTCATTTATTTTCTCTTAATTTTACCAAGATCCATCCATATTAATTACGTTATATGTACTTAAAACGTTAAGTACCGATTCAAAATTCTTATGACGGCAAATTTTCAAATCTAATTTTCGGGTGCAATGACTTAAATGGCGGTAAATATTGACTAAGTAATAATATACGTAATTATTCCTCTAAAATAGTTTTTTAAAAAACCTTCTTTTGAAATAAATACGTCTTGGTAGTAAAATCACTTACAATACAGAAATGGCTACATTTTAACATTAGTTACATTACAAGCTTAAGTAATGTACCCAATAGTATTAGCTACCGTAACTTAATTGCTACTAGTTAACCTCTAAAAATGATTACTTGCTAATCTAGTCTAATTGTAAGTGTCTCGATAGACATCACCTTACTATTATGTCATTGACTTTATTAAATATTACAATAAATAACTTAATCTAAAACTAAAATATTGTGTGTGTGTGTATGTGTATTAATGTACACACGTATGAAGTGAAACTTTTTACTACATATTTAACACTAGCTTTCCGCCCGCGGCTTCGCCCGCGTGTAATTCGGTTATATCGCGCGACATGGTAAGCTCACCCGCGACGCTGCCGCTCCGCGCCATGCATACCGCCCGATACGCCCCCCCTCCCCTTTCCCCGTGCACGCTTTTTTTGTCTTTGTCTTAAACAATTGAACAATCTTACATGATTTTATGTTTGACAATAAGGAACTTCCAAACTTTCGTCCCCTAATTCAACCCCTTCTACCCTAATTTTTTTCGCGATAAAATGTATCCTATGTCCTTTCACAAGTTCAGTTCTATCTTCATACCAAATTTCATCAAAATCGGTTCAGTGGTTTAGGCGTGAAAGCATAACAGACAGACAGACAGTTACTTTCGCATTTATGTTAATAGTAGGGATTAATTAGTCAAGTGAGGTTTACGAAAAAAAAGTGTGTGTATACTTATGTATGCACGTAAGTTATAATAAAACGATGCGCCGAGTTAATGGGTAATGCGCACCATCTGTAATCAGACCCTCGTAACCATCTAAAAACAAAGTAGGTCATCAATACGATTCAATCGAACCCGAACTCGATGGAGTTGCCCGTTTAATTACCGAGTTCCTATGACTACCTTCCAGCTCCATCATCAGACCCTGGTTACCATTGAAAGACAAACTACACGTCAAGATGATTCAATCGATCCCGAACTGGATGAGGTTGTGTCGTTTCATTACGAAGTTCCTATGGCCACCTTCCAGCTCCATCATCAGATCAGACTCTGGTAACCATATAAAAACAAAGTACTTGTCAAGACGAATCAAACGAGCCGAAACTCGATAGACTCAGACTCAGATAGAGTCTCTAGACCTTCGTTTTTTTTTTTTTTTTTTTTTTTTTTTTTTCACCATTTACTATTTACCATTTATTCACTCTCATCACAAGCACATAATATTATTCTACGTAAATTACAAAGAAGTGTTACCTGTCTATTTATTTGAGTTACTTCTATTCTAGCATCTAAACTAGGCCTGGCCTGTATTTTAGATGCCAGTCCTCCGTTCCATTACACATTGCACTTATGTACACAATTTAATACTACGCATTACAGTGAACATTAAACTGAGTGATTAGAAAATTAACTAAATAGCAGAATACAAATCTAAAAATATTAAGCGATAAGTTGCTTAGAGAACATTATTTAGTATGCGAGGGTATTCAAATATTAGTTCTATAGCGCTCGGCCCGAGCGCAACAGAGTGAGCACTAAGATTTCGAACTTACGACAATTGGTACAATCAAGTAGATTTGATTAATATTATAGATTACTACTATTAATGTTGTCATTATTATTATTATTTTTAGGCATATACTATATAATATGCATATACCATAAGATGTATGTATGTTAAATTTAGCTTGCATTTTTTATTATTCACAAAACATACCAGTGAATTATACGGTGCCCTACTAGTACCTGTACTAGGCCGAGCCTGTGTCACAGGTACTAGTTACTTCCTAATGACCTATATATTTAAGCAATTTATGCAAGAAAAGATTTTTTTTTTTTTTTTTTTTCCTTTTGTCAACTCTTGCCACACATATGCATATACATACACATTATAAATACATACATATACATATACATACATATACACATATACATACATATATATACATATACACACACACATACATATACACATACATGAACATACACACAAATACACATAAACACACACATCCCCACGCTTACCGACATATATATCAATGAATAAAAAGATAAGTATGTAATTATATTGAAATATTATAATAATAATAATCTTGCTAGTGTTTATTTATTTATTTATTTTTTATCTATATAATAGTGTTAAAGAATTTACCTGCTGCTGCTATCTTTCGTTATCTGACAATTTTAAAGAGATTTTCAACTTCATCGTAAGACAGCGACTTAAGCCAATTAATTATTTTATGTTTACAGTCGTATTGGTTAAGAGAATTAATGCTGAGTATTTTATTCATTTTGTTATATAGATGTGGTCCTATAAAGCACTGGAATTTTTTAATAAAATTTGTTCTGACCCTAAGGGTTGGGCATACGTTTTTAATTCTACGGCTACTATATTTTTTAGAGGCTGTATATGATACTTTTTTGTGTTGAGCTAAAATAGTTTGCAGAATAAAAAGTTTTCTGACACTCAGTACTTCACATTCTGTATACAACTCCCTTGTGGAAAATTTGTAGGGTTTGAATGTCATTACTTTTAGAAGAGCACGTTGGGCTCTCTCAACAACAATCATATTAGTTTTATTTGCACCACCCCATGCCAACAGACAGTATGACAAAATTGATTGTGCCAGGGCAAAATACACAGTTTTAATAAGGTTTGAATCGGCTACTTGACGCAGATATCTAAATATGTAAATTAACTTTCTAACTCTTTCAGCTATTAACTCGATATGAGGTTTCCAGGTGAGAGTTTCATCAACTAATACGCCCAGATATTTAATAGTATGAAGTCTTTCTATTTCGGTGCATTGACAAGACTGAGCTATAATATCACGACATCCGTGAATTTTTATTGTAAAATTTTCTTCAGGTAATGTGGCTTTAGATGTTCCAAAAGTTAAAAATTTAGTTTTTGATTCATTCAAAGTCAGTATATTTGCCTGTAGCCATCGAGTTGCAATCCGTAATCCTTCCTCCGCTTTGGTTCTTACATCTTGCCATGTTTTACCATAAAATATCATCGCTGTATCGTCAGCAAATGTGAATATTCTACAGTGGTCCAATTTTAGACTGCAGAGGGGGTTGATGTAAATTAGAAAAAGAGTGGGACCAATCACACTCCCTTGTGGCACGCCGTAGGTAACCTGTACGTCAGCAGAAGTTAAGTCACCAATTTTAACTCTCTGTTTTCTATTAGAAAGGTAGCTAGTGAACAGTTGCAAAGCCCTACCACGAACACCAATCTGTTCCATTTTATTCAAAAGTAGGTCAATAGAAACAGTATCGAATGCCTTTGCTAGGTCTAAAAAAATACCAATGCTTTTTTCTTTTTCATCCAGGTGTTGTGCAATGAAATTTGACATTTCAGTTACGGCATCGACAGTTGACTTCCCCCTTCGAAACCCATATTGGTTATGAGAAAGTATATTCTCTTTTTCAAGGAAAGACAATAATCTATTATTCATGATCTTTTCAACAATTTTAGATAAGGCGGGCAAAACTGATATTGGGCGGTAATTATGAACGGAGTCTTTTCTACCCGTTTTGTGTATAGGATGGATAATCGAAATTTTGAATACCTCAGGAAAGACTCCAGTGTCAAAGCACAAGTTGACTATGTGCGTAATTGGTGGGACTATGTATTTGATCGTTCGTTTTAATAGTATGTTGCAGATGCCATCCCAGCCAGTTGCACTTTCGTTTTTCATATTACGTATTATACCCGTTATTTCGTCTTCAGTAGTTTTGAACAGAGCAATGGAGTTAGATGGATTAGGCACGCGAGTATAGGTAAATTGATTGTTCGTATGCCCATGATGTTTTGGAGGTATCTTGTTAGCCAAAATTGTACCTACTTGAGAAAAAAAGTTGTTTACACAATCTACAGATTTTTGGGGGGTGTCAGCTATTTTTAATAGGTCTTTTGAAATCGTTTTTTGTTTGTTTATATGTACTATGTTCTTAATAGTGCTCCAAAGCTTTTTTGGATTTTTAACATGTTTTTTAAGTTCAGTTTGTTCATGCAACCTTTTAAGCCGCTTTAATAGATCATTGCATGTGTTTTTATATCGTTTGTATGTAGTTGCTAGGATAACGTTATTTGGATTAGACCTGCTTTTCAGGTGCATTCGATCTCTGTTTCGCATACAGCGGACTAGTCCAGCGGTTATCCATGGTTTAATGCTATGATATTTTTTGGGTATTAAAAGTCTAGTACTATGTTTAGTTAAGTACGTAGAAAGTAGGTTAACTAATTTTCCTGCTGCCCAGTTAGCACATTCAGATTTAAGAATATCATCAAAACTTAACTCTTGTATGTCACATAATAATGAATCAAAATTCACTTTGCTTTTGATTATAAATTCTTTTGATGTTGATTTATTTGTTTTCAAACAAGTAATAACAGCAGAGTGGTCTGTTAAAGGTGAGTTAAGGACGAGGGTTGCAATAGGTTTTTTACTTTTGACCATTGAGTGATCAAGGCAACTGTTGCATCTCGTGGGGTAAGAATGGCTTTTTATAATACCGTGTGAGCTAAGTAAGTTTAAGTATTCGGCCGAGTTGGTGTCATCATTATTAACTTTGATATCAATGTTAATATCTCCTATAATTACGATATTTTGGTAAGATTTATAATGAGTTAGTAGTTTGTCAAAAGATTCAATAAAAGTAGAAATGTTTCTAGTCGACGGCGATCTATAAATAGCAATAATAACAATATTTGGTTTCACCAATATGCAAAGAATAGTTGCATCTGTAACAATTGGTTCTTCGATTATACAGTCCAAACTATTCTTTACATAAATTACGAGGCCATCATTTTGATTCCTGTTATATTTTGTATGATATGTATCATAGTTCATTAAGCTTGGATATGAGATTGTTTTGGAATTCCACGTTTCTGTAAGAATGTATAGGTCACAAGCTATATCAATCCTAGCAAGTAGAACTTTAAATGAATTTATATTTCGATTTATACTTCTTATATTTTGAGTTAATATTTTTAGAGATCCAGAAAAGCCACCTTGGTTAATTATTGATTTGCATGATTCTGGATCACAAAGGTAAGATTTAGCAGCAGTCATCTCGTCAATTTCATCTATTATATTATTATTGTTGTTATTAGCCATTAAGGAAACATTTGTGCAACCAAGGCAATTTCTGTGACAATGTAATGTAATGTAATGTAACAGCTAGCAAGACGCTTTACATAAGAGAAGTTTATAATATAAAGTACATAAATGAAATTTATAATATAAGGTATATAAGTGAAGTTTAAAACTTGAAATAGTGATTGTGATAAGTTTGTGAGCATGATACGTGGCAAGCTTAAATAATAAATAATTTTAAAGTGTAGACAACTGAACACTGTAAATAACACAAAAATGGCAAACGTACCTAAAGTAATTGATACAATCGAATCTTCATTAAAAATGGACATAACATGTAGTCATTCGGGATTTCTCAATTTGACAAGGTCATCTTCATCTTTTATTTCCATGTGAGGTGTGTTATCTGCTTTACGGATAAAAACTCTGCCATTTGAGGTCCAACAATATTTATAACCAGCTGTGGAAGTCAAATCTCGTGCAAGGAAAAATAATCTTCGACCTTTACTGGTCAGAGCCTCGGATATATAAACAGGAGAAGGTTTACCTTCAAGCCCAATGTTTGTGGTATTAAATCTTTGGTTGGGATGTTTTTTGTTAAAATCTTTAGCCATTTTGAGCAAATCTTGCTTTATTGTAACTCTTGTAAAGTCCGCTACAATGGTAGACTTACCTGATTTAGACTTGACATTAAATACTCCTTTAATATCGTTTTCTTGAACTGTTACATTTAAAGCCTTACAAGTATCTATGACAATTTTTTTTACGTCCGGTTTGGGATCTTTACTGTTATTCATTGGTATGTTTCTGATTTCAACAGCAGTAGATTTTAGATTTCTTTCAAGATCTTCCAGTTTTGTTTCGAGCGTTGTAATATGTAACAAGTTCTGCTTGCGTTCCCGTTCCAAAAAATCTATTCTCCTATTTATGCTATCATACTGATCAGATAAAAGCTGCATAGATTTCTCAATTTCAGTATTAGTTTGTTGGATTTTAAGATTTTGAGCCTTTATTTCCGCAATATCCGCTATAAGTTTATTCAATACTAAGTTTTGATTATTTTTTATATCCGAAAACATCTCTCGCATTTCTTCTTTAAAGCTATCCATGTGTTCCTCACAAGTTTCTCTACGTCTCTTACTCCGCTGATTAACAAATGGCTGCGGCGAGCATGTCTTTTCTTCCAGCTTAGAGACATCCGTGTCAGAATGTGTATGTTTCAAGTTGTTGCTAGTAGGTGAGTTTCTTAATTGGTGCTGCATTTTTTATCAGTTAGCATAAAGTTTTTTAGGTTCTTAATTTTCGTGGTCGATTTCGTAATCTAAGGTAAACGGAGTGAGTGATATGCTGTTGTTTCACTCGTATTTCAATGTGACGAAAACACCTTTATAAAAAACAAAAAATAGAACTGAGAAGCACAGTGCACACGTCTAAGTGTCTTCGCGGATCGGGCGGAAGTTTCGTTTCATTCCATATATAGTACGGAGTCCCAAAATACAGTACAATACCATTTGACGATCGTAGTGTGACGATTTTTGATTGTAACATGATTAAGATAATTTCAGGCATATATGACTGACATGGCCTTTGTGGAATAAAATATAGCGATAGCGCCGTGCCCTGCCTGTTCAGGCCATGTCAGATGCCGATGTCTGAAATGACCTAAACAGGTACTACATCTGTCAGTCACAGGTGACTGACAAGGCAGCTAAGAGGTAGCGCGCCCTTGTGATTTTTGTCACCGTGACTGTTGCGTCACTGTCACCGCGTACATAATTCCTAACGAAGGTGCGCGCATTTGGATATGTGACAATTCGGTGACATTTTTTCGCGGAGGACGGCAACATGCCCGTAACGCAACTGTCACCACATCCATAGATTTGTATTACCGTGCACGCAGTAGCAACTAAACGTCACTTCGCCCACCCTCCCTGGCGTTTACTGTTTAGTCGTGGTACGAATGTCATCGCGGAAACATGTTACAGCTATTCTCTTCAGCTGGGATGGATAATCTCATTCTTGTGTTGTTGTAAGTAATAGTAGGCTTTAACAAAAGTAATAATTCATCAAATCTTGTGACACTCATTCGGAAGTACCTATCGAAAAAAAATGTCTGGTTATGTACCTAGGTTGGCAAACATGGTGTAGAACTTTCCACTTATCACTCTACTACGCCAAAGCGAGTGAACCCAATACTTTTTACTTTACCCTTGCATTTTTTATTTTATTTCTACAAACGAGTGCAGATACAACCGTTTCCTCGAGATCCGTCTTATCGAATGCAAGAAAATTTCGTTACTTTCACCGCAAGTGCTCGCAATCACGAAAAGTTTGGTGACAAAGAATTTATTGTCACCCAGACAAAAACAAAAATCACAAGCGCGCACTATCTCTAAATCTACATTCCATAATTATATACTATGTAAAATGACTACTCAAAAATTATTTTGAAGCCTACTTCTATAAAGCAATTTTTTATTTTGAGTAGTAGGTAGGTATGTACTCAATAACTTAAGTTTTATAAACCATTTCCCCACCTATTATTAAAAAAAAAAGCAATCCAAAAATAATATATAATATCACAATATAAAATAATATATAATATCCTATGTATACATTTCTAAAATATTACTCTAATACCCGTTAAATTATTTTACTGCAATTGAAATACTCGGCCAACAAAATATGATACACCAAACAAATTCAAAATTATCACCAAGATATTACACTTTTTTTTTCTACTGCGCAGCAAATATTCTCGTATAACAGTAATAGGGTATTCTACTATGTTTGAAAAAGTACTTCAAAATGTTGATTTTCCTAATAAAAAGCCACAAAAAAATATATTTTGGCAAAATGAACACGCTTTCTTGCCATAAAATTTAATTAAATTTTAAATCTTTTTAATTCCCGCGAAAATGCTGTCAGCTATTTTGGTGACGTAATATGTGTAAAGGCCGTGTTCCCGGTTCCGATATACACTGAGAGCACTCTGAGGTGTGACGTCAATTCAGTATACTGCGAAGCTGTTCCTTTTTAGTTTGCTATACTGGTTACTGATATAAAACAAAATTTTAACAAAAAACAATAACCGACTTCAAAGCAAAAAAAAAGAACGGTAAAACAAAAATGCACTAAAAAGTAAAAAAATAATTACGTATTCTTTTGTCTGTAATCAAATTATTACGATAATATAATGTATAATTATTGTTGTTTTCGGAGTCGGTGTCAGCCAACGTAGTTTAACATTACAATAGATGTACCTACACTATTACGCACTCTTTTCCTTATTTCCTTGGCTGAAACCGACTCCAATAACAACAATAATTATACATTATATTATCGTAATAATTTGATTACAGACAAAAGAATACGTAATTATTTTTTTACTTTTTAGTGCATTTTTGTTTTACCGTTCTTTTTTTTTGCTTTGAAGTCGGTTATTGTTTTTTGTTAAAATTTTGTTTTATTTCTTGATTTTTAGTGAATCTGTAGTTCGATAACTGATTTATTTATATAAAGCTGGGCGGTTACAGTTCACAAGCTACAGGTACCACCCTCGAAAAATTGACAATGCCCAATTTGTTAACGATAAAGGGATGCCACTCGGACGCAGGTAATAACGATATTAATTTAAGTTGTATAACATAATATAATATATTGTATGTTATAAAAGAGGATATTAAAAATACATCCTTAAAATATTTTGCATTATGTTTAGCATATTTTATAATATGTTATACAACTTAAATTAATATCGTTATTACCTGCGTCCGAGTGGCATCCCTTTATGAATAAAAAATTGGGCATTGTCACATTCCTTTGACGTAAAAAAAAAGAACTAGTGAACTATAGAACAAAACACAAAACCCGAACAAAATCTGTTAAACATGTGCGTCTCATCAGGTTAGGTTAGGTCAGGCATAGAATGCGACATAATTACGCCGTATATTGTTTATATTCTGCCTATTGAATTACATTAAGCAAACGTAATGAGACCAACGGCATAAGTCATAACGTGCCTTCCTTTCTGCCTTTCATTAGGTATTAGATATTATATATTATGTTATAAACATTGAAGTTAAATTATTTATTTAATTTAAGTTGTTTATTTATTTCATTCCAATGCCACCCAAGATTCTAACTGTCATTACTTTCCTGAGATTACATCATAAAAGATTCCGCTGCTAAAAGAATAATACTTAGGTACACTTGTTACACACACAATGTCACATTTAAGATTTTAGTCTATGACAAATGACGCAAAATGGTGTCCGTTAAATATTTTGACAAATTACAAATTTTAAAACAATTAGTAACAGTTAGTAAACAGTTAGTCTAGTTAATCACCGATGAAAAGTTATTCCTTTACACTTTGCCGTATAACTATTTTTGAGATACGATCTTTTAAATACAGGACGCGCTTTGAAACGTGCTATCTCAAAGTTCAGCGCAACATAACTCTACACCTGAGTCGTAATCTGAGAAACAAAATATAATATTGTATAGTTTAACTCGTAGTAAACATAAAAAACATAACACGTGATAATCTTCCGAAACAAATTAAGCCTCAAGGAACGATAGTGTGCAACGCGAACCGCGCAGCGACGCGCGGTATCAGGAACAAATATACGCATTATTAAGGATTACTCAAAAACTACTAGTCACATCTCGCTCAAATTAAAATGGGACCACATGACAAGCACTAGCTTTTGAATATAAAAAGAATCATTAAAATCGGTACACCCAGTAACAAGTTATGAGGTAACACACATAAAAAAAAAAAAAAAAAAAAAAAATACAGACGAATTGAGAACCTCCTCCTTTTTTTGAAGTCGGTTAAAAACGGAATGCAGTCCAATATACTTTCATCCTCATTTTTCGACATTGTTTTCAAATAAAAATATTTATCATATACCTAAGCATACGTTTTCTGTTCAACAAGAAAAAATATTAATTGAATATTATTGACATTTTTGAATAACAATAGTAATTAATAATAATATCAATCATTCTACTTGTTATATTTTTTGATCGCGTGATCAAAGTACTGAGAGCACCTTACCTCGAAAGCGCCAGTGCTGACAGTACAAAAATGGCAGCTATTTATGACGTGATATATTTATCTATGGTATTGCGGCAGTGTACTGGTCACGAAGAATGGATATACAGGAGTGCGAACGTAATGTTAAAAGAATGGCATCAATTTAGGTAGTAGATAATTATTTTGCATCTGTGCGCTAGGATTGAAGTTGTAATTTACGCGGGAAGGCTTGTTGTTATTGACAGCTCTGAATTTTGAAAATTGAGTTATTGGTTCATTTTAAACCTTTGTATTGGTTGTTATAGGTGTGCGATTATTGATTTAAATAGTGAAATAATGTAATTTAACATAATTATGAGAAAAAAAAGTGAGACAAAAACATCCCGCCAGGCCACCATTTTAAAGATATTTGACATGTAGTCAACATGATAATATGTCATAAGATTTTTTCAATTATTTATATTGTTTTTATCTTTAAACTTTGTAGTAAATTCTAATTCTATTAGTAAATAACTTTGATTCATCACCAACATAAAATACTCTTGGAGATTAAATTAAAGGTTAAACTTTTAGTTTAATAACAGGTACGTAATTTTTAAATTATTAAATAAATATTAAAAATATAATGTAATGTTAAAGATTAAGTATATTTGTTTAAATTTTTTTTAATTTCATATTATATATAATATATTATATAAAGTTATTTTAATTAAATATTTGATAAATTATGATAATAGTAGTCGGTGAAAAATTTAATTTTTTTCAAAATAACATTATTTAGAATAATAAAATTTATTGTTATTTTCATATATTTTTCAGCTATAAAATATCATAAGAAGCCTCGCAGATAATTCACATAATTAGCATAGCATCAATTATCATGCTCTACTATCTTTTATAGAGAAGAAATATCAATGCCTACTTCTGTCCAAGAAATCAGATGATTTAGAGAATTCCAGATAAAATTACTATTAGTAGATACAAAAATAAAAAACAAAGTATTTTAATAAAATTTCTGAATTCGTTTTGTTTTATTTCATCTTCCAAAATATTAGCATTTAATACATAAAATTATATTTATTAAATATGCAACTAAAATAAAACTGTTCTAGAGAACTACTACCTATATTTAATTACACATATTATAATAACTAATATAATAATAGTATTGGTACTTCACGAATACTCGCGCACCTAGTGACAAAAAAGAGAACTATGATCTTTGTTTATTTTTGTGTACATAAGTACCGTGAAATTTGTATAGTAATACGTCAACCGTTCGCTCTCCTGTATGTACATTCTTCGTGGTACTGGTACTCCATAAAGGAATGAATTTTTCACTAGTGAGAGCACTGAGCAGTGCTCGCAGTGTACATCGGAAACATTGTCTGTATGACGTCACACCATGGCGGCTCGTGTTTTAGATCACGTGATACACTGATTAAACATTACGACTTTTAATTTCAATATAATAAAACAATCATGTGCTTTTATGACTCAAAATCAGAATGTTTAAGTATATTTCTACATAAATTTTAATTTTTATCAAATTTCATAATTTATTTTTCACTACCGCAAGTACCCTATTATATTTTTCTTTCACAAAAAATACTGATTCTGCGCCAATATTCCTAATTGTTACACATTATATCTAATATGCATCCTAGTATCGGGCCTCCATTCTATATTTTGCAGCACACTATCTGAACTAAAAAAATAAATGCCCCTTTTATAATTAGGTGTAATATCATTTTCACGAATTTGCAACAGTTATTAAATAGATGCTCATTATAAAATATTTTAATGAACATATTTTGGTGCACAATCAGTAGGTATATTTGGCATATCAAAGGCAAAATTTGTTGATGAAAACGGGAATAAATTGAGGTACAGTTAAATATTATCCAATTAGTAATAGATATTAAAAAAATAAAACGACCTAAGAAAGACCCAATTGGAACACCTATTTTTAGTACATATTCATGACTTTATTTAAAGAAGAATGCTGAAATTCAGAAAGATATGAAGCGCTACCCGCTAAAGTCGGTAAATAGTTCACACTCAACTGCCTCGGCAACAAAATCGTTTGTCATGAGGTCCGAATTAGACAACGACAAAACCTGACGAGTAACAAGATTTTTGGTACTGGTAATAGTGGTGCGAGTAGTCGCCTTAACGCCTTCGGTCATGGTGTCGATTCCCGCTCGGGGAAGATATTTGTAATTGTACAAATATTTGTTACTGGTCTTGGTATATGTCCTTGTTGGTCTCCTCACCGTGGCTTGGCGAGCACGTAAAGCCGTCGGTCCCGTTGTTATCATAGACACCTGATAACGATCGTTACTCATGATAGGGAAATTATCCGCCAACCCACAGTGGAGCAGCGTGGTGGATTAAGCTCCAAACCTTCTTCTATATGGAGAAGAGGCCCTTGCCCATCAGCAGAAACAAATACATATTTGTACAAATACACAGGTGGCAATACTACGCTACACAACCAGTACTACTACTGACTGCACTTTTTTAACTTAGTTTTTGTATAAAATCGTTTAAAAACATATTTATGAATTACTACGTGTAAAATTTGAAAGAAAAGGATCGCCTTCCCTCTCTTAAAATAAGACTTCTAGCAAATACTATGGGGTGGACACCGATGAGGGTGAAGGGGGTAGAAAATTGTAAAAAAAAATCACCTAGCAGGAGTACTTTCCCTAACATGTTTGTGAGGTCGAAATGGGGATAAGTGTTTGTATAATAAAACTATGATTATGACTCCTGTTTATCTCGTTCACAGACCCAGATTGAATATAGTAGAAAACTAGCTGTACCCCGAAGCTACCGGGAGTGAAACCGCAGGACACAGCAAGCTTTTTTTTTAAAATTAATAACACAATAGATCTAACACGAAGAAGCCAACCAACTGATTTTTGAACATGTAAAATTATCATAAACTTTATTTTTAACTATTATAGGTACATACACGGTGATTTTGAAAGCGTTTTGGAAACGAAAATTTTGGATTATTTATCAATAACAGAGCCTATATATAATGTTAATTTAATAAAAAAATTTTTTTTTTTTTCATCAAAGTCGATATTTATATCGTTTACAGAGAAAAAGTGAGAATCGGTAGTAGCGGTATCCTAGACCGTTTATACTACATATAGGTACTATTTATAATATCGAGACACACAAAATCGTATTCGCCAATCAAAACAAACTTGCGCCGGAGTCGTCCAACCAATGACGGCATTGCGCTTGTCGCTTACTACAATCGTTAGGCGTCCTTGGATTTCAGTCGGTCACTAGGTCAGTAATATTATAACATCGTGACGGCACGTTAAGGACGTTTAAATTATTATTCGCCGGAGTTTGAAGATGTTCTTGAGTGTTATGTTAAGTTGAGAGTTAATTGTTTAGGACAGTAATATCTGAGTCAGTAGACAATGTGCCGTTAGCTTACTCGAGAGGTATGTAGGTAGGGGAAGATGGGGGAATGGCGGTCACTTAAGCAGTAATTCATTTTTTATTTTATATCTGGGATTTACGTTATAGGTAACTGACTTTTAACATAGCTTATTTAGTGGGCTATAGATATATATGAGGCACATTATCAATCTATTACGGTTTTCTTATTTTTTTAATCATTTTGTAAAACCCTTCGTTGACCGCTATTACCCGCAGATGCGGGTAATAGCGGTCTACTGTTGGGGTATTACCGGTCATTCAAAATTAACACAGGATTGCTTCTAAAATGTACCGAAACGAAATAAATTAATATTTTATTAATAATTATCTTTATTATTTATATTTTAAACAAAATGATCAAATTTTTTTTTATATTTTCACCAAAAATAATTCTTTTTTATATATATAAAAAAAATAATAATTATTTATATTGATACTTTGAAAATCACAGATTGAGACGCATAGGAACTGTTTTTCCTCCTTTCCCAGTTGGTCACTGACCCTTCTCTCTTCTGTCCCTTTTTGGCAATAATTGTACCAGGGTCTTGCACGGTGGTCACATCAGTCACAGCCATGTTGACCACTTTAAATCCCATAAACTGGTGTTTATGCACAACATCTTCCAGATATTGGAAAAATAAGTTATCCTCCATGTATGTTAAATGCTGTCACGATTCACATGCCTCTAGTTGGCGAAGGTTATTGAAGGATTTCTCTTTAAAACCATATAGTCAATCTTTTCCTACTAGCTTCCTCTCCCTGTTGAAATTATGCTTTATGTTATGTTTCTTGGCATAAATGAAAGCTGCATTACAAGCTTGTAGTGGACTTAGGCCGTAAAAAAGTTTGGCTAGACGTTATATATTCTCAGCCATACCCTTCTCTACTTCTGGTGAAAAAGTAGAATGTCTTCCTAGAGAAAATCCTATAATTGTAACATTCTTCTTGATGCAATCTTGTAGCGTGCTGAAGGGTATGCTGAACTTCTTGGCAGTTAACCATAAAGAATTCCCAGCACTAACGGCTTCAACAGCCTTTACTAACTCTTCTTTGGTCTATTTTCCTTTCGTTGTGGTTCTTTCCCTGAGTCGCGGCATCTATTTAAATATGAAAATAAGTGTAATATATCTCACATATTATATTAACAACAAAGAAATAATATATAATTATATTGTCTTATAATTCCATACGGGGTAATACTGGTCACTGACCGGTATTGCCCGCTTAGAATGATTGCCATTACCCCAAAATACGAAAACGGTTTCTTTGGTTAGTCACGAAAAACGTAATTAACTTTCATAAAATCCAACAAGCACATGGGATATACTTGTAAATGTATATTAATTAACTTTAAGAAAGATATCGATTGGTATAAATCACTTTAAGCTTACCTTTTACCGAATTTTCGATTTTATTAGAACAAAAAACGTCCGAACCTGTTTACAGCTGTTAAACTCACTGCGCGCGAAGAAAAATGACGCCGGTTGGTAAATAAGTTTACCCGGCCGCATACTAAATGGCGACAATAGTAGCGATTGCATAGTGTTTTTGGAAGTTTTAGATTTTGACGTGACCGGCATTGCCCACTGACTGCCATTCCCCCATCTTACCCTACCTACTACCAACACGACGGCTGACCCGCTCATTACGCGAGTGTAGTACATACCTGGACAATAAGATTTGTGATCGGTGGATAGGTCGAGGAGAGCCTGTGCCTTGGCCACCTAGAAGCCCGGACTTAACGCTGCTGGATTTTTTCTTATGGTCGGAAATAAAAAGACTTGTTTATACGCGTGAATATGAAAGCCGTGATGATTTACGCATTGCGATAGTGGACGCTTTTAATAAAGTGAAAAGTGATAGAAACACATTAAGAAAATTAAAAGACAATTGTCTTAAACGTGGACGTTTGTGTATTGAACGCAGCGGACTCCATTTTGAGCAGTTGCTTCGATACAAAGAAGTGTAAATAAACTGTAAATAGGTCTGTAAGTTAATTATTCTGTAACACAGTCCGTTGATAAATTGATTTGTTATGAAAAGAACAATCGTGGTTAATAATCGAAAAAAAGTTTAAATAAAATAGGTATTTCTTTAGGTCCTAAGCCCGTGTAAAGTATGAAGAACAACTTAGAGTCTATCTACGCAAGTACTCGCTAGCTCGCGCCTATTTATCACGTCAGCCGTGTTTCATTGATGTAACATAATGAATGAATGATCAGTGCCTTACTACTTTCCAAGTCGATCGAGTAAAAATTAATATTAAAACAGAAACTTTTTTTTAGTCAACATTACAATTGATTTATCAATTTTTATTGGTACTATAGATGATTACAAATTCAAATATTTCGTTTCCAAAACGGCTATAAAATCACCGTGTATAATGAGAAAGTTTGGAAATTAACTGAAATACTGTTAAAGTTATAACTTATATTATTGTTCATAAAAATAAGACTAAATATTCAGGAAATTTTTACTTAAATATACAAATACTATCGTTAAGAACTATATACTATATATATAGTAAATATAATACCAAAAAAATCACAAATTATACACCGTCGATTAGAAAAAATTTAATAAGGCCTTACTGGAATATAGTTAAAATGTATATTTAATTCTATTATTAATATATTTATATTTACATTAAAATATTATATTAACTTATTAAATAATAATCACTTAATTCAGTAACACTTAAACGGTGGTGTAGCTCATAATGAGCCGAAACAATTTGGGGGCATCCATTAATTCGAGCGAAATATCACTCAATCTCACGTGGGGTGGGGTGGTCTCGGCAAATATCACATAATTTTTCCTCTAAAAATCTTATTTATATCTTTAAACGAGCAATTCTTGTATATATATAATCTGAATCTCGGAAACGGCTCCAACGATTTTCATGAAATTTAGTATGCAGGGGGTTTCGGGGGCGATAAATCGATCTAGCTAGGATTTATTTTTAGAAAATGTCGTTTTATCCCTTTTTTCAGGCAATTAAAAAATATCGTTAGAATACGAAGGTAAATTTCGCTGCCATTGATAAGTTTATAATAGCTCTGATGTGAACCGGGCGGATTCAAAATAAGAAGATCTCCAGGTTCGAATCTCGATGTCTCCAGAACTATTTTTTTTCCTTTTTTTTTTTTTTTAAGTTTCATCTTTTGTGAGAAAAACTATTATTGGGAGCCCTTTAATAACTGTATGACCGAGCTTTGCTCGGTATTTTATTTTTTTATATTTTGTAATTCATGTTTTTGGAAACTATATTTACATACGAATTACGAACTGATGATATATAAATAATATTTTTCGATCTTAACGAAATAATAATAAAAAAATATGAACTGGTTATTTAAAAAAAAATCACGAATACAATTAAAAACTGTTAGAATATTATTAGAATACGAAGGTAAATTTCGGCATAATCTACAAGGTTATAATAACTTAGGTGGGAAATCAGTATACCTGGGTTCGAATCCCGATGCCTCAAATCCCATTTTTTTTTGCTTTTTTTTTAAGTTCCCTCTTTTGTAAAAAAATATTTATTATTGAGAGCCCTGTACTACCTGGATGTCCGAGTTTTGTTCGGTATTTTTTTTTATTTATTTGTTAATCGTTCTTTTTTGGGAATTATATTTAGATACGATAGAACTGATGAAATATGAATAATATTTTTCGATCTTATCTATATAATAATATAGTATTTTGTGTCACAAGGGGATGAACGTACTATTTTTTTGACCCTCATGTGAAATTGCCGCCCGAGCCGAAGGCGAGGGTAGCAAACATACGGGAATGGATGTAGTACTTTCGTCCCATGTTACACATACTTTTTTTTCCTCCCTAGGACGAAAGTTCAGGTTTTGTCCCTGTGAAGCGGGGACAGAAAATGTCACTTTTGTCCCGCTTCACAGGGACGAAAATCGACCTTTCGGCAGAGGTAGGAAAAAAAATATAAACTGGTTATTTAAATAAAAATCTCGAGAGCAATTAAAAATTGCTAGAATATCATTAGAATAAGAAAGTAAGTTTCGCCACCATCTTAAATTTATAATAGCTCAGGTGGGAAATCGGGCGGTCTCGAAAACGGAATATTTTTCCTTTTTTTCAAGTTCCTTTTTTGGTGAGAAAAAATATTACTAGGATCTCTTTTTTTATTTTTTTATTTAAATAACCAGTGACTATTGTTTTATTATTATATCGGTAAGACTGAAAATATTATTCATATTTTATCAGTATGTAATTTGTGTCTAAATATAGTTTAACCGAGCAAAGCTAGGTCATCCAGGTACTAAAAATCTTAAATTCTTTAATCTTAAAGTCGTAAGTAGTCTTAAATAAAAAAAAATATCGAGTAATCGAGCATAGATGAACATATTTACAAAACAAATACGCATTTTAGAAAATCTCACGTGAGATTGCGGTGGGGAGGGGGTCGAGCAAAATCTCACAAAATATCACCAAGGGGAGGCGTAGGAGATGAGGGTCGAAAAATCACTAAAATTGTCTCACGTAATTAATGGATGTCCTTATACACTAATTTTTGGGCTCATTACTGATCAACCAAGGTGATTAAACATTGGGTTTATAATCAACGTACAGCAGTAAATTATTAGATATGTACAATAGCAACTTAAAGTGAAATAACACGATTACCGGAATAGTAGACGAGAAGATTACTATAGTCTGTTCGCGTTAAGAAAATAGTGACTCATCGTTGTCACTCAGCTTAGCCACGCCTCTTGACCAATAAGATCACAGTAAATTATAAAGTCGTGTTCAATTTGAACAGTTGAAACCATTCAGACAGTACGCACGTGTTCTTTGCCAATTTTAAAAATGAATACCTCACCTATTCTTAAAAATAATAGTGGATCAATATTACATAGCGGAGAAAGACGAGTGATTTACAATGTTTTTAAGTACTTTAAACAGTGTGGTGACCAAAACGTGACTATGGAGAGTATAGTAGTGAAAAAGGCTAGTGCATGCGGTGTTTCTGAAAATACGGTTCTGACGATTCTAATCATTTTTTTAATGTAATAACTACTTAATTTTAATATTTTAAAATACTGTCATAAAAACTTTGCTTTAATATTAATGGTTTAATTTTGACCCCAGTATGAATACGCCTTTACTTTGATGAGTCACTATTTTCTTAACGCGAACAGACTATAGTGACGAACAATGATGACAGAAAAATTAAATATTATTATAATTTGACAGTTTCGTCATTGTATATAATTACATACATACATTACATAATTCAGGAGATAATTTTCAAAAATGGTCATCTACAAATTGGGTTGGATTGGGACCAGTTTAATTTCTTTCAAACCAAGTCTTATAGATCGATATATAGATAGAATCCGTTTATTGTACACTACTTTAGATTATACACACAAGTTAATTATACAAACTATTTTTAATGTACAAAGCCGATCATATCCGACGGTAGATGGCGCTAGTTGTCACCATGGCATATATATTAAATATAATTATTTGCTCAATATATAAATTAAATTTATATAGGGTAAGCTATACTAATCTTGTCCCCCCCGCAATCATTGGCCTTCCGACATTAAAATCAATATATTAAGCGTTTTCATTTAAAAAAAAGGTATAAAAAAATTGTATATTTTTCTATGTTGACAATGCTCTTAAATAAAATTGGCAGTTTTTGAAATAATCAGTTAGCAATACTTGAAAAAAAAAATTTTAGCAGCGTGCATGTAAACGGTGTGGATTATTACGAAAATCATAAGAAGTTAGTACTTTTTAAATGTAAATTTCCTGTTTTCTTTCATTTTATTTCATTCCTATAGGTTATTTATCATTGATTTTTTAGGTTTATATACCTTAAGGCCTTACATACGTCGAGAATTTTCAAAAAATCCTTTTTTTTTGTTTACAGAGTATTATTCCTTATAGTCTTATGTGTATTTATGTGTAAGCTAATTGTAAAAATTCCCCATAGTTCAAAAGTTATTGTAGATAATGTAACTGCCCGACGAAAGGACAAAGGTCTAACGATCTGATCTGATTTAAGGTTTGTTTCTCTTTGAACGTTACAAGTGAAGTTGTGTATCGTATTCGTGATTTTCGACAAGGAAGGCGTAAAATATGAAGCTGGAATGTGAGATTAGACGTATCACGTAGGTAAGTTAACTTAATAAATTAAACAAATTCATAAAGTTCTTGCTCCAGTCGCGCGCGACTTCGAGCGAAACGCGCTTGAACTTTAAACGCGTTTTTCTCAAAACTACTTTTTCTGACACGGTCGGCATGATAACTCGTACGGTTTTTAATATTTTTTGATGATTTTTTTTTTAGTACTCGGAATTGTTTTTTCTATAGTCTGTCGAGCCGGATTTTTAAAATTATAATTAGAAAATTTTATAAAAATAATTAAAGTGTCACTTTTTTGACAAAAACTTAATTTTTTTTTAAATTACCGTAAATTGTTTAATTTTTCGAATTTCGAAAATCCGGCTCGACAGACTATAACTACTACCTTATTTTACAAGAATTTCTTTACATTTTGCAGATCCGTCAACATTTGAGGAAGAAATACTGCCGACCGTGGAGCAACTTCTTTTTACAGTGCTTCAAAAATGTGATGTTTCATGTTGTAATTTTTGAAAAAAATAATTGAAATAAATTTTTTTACAAACATAACACAGTAATAAACAGTGTGTAAGAATTTTTTTTATCAATTTCTATTTCTATCCCTCCTAAAAACAGCTTTTCTTTTGGTACGTTTTCGGATCCGCTGGACGTATGTAAGGCCTTAATTGGTAGAAAAAGAGTCTAACTAATGATTGGCACTAACACTTTATAAAGATTGGCAGTGCAAATGTATACAAAAGTATAATGATTGACATGCCAATCATTAACTTTTGGTATGCCACTCACTGTACTCCTAGACCAATGATTGTACTTTTGGCTACATTTTTAAGTTTCTTTCGATAAAGTACATAAAGAGATGTAATACTATCACAATTGTGGTTTATTCGAATTCTCAGAGTGTTACTCAACACTTTTTCAGCAAATGTTATTTATTTTTGACCCTTAATTCGACGGAATAAAATTTTAAAGTCAATGTTCTGCTTAAAGGGCCAATCATTATACTGCTTACCCTATATGATGTATAAATTAACATTATTCTTATATTAAAAAAAATTAAATAAAAAATAATAATACTATGATTTTACATTGGATTTGACTACTTTTGTTTATAAAAAAAAATATTTGGCTATATAAGAATGAAAATAAAATGGAGTTAGCTAATTTTGAAAATGATTGATGCGGTCCGATTATTTATGAAAATAATTTAGTAGTAATTTGAATATGGTTACTTTTACACGCCTCATAAGCGAAGGGTTAAGGTGGGTTCTACTTTCACTTCACGCAAAACGAGTGATTTTTCGAACTTAAAATGTCTGTATTTATCTTATATTGAACTTGTAAAATAATGTATACACACATATTCAGAAAAACCCTATTTTTAACACTCATGATACTTTTAATAACATTACTGATATTTAAACTAATTAAAAAAGTTCTTTCTTGGACGTCCGTGTGTCTGTATGTGCGGATCCTGTATGTGGTCACACACGAAAAACTTCACTAATCGAGTTTTTTTTTTTTTCTTACGCTCTAGTATAGGTAGGAATAGAACCCTATTTAATTTGATGGTCTAATTCGATTTGGTTTAATTGTTTATTACAATTTTAGTGTGAAAAATGAGATTATGAGGCGTGCACTTTTGGATTTTCCAAACTATTATGATTTATCATCAAAAAAAAAAATATCTTCTATAAAATATTACGATAAATTATAAAAATCATTATTATAATAAGCACGTAAGTGGGCGTTGATTACGTGAGGCGTGGGGGGCGGAGGAGGGGGGTTAGTCGAGCGAATAGCGAGCGAGAAATAGATTTATCACATTTGTTTCCTGAGTTCTGTTCATCATCATCACCAACAACCCTATGATCACCTTTCATTTTAAATATGTGATGTTTTAACAAAACTTTATTAACAAAAACTACACCACACGCACACTTGTATTCCTTCTTCAACGAAATTTCAGGTGTATAATGATCATGTATAATATGACGCCTCATTTGCCGTGGGTTGAGACATATCTCTCGGCACAGAACACAAATTCTAACCCCATTACCGATGTATACACCTTGAGAGATCATCACAATTTGACCCCTGCCGGCCAAATCACAACTTCTCGGTATAAAATAATCCTTAAACCGTCTGGTCATTTTATTCTTTCCGATCTTTCGCTTGTGATTTTCGCTGATGTGTTGATTGAATAATTCAGATTTCCTCGTGTTGTAACCGCACATGTCACATTTGAAATAATGTCCATGAGAGTTCAAATGCTCCTTTAATTCTCTCCTGTTTTTACATTTAGTGAAACAGAGACGGCACGTCGATATGCTCTGTACCATATGTTTATAGAAATGTATCCATATTTGCTTCCGTTTTACACGTAATTTGCACAATGGACATTCGACATAAAGTATTTTCGGACTGTCAATATGCTTATTTAGTATGTGTACGATTAGGTGTAATTTATTAAAAAATATTTGACAGCAATAGTCGCAAACGAAAATCTCACGTTCCACACGGTATGCGTCTTCCGAACTATATAAATGATCGGTTTTTATGTGATTCAGTAATTCATTGTCATTTTTCAATTCTTTTATGCATATCTGTAAATGAAAATAATAATGATTTAATCTATGCTGATTTTGGGTACGTTCGCGGGCCCTCTTCTAATTGATAATTCATCACTTTCATAGGATTTTTTTATCTATGCATTCCACAGACCACATGCGCGGAAATGATATTTCTTTAATCAAAAACTGAATTTAACTGTCAAACTTTAGTAAATAATGTAGCTATTTTTCATAAATGATAAACAAAAAATATCTTCTTACATTTATTCACTACTTATTATTTTAATTAAAAACTGATAAATAAAAAACTATTGCGCATGTCCCATTTCCGTTTCCGCGCATGTGGTCTGTGGAATGCATAGATAAAAAAATCCTATAAAAGTGATGAATTATCAATTAGAAGAGGGCCCGCGAACGTACCCATTATAAACATAATTCTGTAATTAGCGGTAAGCACGGTTAATAAACAGGTCTTGCAACGATAGTAGTGGTCAGTGGAGGTATGTTAGCTTAATGATGGCTGTTCTATTCAATTTAAGGCCGCCAGAGGCATTAGGATAGATGGGTGTTCTGTGCAACGAAGTCAAATCATGTTTTAAACAATTTCAAATCCAAAGAAAACAGTTTAATAATAATACTTGGGAGAGTAAAATATACGCCATATAATTGATAGCGAGAAATAAGACTGTGTCGCTTGTCACTTAACCGGTGTGCACAGCACCCATCGATAACAACGACGTACCGCGGCGTTGACGCCTAAGAAAAGTTATAACACGATCGTACTAATCCAGTACTGAAATTGGACTTCGTTGCAAGACCTGTATTTAAGACCGTGGCGGTAAGCACTGTTGTAGTGTGTGTGTAAGCTAAAAAAAAAATATCAGTCAACTGTTACCTAAAACACAGACATATTTAGTTGCCTACCTTAGGAACAGACGACCGTGTGTGTGTATGTTAAACATATTAAAAAAAAATACTTTTATGTAATTACATAAATAAAAAAAAATATAAATAGCTTCGATGTCTTGTTATACTAATTATTTTCATCTTTTAATCAAATCTCAGCATTATTTAAAACTAGCTGCTGCCCGCGCCGTCGTCTGCGTGAACGCTATTAGATTACACATTGTTATAAAATGCGTTGAAGAAATAAAGATTCACTGCTCGTTCCCTGTAGGTGATAGCGTGATAATATGTAGCCTATATGTTGACCTGACTTCTTAATAATATTCGTGTCAAATTTGAAGTAAATCCATGCAGTACTTTTTGAGCTTATCCCGGACATACATACAGACAAACAGACAAAAATTCTTAAAAACTATATTTTTGGCTTCGGTATCAATTGTAAATCACATCCCAAGTATTCTTTAAAAAAAATTCAATGTACAGTTTTGACTTTCCTACCATTTTATTATTTGTGTGTGTTATATATGTTATCAAATAAAGTTAACAAACAACAAACGATGTTGTGTTATTGGGTATAGCCAATGTCCATACCATGTTGAATACACCGGTTCTTATCCGATCACCGAATTTATGTTATTGGGTTAGGGCCTGTTTTACATCAGCTAACTTCTGGATCCACATGTTGCGAATAGAATGGTGAAAAAGATAATACAATTGTTGATCACACTATTTTTCACAGACTTCAAAAAAAATTAGAGCATCAAGTAATCTAAGTCAATTAAATATGCATTATTAGGAATAGCTCAAAAACTACTCGTCAGATGTCGCACAAAAATGGGACTACACGACAAGCACTAGCTTTCGAATATAATAAGAATCATTGAAATCGGTAAACCCAAAAAAAAAGTCATGAGGTTACACCGTTAGACACATAAAAAAAAGTGCAGTCAAACTGAAAACCTCCTCCTTTTTTTGTAGTCAGTTAAAAATGAACAAAACTTTTATTCTATGTCTGATAGCTTTATCAGCAACCGATGAAATAGCTCCTTAGTGTTTAATGAAGCCAGAAATAATAACCCATCACATATGAACACATCTACCTAATATATTATTACCACCACTGGCTAATTCTACCATAAGAAATGTAAATACGTTTCTTATTAAAGGATTAAAGATGAGTCGGTGGATATAAGGATAAGGCAAGGATTCTAGTGGTTTTTGGCATTCTCACAACTATAATCTATATTTACTATTCCACTAAGATTATCTATGAATAGGATGCAACACCCCAATTGAATCAGATGCATCTATATTAGCGGCTTGCGACCTCTTACCCCCTCCACTTTCTTATTTAACCACCCATTCCATCATTATACCACATCGGCAAACAGAAAAATTAAAATCAAGAACAGATTTAAGTTATGAATTATGTTCAAAGCTAATTACGAGCTCATTTTGTTATTAGATGATGCTTCTACTAATTTACGTCACTAGGTTTTAGTAATTTTTTCTTCCTCGACACTATAAGGTTGGTAATGTTGTGGAATAAGATAGTCGAATAAAGAAATATCCGACAGATAAAGCATAGTTAGATAGTGAAAAATAAAAATATATCATAAGCTGTTCTGTTGGATACCGTTATACGTCAGATAGCTCCATCAGCAACCGGTAAAACAGGCCCTAAGAGTACTATCTCTTAGCATTGAGTGGCAAGCCGCTTATGTATGTATGTCAATTATTATATAGTCAGGTCTACTACAAATATTATATATATTTAAAGTCCTTTTTATTCATATTTCCATGACTATATGACGAAAACCTACCTTAAAAATTATAATTGCGAATTATTACTATTAAATTATTTCATATTTACTTACACCACAGACAAAATCTTTATTAGCCAAGTCATATTTCATTTTGCTCGCATGAATCCAAGATTTGTGTATTACAACTTCAGTTTCGCTACACCAGCCGCCCTCCTTGCAGTAGTCACAGCCATGCACCTCATTATCCAATGTTTCTCGTTGTATTTTTGCCCTAACAATATCACCTCTCGAACGAAACATTTTTATGAAAACTATGTTATAAAATTTATATCAAATAAACAGTTTATGTTTATTAGATAACGTAACTATAATATATTTTTTATTACACTAGCCATAACTTTCTTAATTAATTGGTGTTTTTATTTCAATTTACGTCCTTTTAGAATGGCATCGAATTTTATAAGAATCAAATTCAATTGACGTACATATTACAATTACAGTATTAGACATTTACCGCGGACATTTTTTTTTTTTTTTTGGGATTTTATGACCTGGTATCTAGCATATTAGCGGCCTATAGATAAACAAATCTAATACATTTATGTCATTTTACATTCAAACTCAGAAATTTACTTGAAAATGGTTTTAATTCATCACTAATGTTATATCATTCGTCAATTAATTATAAAGTATATGTTTTTTTTATTGTTATTTTAAATACATATAAAATTGCTTAATTTTTTCACGTAAAATACCAAAAAACGGGGTGAATAGGGATAAAACGAGGAATGAAATTCGCTCATGATTTTTGCTACATAAAGAACTTTCAAATTGGTGTGAGTTTAGTAGAATATCTTACTAAAATTGGCAAAAAAAAATTGGTAAAACGAGCCTTTGAACATAGCTATTCGAAATAGTTTTTTTTTTTGTGGCTTTGAAAACTTGAATCATAACTAAAGAAGTTGTAGTGCTTACTTAACAAAAAGAGGATTAAATTACAAGTAATTTATCATTTTTGCTTACAAAAAGGTAAGTATTCATATCAAGGATTTATTTGATATATTATAAAATATCAGAAGCCTATCTTATTTCGATTTGTTACGAGGTTAAAAGTCACAGTAAAATGGGCTAAATCGCTAATAGACCAGTGCCGAAGCCTTTGAAAATGGTAAAAAGTGAAAAAAATAATATGGAGGATGAAACCCATTGAAAAAGGAAGAGAATATAACAAAAATGCTGGGGAAAATAAATTACGGGTGATCTGGAGGGCGGGAAGTGGAAGGGGAAGGGGAAACCCCCCTTGGGTTTAAGGGTAAAAAACGGTTTACCACGATTTCCGGCAAAACTACAAGTACTATGGAAAAAGTTAAATGGCAAAGTTGTAGGTAATAAAAAGATCTACAACTTTCGTATTTACACTTTTTCACATAACCTCAAAATTTATGTGAAAAATTCTAATAACTAAGTTTTTGGTTTTTATCATTTATAAATATATTTTTTCCTTACCTTTTTATTTCCTAAGCACACAAATTATTTTTTTTTTATTTTTTTTCACCTTATTTTGACTTAATATCGAAAAAGCACCCTAATTTTTCAATCGAAAATTCTCATGTCAAAATATATGCTTTTTTTAAAAAGTCGTTGGGTTTTTTGTTTTTTAAAATCTCTACTCTCTGATGGTGCAAATAAAATATACATTACTATGGTAAAATTTCTGGAGGAGGGTCACATTACACAACCATTATAATTTATAAGCTCATCATTTTTTTTTTATTGTTTTTTAATTTTCGGAGCCTTTGTTTACAAGTTTTTTAATTAAGAATCTTTAATATTAATTTAAAAACTAGTCCTCTAAAGCTCATCATTAGTTACATTAATTTTAAAACTACATAAAACCGATGCTATCAAATATATTATCTTAATATTAGGATATTTTAGTATTATTAAGGTTAAAAAAACAATATGGCAAGAACATTTATTTAAAAAAAAAAATTTATACAACCTGTAACATACATATAATTTTAAACAAAAATTATTTTAACTTGACACCAATAAATTTATAAACAAAATTATTATAACCAATACTCTTTTTAATTTTTTATAGTAACAGCGCGACCGAGCTCTGCTCGTGTGAAAATTGAGTAAAAAAAAAACAGAAACTATGACAATTGATGTTTAGTATTGACATCAATAGATGGCGCTGGCGACACGACTGGCGTGACATTACGAGTCATATTATTGCGCGGGAAAATCTTTCTGCATATAATTACGTAGAAAACAATTTTCCTTTATACGAGACCGAGCTGGATCGATTTTTAAACATCAATATTGCCAGTTATATCGGTATATCTAAGTCGTTAGAATTTGTTTTCGAGAACGTGATAAAAATATATATTATATATTTAAAACAAAAACGATATTGAACAGGTAGTTATAAACTACACTAACACCAATTTTATATGACTATCATCGCCATTTTATATTTACAACTTACATCACTAATTTTTGGCATGTCATCCATTTAAAATAGATCAAAGATATTAAAAATGTAAAAAGAAGCGTTAAAATTTAAATTTAACTGAAATAAGTATACATTTTTTTAGCGTAAAAGCTCAATAATATACGTTTATATGCCCAAGATTTTGCAGTAAGTTTTACAAGGTAGGTACACACAAAAAGCACAATAAACGAATTTATTAAGTAAATTTACTTTTTTTTGGGTTCGTACCCACATTTAATAATTATATTCTTATTAGTCCGTAACGCCTTAAACTGCGCAAATATTTTGGTCAAATTAACCCAAAAAAAAAGCTTTTCTAAGTAAGTTTATAAACTAAATAACAATCAAATAATATTATAAACCCGTGTGTTGATTTAACCTTTCAATAAGATTAAATGTATATATGTCACTATATTGTTACGAACATTGTTGGTTTATAATCTATCGAATATTATATTGAAAGCCGTCGAATTGCGATCTTGTAAGAACCATAGACATAGAGGATGGACTGTTCATAGAGCATATACTACTGGAGGCCGCTTCCCATAAGCCAAAAGTATAGACGAGGTTGTAGAAAGAGAGACATATCGGATTACATGCTATCTCTCTCTAGTCGCTCACGATTGGCTGTTGATTTTCTACCTTCAAGGCATAAGCAACTTGTATTAGGGAGTCAGCTGACTGACCAATATATAATATCGAGTGCTCGGCTATCGTTTTTGGATTGCAATTTGACTGCAATACTTGCACAATTATCTTTATCTCTCAGCCATTGCATGTTATTTTTTATTAACAATTATTAAATAATCTTAATCTAACTAAATACAATCACAGCCTAAAAAAACACTAGGCCTTTATCGGTGAAATTCTTAAACACTATTTTATTTTACACACGATAGTAGAAACTGAAAATTTAAAAAAAAGTATGGTATCATTGAATCATCCTTCCACCTCATATCGACTCAGTTTGATACTTGAAAAGTAATATTTTGAAAATATTATTAATTCATAACATATGACTTTTATAAAAATAATAATATTGTTTCGTACTTTTAATTTTAGGAAAAAAATAATAATTTTAATTAAGTATAAATTTTTTGTTTTTCTGTGAACAAATATTACTTTAGTCAAAATATTTTAAAGTATATACGACGTTTAAATAGTTAATTACTTTTAATGTTGCCATGTAAAAATGTTCCATAATTAATTTAAGTAATTATTCGCGTAATAAGATTAAGGCGCGAACTTGGGTAGGCCTATGCCCAGCAGTGGGCTACGACAGGCTGATGTGATATGATGATAATGATGATAAATAAATTTAAAGTCTGCATTCGTGTGTTAGATGATGTATATAATTGACCGATTCAACATTCTGATGTAAATGTATTTAAGCCTTCAAAGGTAGTAGTAAAAATCCACCACAAGATCAGCCGTTGAATGTCCACTATTGAACGTAGGCCTTCTCCACCATCTCTGGGGGATATTGTCAATACTCGCCACGCTTGAATAATAACTATCACCCCTCCCCCCCCCCAACGACACCAAATATAACCCTATAAAACCAAAATCCCGTTATTGTTTGAAAAAAAATTTCTTTAGCTGGTCAACGCACCATATTATACACACATATTCTATATTATTATAGAGCACACATTAACTACTATAGTGCGTTCGACGAGACAAGATACCAAATGTATGAAAATATAGTCTATCTCTTTCTATCTTGTTTGATTGCTATCTGCTGCACGGCTCTCGGCTAAGGTCGGGCAAAGTCTAACGAGACTATTGCGGGTTTGGAAAACATTCGCGCGGCATTTTGATTTCGTAGTTATTTATTTATTTTTATTTCATTCCGTTCGTAAAGCGATGATACATAAATTTTGTTCGTTCTCTGTTATTTCCTGTTAATATTTTCGTTAATTATTCTTATTTGTTGTATTAGTTGTTGTTTTTGTTATTTGTTGCTGTTATATCTAGTTTTAATAAATTCGTGTAAGTAAAAAAGGTTACAAAACCCTGCATAGGCGAATGACCTGGCAGTTGATTTGCTTACATTTGTTACATTTTGTCTCGTTGAAGGCACTATAGCCAAGCAATTTATATACAAACTGGAATGCTCACGTGCACTCAAAAAACGTTCCGACGCCGGGATTGAATCTCTTTCTACCATCAATTCAAGGTAACTCTCGTAAGAGACAGAATACCAGTAGTCAACGAAATGCTCAGAACGATTTTTTACTTTACATGTTATAAGCCAATGTCAACCTTATGTCAAATATTTCAAGGTGCATATTTGAATATACAATTTTATTAAGTGAGCGTTCCAGTTATGAGTATAGTATAGCTGATAGGTAGTATAGCTGATACTCGCAACTTTATCTATAACTTATAACAAGTTTGTACATAACGAACCCGTTACGATTTCACTACAATTGTTTATAAAGTAATAACTTCACTTCTAGACGTTGTATCAAGATGAAACATATACGAAATATTAAGATATACATCGAGGATCAGAACTGTGAAAACGGCATCCATTTTCGTGTAGCGGATCTCGCGTGATGCCGGAACATATAGACAGACAGATAAAAAGAAGACAGAAGTAAAACTTCTTTAGCTCCATCTACGAGTATATTATTAATTTATAAAATTGTTCACACAATCATTTTTATTCTTGTTCATTAAAAATCACTTCTTAAAATACATCTTGTCAATTTAAGTTGACAAGATTTATAATAACGAAACAAACTATTGACTGAGATATATATATATTACATGCAATGGCTCTGAGAGCTCGCACCTCTCTCTCTCGTAGTAATATACGAAACGTAATTCTCTCTCTTTCTATCTTCACTAGCTAATATCTCCCTCTCAACTACCGTTCGCCTCGCCCGATCACACTTTTCGAAACGCTCTCGTCCAAGTCAAGCGTGCGTAAAGAAGTTTTACTTCAAAAATATATGAATAATTGTTTTGCTTTTGCTCCCACAAAGACCCTTATCATTAGTTTCTCGTAAATATCTCTAACGTACAGACATAAAAAATACAATTTCTTCCAAGTTACCATTCGTTTGAAAAATTAACCCCCACATTTTAGCTAAAAAAGCAGCTTTTGGTGATACTGAGATCTTCTTTACCGCGATTCTTCTGTCTATTTTCTAGATACTGCTGGTAGCCACCTCCTAGGATACCTAGTAATATTATGAGACCTACCATTGAATTCGATTTGAACTTTTTCGCGCAGTCATCCGGATTGTCAGGATTTAGAGAATAAATCTGGAAAAATAATTTAAAATAATTAATTTTGTGGCCTAGATGTGTTAAATGGGGAGTGGGGGATGAACTTTATGAGCCAAAACGATAACGTAAATTCTCAACCCTATAAGAATATTTTTAAATATTTTTTAACAAAAGTATATTAAAATATTTTATTGAAAAAAAGTTCACCTTCTAGGTTTACCTTATTATCCCATAGTAAGGCAGTAAGTACCCCTGTATTTACAGTATAGAGATGCTTATTTCCTATGGGAACGTACCCATAATACGTGATCCGTTCAAGGGGAGAAGGGGTCTTCAAAAATACAAGTCATAGTCCATATCCTCTAGAGATATCTCGTGCTTTTTCGAGCCATATTCAAATATGGCGCGCAATGTTTAGCGCTTGTAGCGACATCTATCTCGCCATATACGAACTAGAAGAAACTGACGTATCCTACATCGCGCTATCGAAGTTTTCAAAAGTGATTTAATATATAAACAAGAACCCGACAACAAACGTCAAGGGGCGCAGTAGCCCACCAGACCCAACACCCGTCTGGTCGGAGGATCCTCCCTTTTCACTGGCCCCCCAAACGCTTTTTAAGATCACAGGTAATAATACGCTACACTACCACTAGTACTACTAACTACACTTTTATTACTTTCTGTTTGCAAAAAAATATTTCAAAACATATTTGTGAATATTTAGAGGGTAGCAAATAATAAGGGTAGTCACAGATGGGGAGGGGGATCGATGATTAAAAGAAAATAGATCACGTAGTATGGATACATTCTCTAACCTCTCTCCCCACTTACCTGTCTCCCCGCGTGTCCCGCGTACATCGCCAGTCCCATATAATACGGCGCTGCCATGCTAGCGGCCTGGCCCGCCAGCGCCAGGCCGGAGAGACTGGTGGCCAGAGCAGCAGTAAGCGCGAGTTTGTTATATTCACCGAATGTCAATGCTGTTGATTTTATACCTAACCTTGCATCGTCTTGTTTATCCTGTAAGGGAATAGTTTCTTTTATTAGGGGGCATTTATTAATTGAGCTCAAAATGGGGGGAGGGGTCCAATAAAATCTTATTAAATCTTATTTGAACTGGAAGGGGGGGGGGGGGTGGTATAATCAAAATTCACACGTCAACTCTAAAAAACATGAAGTATTTTACAGATAATAAAAAAAAAAATTCTGAGCGTTTATTTTGCCCGCTTTTAAATGTATTTTTAATTGCGCGCTGTTAGTACTTTTTATTTTAGAAGACTTTTTACTTTTACTTGAAATTAGTGAAATTCCACTAATTCATGTTTAGAGAGGACACTTACCTGATGAGCATATATAGTATCATATAAAACAGTCCAGGATATGGCAGATATGTACAGAGGTAAGCACACTTCTGGCACGATGTGGCCCGTTATGGCGGAATATCCGAGCAAGGCCCCCCAGTTAAACGTAGCTCCTAGGAATATTTGGGGGTAGTTTGTGAATCGTTTCGCTAGAGGGTATGTTATGACTAGAACTGCGAAAGAAATTATTATTATTATTATCAAAGTTATTAAAATTCTCATAATTTGTAGAAAGTAGAAAAAATTTGTTATAAAATTAATTCTTACATAATTGAACGAATAATATACTAATTTAAATTAAAGAGAAAATTTGCCCATAGGCATATGCATTCCTGTATATAATATATATTACACCCAGACTCAGGATGGGAATCGAACCCAAAACCATGGAGCAAAATAAATAAATAAATAAACGTCTCACACTCAACGGCCCCCAGTAGGATGTGAATCCTGTGTCGGGGGTCCGGAAACACACACAATACACAAGCACAAACACCCAGACCACGACAAACCTCTGTATGGGCCATACAAATATTTGTCATGTGCGGGGATCGAACCGGCGACCGTCAGCGCATTAGCCAGTTGCTGTGACCACTGCGCCAACGCGTCGTCAGAAAGCAGGGTCACTGCCATCTGCGCCAACAGGCCAGTCAAATATATATAATAAATATTAAATATAAATAATATGAAAATCAACTCGCTCATAGAGATGTTCATGTAAAAAAATATCGATATCTTTAATATGGATAATTATCGTATCGTGTTATCGATAGTTTGCGATATCTCATATAGAAAAAATATCGATGAGTTTTTCCATCCGATGTATCGGATAAATATATCGATAATTATCGGATAAAAATTATCGATAGTAAAGTAGTAATCGGATGAAAATTATCGAATAAAATATATCGATACCACTCGATAATTATCGAATCAAAATATATCGATTAATTACGAATTATCGATAATTATCGCACACTCCTACTCACTCATACTGGACGCTCCTAGAACTACACTATAACAGTTTAACTGCAACAATATCCCTAGACCCAGGCTCAGTTGTAACGCTAGGAAACCTATCGCTTGCTTATGAGACACTGCACCGGATACCAGCGGCCTATCCTTCGTTCTCTCCACCTTGAAAATAGAAATTAATATACGACTTACACTCATTAATTACGTAAGCTATTTTTCATTCAATTTAGACTCTCCCCTCCTTTGGTGAGATATTGTAAAATTTGGTTGGAACCCCCCGCCCCCTTATGTAAGAATTACGATAAAGTTGCATACACAGTCAACAGATGGCGCTCGTATTGTTTCTAATAATATTATATTTTATTTTAATTTTTAATGAAAAAAATGTTTTTTAATTATTATTTTTTTAATATTTTTCGTCAAAAGTAGGGAAAATAAGAAAAAAAAGTTGCAAAGAACATAATAACATATATATTTATTTATTTATTATAAATTTTAGTTAAGCATTTAAAAAGGTCTAAGCTCTCCAGGAAAAAACACTTTTTAGAAATAATATATAATATGATTGTTGTTAATTACATTTAAAATTAAAATTCCTGAATCGGAATAACCATGAGGCATAACTAGTACATAAATTTATTTGTATGTTCGTCTTCATATTCACCAGTTCCAGTGTAGTGGTGCGTGTAGTCGCCTTAACGAAGGCGGTCGCCGGTTCGACTCTCGTTCAGAGCTGAAATTTGTATTTTTACAAATATTTGTTTCCTGTCTGGATGTATGTCCTTATGGGTATCCCCACCGTACGACGGAGAGCACGTAAAACCGTTGGTCCCGGTTGTTATCGTGGACAACTGATAACGATAGTTACTCATGGTACGATGGTGGATTAAGCTCCATCCCTTTTCCTATATAAAGTAGAATTTTCATAGCAGTGGGACGTTTACAGGATCAATTTAATATATCTCCATACCTGTGCATCTACATCTTTATCCCATAGATCATTAATAGTGCATCCTGCACCTCTCATAACACCTGCTCCGATGAGGAACAAGCCAGCGGTCTGCAAACTTGTGGAAAATGGAACGGTACCAGACAGGGATCCCAGTGCTATCGACCACGAACACGGCCAGTATAAGAGGTAAACACCTGGAAATGACAAATAAATATAACATTTTTTTTTTTTTTTTTTTTATATGTTAGTTGAATAGGCAAACTGGCAGACGTGCCACCTGATGGTAAGTGGTCGACGTCGCCCATGAACATAAACTAGTTCACCTGGAACTAGCCCAGCCGACTCATTTATGTGTTGCCTATCCTGAGACATATGATGTTAAGTCTCGGTGCCAGTAATTACACTGCCTGTCTTGCCCTTCTTTCCGAAACACAGCAAAGCTGTTTCACGGAAGAAATAAGCAATAACATGATCAACTAGAATACCTGGACCATTTTAAGCACTAATGGTGAAATTTTTTTGATAATGCCAAAGTGACTGGTCCGTTCGCGTAGTTGGCAGTGACCTTGTCTTCTTCTCCTAGTTTGTAAGTTCGATTTCCACCCCGAGTCTATGCTAGAAGACGACTAAGGCCTTAGTGGTGCAAACAACTGGACACACTATTGGCAATTGGCCACAAATAGATGACGGGGGAGGTCTACGTTCAGCAGTGGACATTCAAGGGCTGATGTGGATCTCAAAGGCTTAAATACATTTACTCCAGCAGGCTGAATCAATCAATCAGATATCAATTATATTCGACAAAAGGTGGGCTTAATGCTAAGAACATTCTTCATCAGAAACCTTAGAACGTACAAGAAAGGACATTTTTTGGTGTGCAAAAGAGGAATTTAATGTTTTATCATTTTATTTATATAGTTTACTAGCTTCCGCCCGCGGTTTCACCCGTGTGGTTGTATTGACAAAAAGTAGCCTATGACCTTTCCCAGGCTTTAGATTATCCGTATCAAATTCTTACAACAGCTTGGTAACAAACACTCATACAAAAAAGTTTTTTGCACTCGCCGAGTATACAGTAATAAATGCTACCAATCGATACTTTAGTGAATTCTCGCGAAAAGAAGGTCCTAAGCGCCATGTTATAGGCGTCACTTACGCGTTTTCGCGTGATAATTTTTAAACTATGTTATATTATGACCAAATTACACAAAATCTTTATAAATTGTAGTCTTTGTGTTATTCTGATGTATAAGCTGTATTACTGTAAAGTTACATCTAAATCCGTTCAGTAGTTTTTGCTTGAAAGAGTTACAAACATCAAGATAAACCTTCGCATTTATAGGATTAATAGGCTTCATCACTTACCGATAGGCTTATCCCATCTTGCCAACTTCATATATGGATCTATCCTATCCTTCCAAGTATTTAAGCCCGTATCAACTTTCTTACTATCTGACACATCATCATTCTTTATTTTATCTAAAACTATTTTAGGAGTCGACGTCTCGATAACAACTTTCTGTCGATGCTGATCTCTATGCGAAAATCGTATATTCTTAAAGTGTAATTTCTCTAATTTTCTTTGGTATTTTATGTATGGTTGTCCACACAGACATGTTATATTCCGACCGTTGGAAAATTGCTTTGAGATATTTTTAATGAATAGAAACGTTCTGATATATATTGTTTTGTGTCTTAAGCTTGTATTAAACATATTTCTGTAAATAAAAAAAAGGTACATGTACATAATAAAAAACAAAAAAAATTCATTTAAAATTTTCCAGTTTAGCCCTTGGCACTCTAGGCCTTTTTTGCCTGGGTGAACCAACTCGAGACAATTTCGGGCAAATTAGTTAAAAACATTTTTTGGATACTTAAAAAAATAGTGCATATAGTGCTATAGCAGCACTACTCGAGTTCACACTTGAGGTCGGTTAATACTGTATTCAGGGAACATACCCATACTATGAGATCCGTTCGGGGGGAGGGTGTCTTAAAAAATACCATGCTTCGTCACTAGTTGGAGGGTCTTTAGTTTTCGTCACATAGTCAATACCCTTTAAAGAAAATCGCGCTTTTTCGAGCTATATTCAAATATAGTGCTTTTTATACTGACAAGTGGCAACAGTATGCTGCACTACCAGCGCTACTACTAAGAAAACTATTTAAATTTCTATCTACAAAAAATGATTTAAAACCATATTTATTAATTACTATGTGAAAACTCGAAGGGAGGGTTTTTTAGCAAATATGAGGGGGAGAGAGACATTAAAAATATTAAAAAATCAGTCATGTAGAGTGGGTACTTTCCATTACTAGCTATTAATATCCCACTATTGGGCAAAAAGTGTGTTTTATTTATTTAAATTTTACCAACAGTTTTACAATAAGTTAACACAATTAATATACACATAAATAATATACAACATTTGTAAATTGTAAATCTATTAAGGTAAACACGACATATTTCAAAAAGTGTACGTAGGGGAAAAAAATAACATTGTGTGCTTACTTTTGGTTTGAGCGCGTTTTGAAAAGAATTTATACTACACTAACTTTTAACTAACTGAATTTAAATTAATATGAACGACATGGAACTGATTTAAAGGCTTTAATGTCTTTCAACTAAACTAACTTAAAATTTAATGATTAAAGGCGTGTAACCAATTTGGAGGCTACGTCTTTAATGTCTTTACATTCTCGGCCCAGCGGAGGTCAAGTGGACCGACCAGACGCTGAATTTGCATCTCTTACTCATTCTAAGAATCTTATTTTATGAATCTTATTCTATGAATCTTAATCTAGGGCGGATGGACGAAATGTAAACATAACTGCTTATTTGTTATATGTAAGTTAATACAAAACATTATTTATGAATACTGAAATAAGAGCTAAAATGTTGGTTCAGCCACTGCATTTATTAAATAATTTCGTTATATGCGGTAATTCAATATAGATTATAGAAACATGTTACAATACACTAATTGTAAGAATAAAAATCGATTACAATAATTTAAAAGATTTTATCAATTTTGAAACAGGAAATCATATTAATATGATTGTCTCGAGGTCAATTATAACACAAAATTGTCTAGTAATTTTTTGGACATTATTGTTTGTTTTTAAAATAATAGAATATAATTAAAACCTAAAGAAAATGTATAATAAAAAAAGAAAACCAAAAAATACGTAATGACATAACATATAACCTCGATATCAAGTTTTTAAATTTATAAACAGCAATGAAATACTAACCTTCGTTCTTCCACAATTTCAAGTAATATGATATAATTAAAATGTAACTTAATAAAAGATATTTTTCTTTCAAGGTTATGTTTGCCGACTCAAAAATTACTTTTTTAAAATGAAATATTTCTTCAATGAAAATATAGTTTTATATATATAGGTAAAATTTAATAAAAGTCGCACTTTTCGTTTGATAAAGTTATTTCACAATTTTATTGTTTTTTTTTAAAATTATTTTCGATAAAAAATTCATCGTAAAATCGAAAGAACCGCGTTCTAGCAATACCATCACAGACCATTCTGCCATTCATATGATTCATACAGTGTGACCAGATAATTTTTTATGAAAATACTGAAGCACTTCAAAAAAATACTGAAATATACCAACTTGCACAGGGAAAAAATACCAATAAAAATACTGATTTACAAAATTTTAAAGTTTATTCAATTATCATCATAGTATATTGAATTATATTTTAACCAAGGAATTTTATAAATTCCTTGATTTAACATTCTATTTGAAGGATTAAAATTAACACAACCTCCTTAATGTTTTACACCTTGCTTTTGTTTTTAAAATTGCTGATACATTTTTGTTTATAAATCTGTTTCTTTGCTCCGTTTTTATTAAATTTATCTGTGAAAATATGCGCTCGCATGCAGAATTCGGTACCAATATACATAAAGGAGATTTACTGAAACTAGTTAAATTTTTGTACTTGAACGTGCCATCACTGTTAGGGATTTTCCCAACTTCCACCCACAATTGTTCACAAGAAAGGGGTGAGCCAGTACTCGAAGATTGTAAAAAATCACTTACATCGCGATCAAGTTTAAGAGTTCTATATTCTTCATCAATTAACTGCATTTGTTCTGACTGTACCTCGTATGGGAAAGTTTCTATTACATTTCTTAAACTGCGAAATTCTTTATTCACGGCAGTGTGTGGATCAAGAAATTTCAGTTCTCGGAAATATTTTATTTTCAAAAAGCAAACTTGATTTTAATTGTGTGCTTAACTCAATTAAAAAAGATTGGCACCTTCTGAAAAAATCAGCAATTTGTTCTTTCATGTTTATGTTTTCCCTGTGTTTAATTAATTCTAGACCCACTTGAATTCCTAAGCACATATCATTTAATGGCAAATAATTTATATTAGACTTTGGGTCAAACGTAAATACGTTGTTCGTGCTTTTGGTATAATTAGTTTTCATGAAACAATCCAAAATCGACAAGTACATACTAGATGCATCATCGTATAATCTTGCAATGCACGGATAGTCGCCTTGAAAAATTATGTTAAAGGCTTTATACTTTTTTTAGTTCGATTTATGCTTTTCACTATTTGCATGTTGTTTTATAGATGCTAATCTACTTTGGAGTTTCGCACTGTATGCTTTGCAAAAGGCGGCGTACTCGTCATCTTTATAACGTGTAAGCGACGAAGAAAACTCCGGAATTTGTTTCCACTTATTGTTAGCTAAATAACTTTGCTGAAAACTAGATATGTCGATCCGGATAGATGCGTCAAGTAAAATAAAAACAAAAGGAAAGCGTTCTATTTATATGATGACAAAAACATACTACAAATTTGGGGAAATTCCCGATTTATCGAAAGCATAACCTCAAAGAATAAGTTGAGTGCAGAACAGAAACTTATTTGACTTAAACCATACTAGATGATTCAATACTATTAATAATTTTACTTCGGCGGACACCTGCCATGTCCTACCTGTAACTTACTGATCTTTGCTTGTGAATGAAATATAGACGTCCGGGAATTTCCCTGGGGGAAGCCCCTGAACATTATCGTTCGCGGGGACGTTCGCTACGGTGTAGCCATAACTTTTTATCCAAAATATACCCAAAAATACTGACTTCCGCCAATATACCTACAAAAATACTAATACTTGGAAAACTCGATAAAATATACCGAAAAAGTATTAAAATACTGAATATGGTCACACTGGATTCATATCAACTGACAAGTGACAAGTGACATATTGAATCACAGATTATTAAAAAGTTAATTTGTGGATACTGATACCACGTTTCTCAACGTTTTAGGCTTAATTTTTAGGCTGGACTCAGACATCCGGAATGCTTCTCTGAATTCATAATCTTAAATTCCGTCACCTCGCCTCACACATATCTTAAAAAATTCAGATTATTAATATTTCGTTCAAAAATTTCATTAACTTAATTTTTGGCTATCGTTTTTAGAAGTTTCTTAAAAATACTAATAAAATTTATTAATTTAAAAGAATATAATTCACGTGGAATAATTTAAGCATTATTGTTACTCATTTAAAGACAATAGACCGGTCATAATTTTTTGTACAATATTGCATTTTGACAGAACTCCATATTTTCAAACAATAATGTCCCTTAAATCACAGCGATAAAGGTGAGAATTACAACGAAAATCTTTTTGAGGCCGTAAATAATACTGAATTCTCAAAATTGATAGAAAAAATGCAATCGTGGGAATGTTTTTGAAGTTTATGTAAATATTACGGTTTAAAATTTAATTTATTTACTTTTTGGCGATCGTTAATAGAATTTTCTTAAAAATACTAATAATATTTATTAATTTAAAATAATACAATTCACGTGGAATAAATATAATGTAAAAATAAAAATTAATATAATAATAAATAATATTCAGTGTATAATAATAAGTAATATAATATATATAGTGACAGTAATATTGCATTTGCAGATGGGCAGGTATTATAACAATATTAACATTGATAATATAATAAAAACTAAACAAATAAATACCTTTAATAATATATTTTTAGAAACCAGAAGTGAGTTTTATTAAAAAGTAAAGAAATACTGATAACAAAATAGATTTTAATTAACAATTAAAGAATTAATAATTAATACAAAACGTAATCGCAATTATAGCAAAATCTAGTACGCCCGTCACGTCCAAACGCCGCTGCAAGAGTGACAAAGAGTGAAGTCTGCGTCTGCGTGCCCCGTCGTGGCCAGCCACCGCAGGTGCGTAGCTCGTCCGACCAATCATACGATCCTACGTCACGATGACGTAATGCTAGACCCCGTCTTCTGGGCTGACTCTTCTAACAATATATAAAATACATATAATTAAATAATTTATACAACACACGTACAAGTACAAATAAATGCAAATAAATAATACACTAATAATAAATAATAATTAATAAATAATATTTTGTAATACTCGTTATATATTTATAAAGATCATTTTCTGATCTGGCCTACGCCGTTTTCAATATCCGAGTTAGCAACACTAAAATAATTTATAATCTAATTTCCAGAATGTGTGTGCCTGTCTATTGAAATGTATAGGAATGCGAGCGTTATGAACTAATAATATTCAGATCCGGAATTCAGAACGGTCTTACAGATCGATCTGAGAAATTCATAATCTGAAAAAATCAGAATGTGTGTGGAGAATAGTGAAATTGTATGGAATTCAGATTATGAATTCAGAGAGGCATTCCGGATGTGTGAGTCCAGCCTAACATTATATACACGTTGTTAAACTTTACAGTGGTACAAAAAACAATGTAGGTATACAAAATGATATTAATTATTATTTCAATGACGAATTATTAAACTGTTCCTATAAAATTATGAAATTTTAAAGCACTATCTATGTGGGACCCCGGGATCGAATGGCAAATGAAATCTATAGAAATAAAACGCCCAATATAAATGTTATAGAAATAAAAAATCAAATATATAGAATATCTGGTGATAAATTTATGTTATTTAGCTGCAAGTTTCCTTAGAATTATAAAAATGCAATAAAAATAAATAAATTCAATTCAATTTAATTCTTTATTGTGTCTTTTACGTCGTGTCAAACAAAAAATAAACCTGTAATAAGTTTATGGTCAGAAGTCAGAACTTCAAAGTTCTAGTGACAATTAAAATTTGATTGACCTTATTGATATTACAATGGTATGTAAAAAAAAATTATAAAATTCCACCTCCGTTGTATATACTGTGATTAAAACTGAATAAAAACCTTATTAGAGAAAAAAAAAAGAAAGTTAAATAAAATATCATCTTCACGAGTTTTATTTATTATTATTATAAAATAATACTGTAACTAATATTAATTAACTTAACGTGCTTAAAAGGACAGAAAAAAACAAATCTTAGTTGATAATTATATTCAATAAAAATATAACTATTTTTGTGTTAATTTTTTCTGTTTCATTATCTATTCTTGATTATAAAGAAAAAGAAAATTAAAGTTTATTATAAAATATATTAAAACAGAATGTGTGGAATGTAAACAAATAAATTATGGATGAAAATAATGTAGATGCAACGAAAAATATTAAATCGACTAAAACTACTGTTGGAGAACACGAATGTAAAATATGTAGCAAGGTATTTATATATTTTTTTTTCGTTTTATATATAATTTGAATAAAGTAAACCAAAATGTGTTAGACACTGAAATCTCATAACACTCAGCTCTACTCGGTTTTCTCATTTCAAAACCTAGTAAGGGACATATATTACAGAAAAGATATATTGCAAAAATTAAGTCACTTTAATCATATCAAAACCTAAGACTTACTAGATTTACGTATCAATTATCAAAGTTAGTAAGGGGCTTAAAAAATGTAATATACACTTAAATAATATGTGTAGTGTTATGTGTTCAGTATTTAGATTTTTATTCAAAAAATAGCATTTATTTAAATAATTTTTAAAGGCTGGCCTTATTTACGTTTATACACCCTCTCCTGTATAATTTAGTTTTAAGTCCTTACTAGGTTTTGAAATAGGACAGCCGTACTAAAGGAGGTAGTGAGAGTAACATCGATACTCACACTATCATTCATCTTTTATCACTTTCAGCATTGACAGTATTATATTTCTAAGCTTTATAACCTTTAAAATACCACACGCAAAATAGGCGCACAGTGACGTCGAGTTGCGGACAACAAGCCCGTAATTACTTAACCTTTAAAATAAACTATTTGAATAACCTTATCAAGGAACCGTCGATATATTTCCTTTACATGTTGAACTAACCTTAAACATTTTCCACTACCTGAATGTGTTCTGAGTACAACCGATTCTATGCGTACATCATGGACATACGTATTTTTCATCATTCGGTATCAAGCTTTAAGAAAAAACTTGTCTCACATTTCTGCTCTTGACTTGCCATAGTTTTTCACACAATTTTAGTTAATTTGTTTGATTATTATTATTTTTTTTTACTCAGTGTGTATAATATATATTTGTACCTGTGTATTGGAACTGTATCGTCAACTTGCTTGTTTTGTTTTGCTTTGTATTGCTAAAACAATGTTTCTTTTATGGAGAACTAGCTTCTCCCTGCGGTTTAGCCCACGTGGATGTTTGGTTATCGTGACAAAAAAGTATCCTATGTTATTTTTAATACCTCCAAGAATATGTGTACAAAGTTTATAATATAAAAATGTGGAAGATTACACCCCAGCAGAGAGATCAAAGGGCCGGGGGTTAGGGCTGTAGATTGAGAAATCTACCTACTTATTCTATTGATCTCTGGTTGACATTATGGAATGAAAAGCAGGGTCACTACTAACTACTCCAATGGACCAGTCAAACTTTACCACTTCTCTTTTATAGGAGAAGTCAATGCCCTTTATACATTTTCAGAGATTCTCTGATGGTTCAGGACTTGCACACCATATCCAACTTCATGCGACAGAACGTCCGTATTCGTGCAAGCGTTGTTCTTACACGTGTAAAACAAAGAAATATTTGACCAAACACATTAAAACGGTACACCAAGCCGCGACGCAACATGAGTGTATGTACTGCGATAGGAAGTTCCACTACAAATGCTTACTGGAAAAGCATATGTATACCCTGTTTTTTTAGAATAGTCCAATTTAGTAAACAAACCCTGTCAATACGTAATTTACGATTTTTCCGCATTTATCACTCACTTTCACAACACATTAGCTTACGGACATTTGTAAAACTCTATTTACTATTAATTTCACTAAAAATAAATATCAATTTATCATTTAAACACATTAAAACTATTAAAATACGAATATCGAGAATACAGATAATTCATATTTTTTAATATGTCATTTCAACAACTTTTTTTTTAAGGCATATAGGGATGTGGTCATTATATTTTTAGAGGTGAATGAGTATAAGTGAATGAACAAAATGAATGGTAAAATATTCCGTGTTCTTTACTATTTAGGTATATATTTTACATTTTCACGAATTACAATTTGTTAATAAGTTATAAAACAATGTTACCATAAAGCGATTTGTTATAAAGATGTTATATATTCTTTTTTTTCTTTTTTATGTTGAGCGCAAAAAATATTGCAAATGTCAATCTTTTATATTAAAGTGTTTATTGTAAAGCTGTTATTTTATATTATGAATATTTCTGTATATCAATTTCACCCTGAATATTTAACGCTAACCCATATAATGTAAAAGTATAGCACATAGCACTGGCATAAAAGTTTACTGTAATTCACAGGAAAATTTTGTGGGACTATAGGATGATACATAGGATTACCTAATAAGATCATCGTAAAAAACAATGTTATCAATGCTTTTGTTTAGATGTTAGAGAATGCACCGCCGGCGCAAGGTTTTTTTTATTCATAGTAAATACAAATACCCTAGACCACTATTACTCCATCAGGCTATACATTATTCCTAAAAAAAGGTCGGCACTTCTACCTATCAAAATAATTACTCGATAATTGATGTTATTAATAATTGATAATTAATGATTGAAGAGATTCGTCAAGTACGAACAAAGTAAATAAGTTGCTTATTTGCGTTTTATTTTGTATTAAATATTTTCCTTTAATATTTTCATAAGAAAATCAGTGACAATATATTATTTATCCATTCCAGTCAAATAGCAACTAATTTCTAATCTAAGAGGTATTTTGTATTTACGTAATATAAATTTGTAAATTTGTCTTTTGGGGCCATTCATTTATTACGTAAGACGAATTTTGCTAGTTTTCGACCACCTCCCCCCCTATTATAAGAAAAAATAAGAATAGGCCAACCCCCTCCGCACTGATTAATATTTATTACGTAAGAATCTAAAAGAAAAAATGAATAAATATTTGGTTTGTTTTAATAATTATTTTTCAAAGTAACAATTTTTAGAAATGTTTATTTGTACTTACAAAAGTACTACTAATTTTAATTTTTTGGTAGTAATAAACTTTGGTTTTAATTATTCATCTTTACCTACATGACATTTTTAGTTCGGGGGTTTAAAACCCACTCGGAAGTGGATCTGCCAATGGAACATCTCTAATATTACCTATACGCATACGAGTGAACCTCGGCACTAATGCGGATGCCTCCGCTATTTCAAAGAATAATTTTAACTTTGCGCATTTTTGTGATCTGACGTAAGAACTATCGAGACTCCCTCCCCAGTGCCGGATTAGCCTATAAGCTATTTAAGCAATTGCTTAGGGCATCCCGTCTTGGGGGGCACCAGAGACGACATGACAGAGACGAAATCATGTTGTGTCGACCCCACCTAGCATGGGATAGGGGTGTATGATAATTATCGATAATTCGTAACTACTCGATAATTTTTCATTCGATAATTATTGATAACTATCGATAAGTTTTCATTCGATAATTATCGATAATTTTTTGCGATCCGATAATTATTTTGTGCCATCCGATAATTATCGATAATATTGTGGTATTAGATAATTATCGAAAATTGTTTTTGGATCCGATAAGTATCGATAATTATGGTACGGCGGAGGACCTTTTTTTTTTTAGGTATTCGGATAGGGTACGGAGGATAATGTTGATATTGGACGGTGGATGATCTTTTTTTTAGGTATTCGTATAGGGTACGGAGGTAAATGTCCATGCTAAAGGCCGGATGACTTTTTTTTTTTTTAGGTATTCGGATAGGGTACGAACTACGAAGGATAATGTCGATATTGGACGGCGGATGACCTTTTTTTTTTAGGTATTCGTATAGGGTACGGAGGAAAATGTCCATACTGAAGACCGGATGACCTTCTTTTTTTTATAATTATCGATAACTATCATCAACTATCGATAATTTTTATCCGATAATTATCGATAACTGTCCCCAACTATCGATGACTTTTTATCCGATAATTATCGATAAGTGTTCATTCGATAATTATCGATAACACAATACGATAATTATCGATAATAAAATTATCGATAATTTTTTCCCATGAACACCCCTAGCATGGGATAAGGGCAAAAGGAACAACACATACATATTTTACCTACGATATGTATTCACATTTTTTTTCAATTAATTCTTTATATAATAGGGGGGCCCACAGGGGAAAATTGCTTAAGGCATCAAGTTACCTTAATCAGGCACTGTCCCTCCCACCCCCTTGTAAGAAAAAAGGACATGGTCGACCCCCTCCCCCCTAAATCGTCTTACGTAATAAATGAATGGCGCCTTTATAAAGATGCTCTATAAATATTTTTTTCCGTAACTCAGTACCTCTACTAATTCTGAACAAAAATATTCAACATATCAGTTTTTAAAATAATTTCATCAATATGGTATCGTTAAATATTTGAATGTAAAATGAATTTTTCTTTAGTCAATGGTTTATTAAATTGTTCATTCATTTGCTCTTTGTGTCACTTCAATAAACTACACTATTACTCTATATTTAACTATTTTGTCTGTGGTCGAGAATACGCCATATTTGTTTACCTTTCTGGACTATCCTAAAAAAATAGACTATATATCCATACAGGTATGATATTTTAAACTATTTAATGTATATTTATGATAAAACAGTAACAAGTTCGATTCTGGACATTGAAGATAGTTAGACTTTTTTTTTTTTAAAGTAAAACTTCTGTATTAGTAGCGATTTCTCGCGATCGCGCAAGTTACGTAATAGTCCCACGGACATGATTCAAGTTCATACTATGTGCTAGATTAAGACTATGACTAGGTGTAGTTTCATTCGGAAAGAGGATGAAAGTCAAATGTATACTTAGTTATAAATGATTAATGCCTAACGGGTAGTCTGACTTTATTTTTGTTACAAAGGAGGCATCCATTAATTGAGACAATTTTGGCGATTTTTCGACCCTCTCTCCCCCCTTTGGTGGGATTTCGTGAGATTTTGCTCGACCCCGTCCCCCTCCCCTAATCTCACGTGAGATTTAAAATACTTATTTGTAATGTAAATGAGTTAATCGGTGCTCGATTACATTGAATTTATTAAAAAAAAAATCAATTTTTTTATGAGACTAATTAAGACTAATATTAAAGATTTTTAATGACAGAAAAATATTACGTGATATTTGCCGAGATAACCCTCTCCCCCACGTGAGATTACGCTCGACCCCCTCTCCCCCATAAACGCCCCACGTAATTAATGGATGTCCCCAAAGATACTTTAAAGTAGGTCCTCTAAATACTTCAAGGTCATTGGTTTTTTAGTTCAAATATTAAATCACTCGGTATTAGTTCCAAATAAAAACAATTTTTATACTGATTGCCTTAAATGTTAATTGGGGGAAAATTCCACTAGGCGTTAAGTCCGTATTTTGTTCCGGAAGCCGTTGGATGGAGGCTGCCTCGAACCGATCGCTCTGGAGGTCGATAGGGGAGGCCTGCGTTCAACAGTGGATATCCAGTGGCTGATACGATGATGATAATTACGATGATTTGTTCCAATTGTGTTACATTGCTGGTCAATAGTGTTTAAAATATATTTTTTTTTATTTCAGATGCGAGACCATACAAGTGTGATGTGTGCGGTAAAGGGTTCAACTCTACCTACTCGTTGAACACACACAAATATATACACTCGGGTATGTTTTAACACATATCTAATTAAATATATAAATAAATAAATATATAAATAAATATACTTAACACACACACACGGTCGTCTGTTCCTAAGGTAGGTAACTTAATGCATGTGTTTTAGGTAACAGCCGACTGATATACTTTTTTTAAAATAATTATACATATAAATATTATATATAGAAATAAACATATATTACACCCAGACTCGGGGCGGGAATCGAACCCACAACCCTTGGAGCAGAAAACAGGGTCACTGAAAACTGCGCCTACGGGTCAGTCAATATCTAATTACTAGCTTCCAGTCGACTGTACTGTACTGTATCAGCCTGTAAACTACCCTCTGCTGAGCAAAGGTTTCTTTTCCACATAGAAGAAGGGATGAGCTTAATACACCACGCTTCTCCACTTCGGGTTGGCGGATAATTTACCTACCATGAGTAACGATCGTTATCAGGTGTCTATGATAACTACCGGGACCGACGGCTTTACGTGCTTTCCGAGGTACGGTGGGGAGACCCACAAGGACATACAGCAAGACCGGAAACAAATATTTGTACAAATACAAATATCTGTCCCGAGCGGGAATCGAAGCCGCGACCGCCGGCGCGTAGTTTGAGGCGACTACTTGCTCCACTACACACAAAACGGTCGACACTTTAGTGAATTCTCCCGAAAAGAAGGTCGTAAGCGCCGTGGTATAAGAGTCGCTTACGCGTTTTCACGTGGTAATTTTTAAACTATGTTATATTATGGTCAAATTACACAAAATCTTTATAAATTGTAGCCTATGTGTTATTCTGATGTATAAGCTATATTACTGTGAAGTTGTATCTAAATCCGTTCAGTAGTTTTTGCGTGAAAGAGTAACAAACATCGATCCAAACAAACTTTCGCATTTATAATATTGATAGGATATCTTAAGATTTAATTCGTTTAGTTGTCCGTTTGTACACTAGAGCTGAACTGAATCAGCCTGTAAAGATCCCACTGCTGGGCAAAGGTCTGCTGCCACCGGGCTGCTTTACTGCGTGTTGGCGGATAATTTTCTTACCATTAGTAACGATCGATGTCACGTGTCTATCATAACAACCGGGACCGACGGTTTTAAGTGCTTTCCGAGGCACAAAAAAATCTGCCCCGAGCGAGAATCAAACCAGCGACCGCCAGCTGGGGCAATCGAAACACAAGAGCTACTGATCCAATATTTAACAATGAAATTAAAAACAAACAAACAGACATTCAAAAGTGATAAGCTTATTTTCAATCAACACTCAAGTACAGAAAAAGAATTCAGCTATTTATAATCTGTGGTAAAGATTCTTTAACCGCCTTAAAGAAATTAGGACGTTTGGTTCGAATAAAAAAAATCTATTTTTTATTATCACAGAACTAAGTCACCTAAACGATAAAAAAAAATCTTATTTTGTGACTTTCGGTTTGATTCCAATTAAATTTGAAAAAAAAAAAACATACCTTCCTCCGTAGGGGTGAAAAAATAGGGGATGATATTTAAGGATTTTTTTTAAATATATTTTAATTGAAATCAAAATTTAATAATTAATATGCTTATCGTAATAATATTAAGCGATGACGATTCTTTTTAAATATTTAACATAATAATCGTTAGTGACACAATCGGACGGTTTCACACATTGTCCAGAACTTTCGACGTATCTGGAAAAAATATATTCGCTTGTTAGAACCCACCGACACGCGCTGTTTTACCCGCGCTAACTTTATCGGTAACTCTCTTATGTGTTTATCACGACGTTCATAAGACAGACAGGAAAATGTTTTTTCTCTTTATTAATAGTAATGATAATGAAAACGGTCGTCGATATTAAAATATTATGTGTGTTCAAAATGAGTTCGTTACGATTTCACAACAGTTGGTTATAGTAGTAATATCTACACTTCTCTCACGGTCAAGCCCGCCTAGCATGCGCGCACGACAAAAATTTGTCTACCCCCTTTTCTCGTATTATCTCTCTATGTCTACAGTAGCTAACATGCGTGCACGTGATACTCTTCTCGTTACGTCGATAGAAGAGATAACATTGAGTTTTAGATATCTGTGGTATTTATCTCTACGGAAAGCTAACATTTCATAGTAATTTTGTCGAATTTTGACGTGTATTTGACGTTTGAAGAAGAATATTATCGACGAGATAAAGTAATTAGAATTAATTTTCTTCGGAAGAGAATTTTGTCTCTCGTAGTGCGCATGTTAGGGTAATCCAGAAAATACTTGATGTAGACACATTATCTCTCTCTCTCTCGTCAAGAGATATCTCGGTACGCATGCTAGCCCGGCAGATGTATCGAGATGAAACCTACAGTGAGAACCGTCCATTTCCATTAACATTTTTTTGTCCAATGAATTTTTTTTAATGGTCGTCTTACCGACGATGTTCTTTCTAAAAGTTTCAAAACTCACCCACGCTTACAATAGCACCCAGGAACAGATATGGTCAAACAATGTCTTGACTTCAAAGTTATAACATGGGTGTGGCTCTTGTGGAGGTTGACGGATTTCCTCAAATATTTTAAAAGCTTGTTGACATCGAGTATGTTGTTGCGGAGGTCTGTGTTTTGTCCGAAAATATTGTCTAGGAGAATCTGGAATTTTCCATAAAAATAAAATTAGGTGAAATAAATTACAACCAATATTAATAATAACAACCCCATTTCAAAGTATTGGACTGACGATTTGAGGAGAGCTTCGAACCGATCGCTCTGGAGGTCGATGAGGGAGACCTACGTTCATTCAGTTTGGTTTGGAAACGGCAACACCATATAATGTTTCTACCATAAGCCCCCAACTTATTGTGTCCCATAGATCGGCAGATCAAAGATCATAAAGAATGGTGAAATGAATAGCTGCAAAGTTTGGCTATTGATCATATTTTTCCAAGTGACTTAGTTCCAAACCTCATGTTTTTCAAGTAGTATTTTACGAATTAGTAAATTTTCAAGTCATCGCGTCAAGTGTGTCGACGACGCGTTTGCGCCGTAGTCACAGCAACTGGTTTATGCGCTAGCCGTCGCGGGTTCGATCCCCGCACATGACTAATATCTGTATAAGTCCATACGGATGTTTGTCGTGGTCTGGGCGTTTGTGCTTGTGTGTTGTCTGTATTTCCGGACCACCGGACACAGGATAAACATCCTACTGGGGCCTTTTGAGTGCGAGACGTTTATTTATTTATAAACTTAATAACTAAGAATCAGTTGGTCATCCTTCCATTTGTCTCTTCATTTATTGGCTATTTACAGTACCCGTAACACAAGTTCTTACGAACTTAGCACGGGGCTAGGTTAACGTGGTGTGATTGTTGGTTGATATTTATTTATTTATTTATTTAATAGATTGGGATAAAAGTCAATTCAAGAATTCCAATTGCACATACCTCAGTCATTTCCTCGGTAAATTTAAACATCTTATCCGCGTACTCGTTTAAAACATTCGTCATTATGGACAAGAATTTTCCATCAAAATTCGACCTTCTAGAACATTCTTTACGAACGACTTTACCGAGTAACAATTTTGGTTTGAATTTGTCCAAATACCAACACTTTTTCTTTCCCCCTTTATCGTTATAATCCTGACCAATTTTGGTGAAGTTCTCGCGCAAGTTTTTTAATGGACGTAATATATCTTCTGCATTTTGTAAGCTTTTAAATATATCATTTGTCTTTACGTTGATATCTTTATTGTTTTTAAAAAGTTTTTTATTTGAATTTTTATGTTCTTCATCGTGTATGGAATTTTTTCGCAAATCTTGACGTTGGATAGCATTAGTTTCGTCAAAATATTCTTCTCTTAACAGTCTGCTGTTTTCGTTATGTTGTCCAAGCTGTTCTTGTATAGATTTCTTGTAATCTAACATTATTAATCTGGAATTTGTAAAAATAATAACGCTTAGCTATACCCACAACTTCTTTCGCGTTTACAAATTTCAACTTTCATCCCCTATGCCAAGGAAACCGTTCTGAATTTAAATGTTGGATGTAGATATGTGTATATACCCGTTTTTACCTTTAAAAATAAACTATGTTTGAAAACCGCCAGTATCTAAGCCTTAAAATGTTAACATATTGACGAATTTTAAAAGAATAACGGTTAAGTTCCTTGCCGATTCTTCTCAGCAGAATCTGCATTCCGTATCGGTGATAGCTTTACATTGACTATGATCAATTAAACAATAAAAAATTACTCCGTAAAATGATAATTCAAAATTTCTTTTGTTGGTTACTTGCAAAAAGAAATTTTCGATTTGATTGATTCAGTATACCTTTCGATGGCGTCCCGTACGCTTGCACATATCACGGGGCAGGTGTGCCCAATAGGTACCCAGGGCATTGCGTTGGAATCCTCACAGAATACCCTCGCTTCGGTAACCCCCAATAAAATTAATATGGGAAACATTAAAAGATCTGTTCCTAGAAATATATTGAATGATAACAAGATGAGTTATTAAGATATAAGTTATATAGGTCGATTTCGGATCAGTTAAATTTTTTTACTGGATTGAACTGATTTGAATCAGTCTGTGAACATCCCAGAGTATATAAATAAATAAACACTTGTAAACGCTGAACATTCAACCGCCTAGTAAGTATGTGAATTGGGTATATGGTAACACATACCATAAATAACGCCCAACAATGATAAACGGTCGGTATGACCATATAAAATATTGTCTAAATTCTCCTTATTTTCCTTAAATGGTCGCGACGAGATCAATTATTTTAAGAAAAATAAAATAAAATAACTCACTAATTTATAACAGGTGGTTTAATAAAGGGTAATGTTGTCTAAATTCAACTAGTCATTTTAAAATCAATTTAATAATTTAATTGAACATAAAGAAGCACATATTTTTCAAAATATTTGTGTTATGTTTTGAGTTTTAAATATAAGCAGTCTTTAATTATTGCGAAGAAAAAAATCGAATTAAAACAGCCTATTTTTTTTTTAAATCAGACTTTCACCAATTTCAAAATATTTTGTTTTAATTTTCGATATATATTCTATTTTCCATTATTTCGTAGTTTAAAACTAACTTAATTAAACGAACAAAACCAAGATACATTATAAGAGAAACAATAAAATTAAATTAACCATAACTTAGCGTAACTTGTTTAGTTCAAATTATGACATAATCGATAATGAAATCAGTTATGATTTATGTATTATTTCCTTGGTTTGGGTTAATTTCGTGTTGTTTTGTAGTCTCTGTTATATATTTTAAAAAAATTACAAAATAAAAATAAAAAATTTCAACTATTATATATTTATTAAATCTTTATTGTCGTCTTATCGACATCTTCCAGGCGACCTTTATTAACACTTATTTATTTAGGGAAAAGTGTCGGGAAGAGTGTGAAAATAAAACACATTTATACTTTTCCATAATATTTAAATCGTAAATTAAATATTACTATGTATATAATAAAATATTACAATACACAAATACAATATATAAATATAATACATAATTAAGATAAAAAAGTATGTACATAAACTTTTTTCAAAATTCAACGGACCTTGCAGTGTCGATGGCATCAATCCGTCTCCTTCGGTCGCAAAGGCTGTACTTGAAATTTTGCGGGATGATTCGGGATCCAGGCATTTGAATTATTGGCATATTGGAAGCCATTAATAAATGTAGTAAATTTATTTAAATCATTAAAGGTAGAATGAAAAGAATAATCACTATATCAGCCGTTAGATTCCACTGCTTACTATAACGTGAAGCCGCCCCCATTATCTCGATTGAGGAGCGACATTTTTACAGTACCCCGGGGCGGCACTCAGATAAAATCCGACCCTGGATGTAGTTGAAATTTTTCTTTAGTAAAGGAGCGACATTTTTACAACACCCCGGGGCGGCACTTAAATTAAATCTGACCCTGAAAATTTTTTAAAATTTTTCTTTAGTAAACGAGCGACATCTATACAATACCCCGGGGCGACACTCGAATTAAATCCGGTCCTGAATATAATTCTAATGTTTCTTTACAGATTTGAAACCATTCCAGTGCAAGTTCTGTGATTACGCGTGTAGAGACAGTTCGACGTTAAGAAAACACGAGGAGAGACACATGGGCATAAGTAGGCGTTATCAGTGTAAGATGTGTGATAAGAGGTATTTGTATTATTTATTATGTATATAACTTATTATTTTTTAAAAGCTAGAGGTCTATCGTTGTCTGCGTCACGGAAACACAACTCAGGGCCTAGCCAAGTTGCGTTTCTAGAATCATAATCGTTTTAGAATTAAATGAAAATGTATGGGAGTTACGTATCTTTATCGCAAAGTCACGTGGTCAAAACAAGCGAATAGAAAAATCGCAGCCAAAAGAGTTTTTCTTGTGTTTTTTCATCCATATAAAATATATTTTTAATATAATAAACTGACAAATTCTTGAGTAAAGATACGTCATTAATAAAGCAAGAAGACATAAGGACATATCCTCTTGAGCAGACCTGGGCAAATGGCGGCCCGCGGGCCGCATCCGGCCCGCGGTAGAATTTTGTCTGGCCCCTGAAGCATTGTATATATTATTATTAAAAAAACAAATATTAGTTTTTGTCTAACATAAATTCGTGCATAAAAATTTTTAGATAAAATATTACACATTATCAGGGCCGATGGGAGGGCTGTGTGAACTTGGCACCCGACTTTCGAAAAATTAACTTTTTTTTGGTTCATTCGAAAGGTTTCGATATGTAGTTGATTGTAGTGACGCTAACTTTGTTTGTAGTAGTACAAAAAAAAAATTTTTGACACTTAAAAAAAAACTCATCCCCCCACATTAAAAATTTTTGTTTTTTTTTCGATTATTGTAGGGCTACGTTTGTAGTGGATTGTAGTGAATTTTTTTTCGTTTGTAGTAACATAGAAATTTTTTAAAAAAATTAAGAAGTCCTTTTCAACAAAAAGTTTTACTCCGTTAAATCAATTTAAAAGCCTATGCATTCACTATAATTATAGCTCACAATGTAAGTGATAGAGGTTAGTAGTAAAAACATTTTCAATTGTAGTCTAACAAATGTGACAGAAACCATCAAAGTTTCTAAAAGTCGATTTCTACAAGTTTTGGATGAATCATTTCCGATTGGTGGTCTTCACGATTACTACAAACGCTTAAAATGACATAGGAACCTCCTGAGAAGTTTATAGTAAAAATATTTTTGACTGTAGTTAAATAAATTTGACAGAAAAGCGGATGAGAAGCTCTCAAAGTTAGTAAAAGTCGATTTCGACTGATTTATGACGAATCATTTTTGGTTGGTTATCTTTACGATTACTACAAACGCTTAAAATGATAGAGGAACCTCCGGGGAGGTTTGTAGTGAAAATATTTTTGATTGTAGTTAAATAAATTTGACAGAAAAGCGGATGAGAAAATTAATTTCTGTCAAATTTATTTAACTACAGTCAAAAATATTTTTACTATAAACTTCTCAGGAGGTTCCTATGTCATTTTAAGCGTTTGTAGTAATCGTGAAGACCACCAATCGGAAATGATTCATCCAAAACTTGTAGAAATCGACTTTTAGAAACTTTGATGGTTTCTGTCACATTTGTTAGACTACAATTGAAAATGTTTTTACTACTAACCTCTATCACTTACATTGTGAGCTATAATTATAGTGAATGCATAGGCTTTTAAATTGATTTAACGGAGTAAAACTTTTTGTTGAAAAGGACTTCTTAATTTTTTTAAAAAATTTCTATGTTACTACAAACGAAAAAAAATTCACTACAATCCACTACAAACGTAGCCCTACAATAATCGAAAAAAAAACAAAAATTTTTAATGTGGGGGGATGAGTTTTTTTTTAAGTGTCAAAAATTTTTTTTTTGTACTACTACAAACAAAGTTAGCGTCACTACAATCAACTACATATCGAAACCTTTCGAATGAACCAAAAAAAAGTTAATTTTTCGAAAGTTGGGTGCCAAGTTCACACAGCCCGATGGGAGTCAATATTTTCTCCCGGACAACCGCTCTTTTCAGCGCTTCCTATTCGAAAATATAATTATGATAATTATAAAATTACAGTATGTATAATAACAAAAAAAAAGAAATATTTAAAAAAAAAACTATTGGCTCGGGGTCAAATTTTCATCTGCAATATGGCCCGACTATCAAAATATTTGCCCACCCCTGCTTTAGAGAAATCTCATGTTTTTTCTAGCCATATTCAAATATGGCGCGTAGCGTTTAACGCTTTTTAAACTGACAGGTGGCAACACTACGCTACACTACCAGTACTACTAATAACTACACTTTTTTTGAACTTCCTGTTTTCAAAAGATCAATTAAAAACATATTTCAGAATAACTACGTGAAAATTTGAGGGGTTTAGCAAATACTACGGATGGTAAGAGATAGAAAGTTTTTAAAAAATAGGTCGCGTAGTGTGGGTAATAGCCCTAATTGGAAATCTAATATATAACAAAAAAATAACGCATCAGTTGCAATCAAGAATGTTGCAATTATTGAATTTATAAGCGATATCCAAGCAATCATTTTAAAAAAAACCTAACATGCAATTGGTAATCTAAAATATTCCTATCAAATATCGCCATTACATTGTTTTTGACGCTAGTTTCATTGCAAAAAGCGTTTGATAGCGATCGATCAGCAATTGGTATCTTACATAATTGATATAAAACAATCGAATGCGCGATGTTTGCGCGATTATCGTTACTAATGAAAAGATTAATATTTCAGTTATAAAACGAAAAGTGTTTTGAAGGACCATATCGCTGAAGCTCACCTGGATGTGAATGTTAAGAACAGACCTTGCGATGAATGTGGAAAGATGTTCAAATCTAATAAAACATTAGCTACTCATATCGTAAGTATTTACTGAAATGTTCAACGAGAATGTGAAATGGCCTATATTGTATATACGAGTGTGCGTTTTTAAGTTCGCGGAATGAGAGGGTTGGAGGGGGGTGATTAGGCTCATTACGATCGTAACGTGTTTAGTGACTCATAATTAGTATAAATACGAGATTTTATTGTTATTACGCCGAGTTGCAGGAAACAAATTTTAAATTTAAGTGTTTATTAAACTAATTTAATCACAAGAATCGTGATTATCTGTTGCACGAAACCTACATCTGATTAAGTTAACAAAAAAATTTAGTTTAATTAAAGACCTATCTAACGGATGATTAATTCCAACAGCTTTAAATTAATCATAAGATCAACTAATTTTAAGATTAATTGCAACTTAACTAACGGAAAGTTAGCGACGGTTTCGTGCAACTCGCCGTAAGTTAACAAAAATATTTAGTTTAATTAAAGACGTATCTAACGGATAATTAATTCCAACAACTTTAAATTAATCATGAGATCAACTAATTTTAAGATTAATTGCAACTTAACTAACGGAAAGTTAGCGACGGTTTCGTGCAACTCGCCGTTAGACTATTAGCCTTTGAGCTATCGCCAACCAAGCAACATAATCAGGAGTGAAAAGTGAAATATAGAAAAAATCGAATATCGTGCCGTTATAAAGTTCCTTACCAAGCAAGCAAAATCAGTTGCGACCATAATGGATGAGATGTCATCCTACAAAACATTTTTTTATGAGGGTATAAATAAATTAATTGAAAGATCTGAAAAATGTGTCAGTCTTGCAGGTGAATATATTGAAAAGGAAAATTAAATTGGATTTTTTATTTCAACCCCCTTAAACATAAAAACGCTCCCTCAGAATCATGTACCGAGTATTCTCCTTAAATATTGAGAGTGACACACCAGTCGTCCTATATATATAAATATATATTACACCCAGACTTAGGGTGGGAATCGAACCTACAAACCTGGAGCAAAAACAGGGTCACTGCTAACTGCGCCAACGGGCCAGTCGAAAATTATATGTGTATTTGCTGGAAAAAGTTTAAACCCTTCGACATCCTGCTTAATTTAAGTCGGTTGAAAAACTTGAAATTCTTCCAGAAATTAGTTCACGAGAAGATTTACTCGTGTAAATGCGATATATGCGGCGTCGAAATAAGCAATAAATACAATATGGCCGCCCATCTCACGAAACACGTCCATTTTAAACCGTTCAAATGTAATTTCGATGGCTGCACGAAAAGGTTTAAAGATAAGGTACGTGTTAGTTGTAATGTTAGAACTGTTCTTCGTCGGTCGCGAAGCAGAGGAATTTCGTACATTGACCTCTTATTACCTGTCTCTGTCACTCCCGCGTAAATATAATGCGTCTCGCTCGCACAGATGCAGCAGCTGCTGTCCAAAGGGATTGTAAACCTTTTTAATTAAAATAACGAACTGTTATATCGCTTTTTTACAACGTATTTTACTATCTAATTTAATCTTAACTCTAAATATTTATACAAGACGCAGTATTTTTTCTTCGTTTTACCCTTTTGCATTTCTTTTTATACTCATTGTTTTATTTAGATTATGTTTATATTGTTGTATTTTTTATTTTATACTATATTTTTGTACGTTTTATTTAATAAGTTAGTAAAATATTTTTCTCCTTCAAATATTTCATATAAACCACACTTAATACAATAATGTTTGTGACCACTGTCAGTAGGCAAAGAGGTCATTGTACGAAATTCTTTCTGCTCCGCGACCGGACTACTTTATTTTAATAATTTGCTGCAACTCCAAAACTGTAGATTGAAATTTATTTTATACTTAAATTTAATGTCTTCTAATGAGTGTTGTATGCACCAGTAACTGGCGCATACCAGACTATGTATGTATACGACCATGATTATTATAATGATTTGTATGTTATGCTGTTGGTGTGTCATTAAGTAAAGTAAATAAACTGAGATGAAGCGAATCTGCATATAACTGTCCCTTTTCTACAATAGATAGGAGAAAGGTTGAACTTAATCTACCGCGGGTTGGTGAATAATTTCCCTACCAGAGTAACGATTGTGATCATGTGTCTATGATAAAAACCGGGACCGGCTTTACGTGCTCTCCAAGGCATGGTAGGGAGATATATAAAATTGAGCCTGTAAACAGTCCAATGCTGAACAAAGTTCCCCTTCTATATAGGAGAAGGATTGGAGCTTAATCCACAATCTTACCATCAGTAATTATCGTTATCCAGTGTCTATGATAACAACCGGTGGGCTATTACGTAACTTGCGCGATTGTGACAAATCGTTGTGGTTTCGAATTTTCAATACTAATTGAATATTCAATACTAATTGAGGCTCAGCCAGTATTAAAATTCTACACAACAGCGAATTTTCGCGATCGCGCAAGTTACGTAATAGTCCCACGGGACCAACGGCTTTATGTGCTCTCCGAGACACGGTGGAGAGACCCACAAGGATATACACCCAGAACATGGTTGTATCCGAATTGAACCGATGAATCATGTAATATCCTCTATTTGTATAATAATTTCAGAGTACCCTCAAAAAGCACAGCATAATACATTACCCGGATAAACAGTTCACTTGCTCGCTGTGCGAGAGACGCTTCACACGGATATACCGTCTGAAGAAACATATGAAACAGCATCAGTTCAAACAGAAGACCGTTGTATGCGACTACTGCGGTACTAGGTAAGTTATCCCTATAATATTATAAATGTGTAATGTAAGTTTGTTTATTACGCTTTCACGCGAAAACTACTTAACCGAACATCGTGAAACTTTGTGCAAATATTCTTGGAGATATAAGAAGTGAAATAGGACACTTTTTTTTTAATTTTTCTTTTACGAAAGACATAAATTGTTTGTCAAAAAATCTCAAAATCTAGCTACTTCAACGCCATCTAGCATTCGAGTAATAGATTCATTTCTATTGTAATGATCTCTGATACTTATTTAACGGTTTCAATGCGAGCGAAGCCGCGGGTAAAAGCTAGTACTTAATATTATGCCAAATAAAGTCAGCCAAATAGAGATTGCCTAATGCAATAAAAAAACTGCGTATTGGAACTATTTATTATCAGAATATTATTCATTGTAAAATAAAGTTGTAGTATGTTAATGGCAAAGACTTTTCTCTTGAAGTAATCGATCATTGAGAATCGATTATTGCTTTTTGAAGTCATCGAGAATCGATTCTAGCTTTCGAATTTTCGGTTTAAGAATAGTAAGTAATATTTTTGATAGTTCGATTTCAGTGCCTTTTTTTTAAGGATTATGTGTAGGTTACCATAGTCACTGATCATACGCTTTACAAGAGATGTGTTTAAGTGATGACCTTTTTTTAGGCGTGTAAGTAAAAAATATTGAAAAATATCGTCAACTATCAAAACTCAAGAATCGGTTAAAATCGATTCTTCTAGTCGACTAATCGATTTCGAGAATCGAAAGATAAAAAATAGGAGTCGGAATAGAGAATCGATTCTCTGTGAAAAGCTTGCGACTCCGTTGGACGGTATTATGCAGTAGACGCAAACAGCTCATCAATAGCTTGTATATTAAGATGAAATAAAACTTAAAAAGACTACGAATTTTATTTTCATGCCGAACACTAACACACAAACACACATTTAAAATTTATAAACATTTTTTTTTTTCAGTTTCTACAATAAAAACTATCTCAAGAACCACATTACGAAAAAACATTGTGTCCGAGAGAAGTTTATTTGCGATTATTGTGGATTGCTCACATACAATAAACCCAGCATTGTGATGCATATAAAATATGGACACGGATCTGAACATGTGAGTTTGTCATTCTACCCTCCTTAGTGCCAATTCACTGGTTGCTGATAAAGAAGACGACCGTTCTTGTGTAGTGGCGCGAGTAGTTGCCTCAACACCGCGCGCCGGGGCGGTCACGGGTTCGATTCCCTCTCGGGACAGATATTTGTATTTGTACAAAAATTTGTTTCCGGTCTGGTTGTATGTCCTTGTGGGTCTCCCCACCGTGCCTCGGAGAGTACGTAAAGCCGTCGGCCCCGTTTATTATCATAAACATCTAATAACAATTGTTCCTCATGGTAGGGAAATTATCTGCTAACCCGCAGTGGAGAAGCGTGGTAGATTAAGCTCCAAACTTTCTTTTATATGGAGAAGAGGCCTTCGCTCGGCAATTAGTGGTTTACAGGCTGATACAATAGAATAACAAAGAGCAATCAATCGTGAGATAACTACGCTATTATAGCAATTATCAAACATCATGGAACAAATCAAAATCAAAATATTTTTATTCAGCATAAAATTATTACAATTATTTACTGAACGTCATGAGTCTACCACCAGTTCGGAAAGAAGAAGCCTCTGACCTAGAACTGGCGAAAGAAACTCAGCGGGACTAATAGATTTTTTTAATGTAATGGTTTTTTTTTTCAAAGTAAATTGAAATATTCTATAAATAGCCTGGAGGCGATCAGATCATTCCCAAGGCGTACTGTCTTCTAGAAAATCGTTGATAGAATAATATCCTTTGGTACACAAACGTTCTTTCACAATTTTTTTTAAATTTGGCAATAGAAACTTTATGAACGTTTTCTGGGAGCCTGTTGTATAAGCGTATACATTGTCCATAAAAAGAATTACTGACTCGGCGTAAGCGAGTTACAGGCATTACAAGTTTATGTTTATTCCTAGTATTAATGCTATGCTTGTTGCAATTCCTGGGAAATTCGTGTATATTTTTATGGACATACATAACATTTTCGTACACATATTGAGAAGCAACAGTCAATATTTTTATTTCTTTAAATTTATCTCTTAATGATACTCTAGGGCCTAAACTATAAATTGCACGAATAGCTCTTTTCTGCAGGACAAAAATCGTATTAACGGTAGCTATAGCGGTAGAATGTTAATAAAAACGAAACAAATTCACAATATTTCATATTTTTGTTGAAAAATACGTAACGCACATGCATAAATGTTATAATAATGGAAATACTTTTTCAGGACAGACAGTGCAAGATTTGTAAGAAGAATTTCAAAATGCATAAATATTTGAAGTTACACTACTGGAACACACACTGCATCAAATATAACATGGCGCCGAGGAAACCGTTAGTATTATCCTGTATTTTTTATTTTTATTTATCTTTAATAATTTAAATTTAAATTCATAATTTTAAGCATTAAATAAAATTTATTTATCTCTACCTAATCTAACACAGATAAATTACAACTTTAAAAAAATTAAAATTAATAGGACTATTTTTGAATTTACTAATTTTTGAGTCAAATATTTTTTACAATGGTCATAAATTTTATACACATAACAAGAACACATTCTTTGAATAATCATACTTACAAGAGTACAAAAAAATGTTTCTAAAAAAAACTTTTGCTGTTAAAATACCCTCGCGATTACACAATATTACTGCATACACATATCCAATATACATGTGCACGTGTCATGGAGTTGTGTCACAGTGACCGATTTAAAAATACCTGTGACAAAATATGATGTTTGATAAGTAGTCACACACAAACACACACACACACACACGCATACACATACATACACACACAGAGACACACAGAGACTCACACAGTAACTGCATATGTACAAGATTAACGCATAAAAGGCTCCAAGATAACTTGACACACTGATATTTATAGCGGCGTCTTGCTGTTATATACCGTCCTTCAAAAGGAAGCGAGGGGGGGGTTCTGTTGTTAAGAATCACCTCCTGCATAAAAATAAAATTCCTATCCTTGTTATTAGTTACACTTTGTTACGATTACGATATGGACGACTTTATGCAGTAGACGCAAGCAGAGTAACTCGTATATTTAATGTAACATATGTATTAATCTCAGATGAGTTTTTCTATGTTTTCTAGGAAACAAAAGAAGCGAAAAATAATAATAAAAGAGGAAACGAAAGAGGTAGAACTGCTACATGAAGTCAAAGTCGAACCTCTCAGCGGTAAGATAACAACTGGTTGCCTGCGACTTTGTTCCACATCAGCCACCACCATCACATGATATAAATTACTCAATTATAATCTATTACGTTTCGGATAAAAATTGCAGGCAACAGATTTTATCTGTATAAAGTTAGAAAACGTATCAATTTCATAATTGCCTACTTTTTTTTTATTAGATTCAGATCCAGACACGAAAATTAAGGATGAAAGAAACGAAAAGACAAAGAAACAAGCTATAAGGTTCGAGGATTTCTTCGTAGAACACATTATGAAACCTGATAATAATTTACGAGGTAAAAAATAATTATAAGTAAATAAATAAATATTAACCAACAATCACACCACGTTAACCTAGTCCCGTGGTAAGTTCGTAAGAACTTGTGTTACAGGTACTAGGAACGGAAATAAATTTAAGATATAAATACATATATACATAAATACACATCCATGACCCGGTGCAGACATCTATATTCGTCATACAGATTATCTGCAGCTGGCGGGATTCGAACCCGCGAACGCTTCGTGAAGTGTCCAGTTGCCTGACCACTCGACCAGCCGGCCGTCTGAAATTAATATAAATATGTTTGAACATTGCCTTGCGGTGACTGGCTGAAAAGAATAGTTCTGTGGGACTATTACGTAACTACGGGGCACTTTAAGCAAGTACTGTAACCCAGCCTATATACATATATATATAATACAGCCAATAAAGCGAAGGCCTTCTACATATAGAAGAAGTGTTAGAGCTTAATCCACCACGCTGCTCCACTGCGGGTTGGCTTATATTTCCTTACCATGAGTAACGGTCGCTATCTGATCTCTGTGATAACAACCGGGACCGACGGCTTTAAGTGCTCTCCGAGGCACGGTGGGGAGATCCACAAGGACATACACCCAGACTGGAAACAAATATCTGCTTCGAGCGGGAATCGACCCGCGACCGCCGGCGTTGAGGCTAACTATTCGCACCACTACACCAGAACGGTCGTCGAACTTTAAGCAAGAAGGCCCTTAAATCCGATAATCAAATCAAAATTTCAATAAAAAATAATTTTAAATTTCAGCAAAGATCAAAATAAAACCGGTAATCAATTCACAGTTGGATGAAATATACAATAATTTAATTGTAGAAGAGAAAATCGATTCCGAAAATCGTAATATCAAAGATAATAGTTTAGGAGGAAACGATGAAGAAAATAATGAATCAAGTGTAAAAAGTTTGGAAAATGATCGTCAAGATAATGATGATGGTGATAATTTTGTAGAGAATAATGATTCGAATGATCCAGATTATGTCAATGAAAATAATAGAAGTACACAGTCGAAGAGAATCAAAATTAACACGCATCAATGCTATGTTTGTTTTAAGGTGAGTAATGTTATCGTTAGATACGGTAAGAGTAGAGAGAGTAGAGTAGAGATAGAGGAGAAAGTAGGAGATACATTTGTACGGGTATTTGTTTCTGGTCTGTTCGTCTCTAACTCGGTAGGGAAATCCTTCTCTAGCAGAGATCTTTAGGGAACGTATCCATACTACGTAATCTGTTGGGGGGGGGGGGGGTCTACAAAAATACAAAGCTTGGTTAAAGGCGGGGGAAGGTCTTAAGTTTTCGTCACGTAGTCAATATCCTCTAGAAAAATCTCGCGCTTTTTCGAGCTATATTCAAATATGGCGCGCAGCGTTTAACGCTTTTTAAACTGACAGGTGGCAACATTACGTTACACTACCAGTACTACTACTGACTACACATTTTTATCTTTCTGTTTGCAAAAAAAATATTTAAAACCATGTTTATTAATTACTACGTGAAAACTTGAAGGGAGGAGGGTCTTAGCAAATACTACGAGTGGTCACCGAAGGGGGAAGGGGTTAAAAGTTGTAAAAAAGGGTCAAGTAGTATGGGTACTTTCCCTAAGGACTTGAATCAGTCGGAATTCAGTCTCATATCCGCCGTTGTTTCTCTTATTTCAATCACCCTGTTCTCAAATTGCTTTCTGTCTGCATGCGGTTTTATGTGTGTATATGTCGTGGCCATATCATAGAATTGGTTAAACCATGAAATGCTCGAGAATTTCATGAACTGGTCGCATTTCATGTAATGTTTCACTGACCGTTGGCCACATCATAATGTGTCTTAGCAAGATCAATAATAAAAACTGACGGCCGGCTGGTCGAGTGGTCAGGCAACTGGACACTTTACGCAGCGGTCGCGGGTTCGAATCCCGCCAGGTGCAGATAATCTGTATGACGAATGTAGATGTCTGCACCGGGTCATGGATGTGTATTTATGTATATATGTATTTATATCTTAAATTTATTTCCGTTCCTAGTACCCGTAACACAAGTTCTTACGAACTTAGCACGGGGCTAGGTTGACGTGGTGTGATTGTTGGTTAATATTTAATATTTAATAATATATTTAATAAAAAAGTCTAACCTAACATATTAACATAACATATTCTCGAGCATTTCATGACATTGCCAATTCTACGATAATTATGGCCACTACATATATACCTATTACCGACCCTCTATAGATGTTAGATTTTGATAGACAAATTAATATCTGTGTTATGACTGATACATTTTAATAATAAATTTTGCATACATTCAAATTCAGTCCGGGAATCGTACTTACAACCCTAGAAAGGAGCTGGTCAGTTTCAACTGCGTTCGAGCATGTCGATCATGTCCCAATACCTTAACAATATTTAAATAGATTTCCCCCTTTTTTCCTGGTAGTAATCAGCATTTCTATAACATTGTTAATTTTTCGACAGTTATATGAAACGAAAGATAAATTAATTGACCACTGCCAGGAACATTTCGACGTGTGTAATATTAATATGCTTAAAAAATGTCCGCTATGCGATTATGTAACTAAACTCAATCTACCTAGACATATGCTTATGGTACACAAGATTAATATCAAAATACCCTACGCGAATATAAAAGATAGGAAAAATAATAATAACGGTTCGAGATTCTATTACAATGTGGACAATGAAAAAATTAGTGAAATCGAAATTATACCAAGTATAAAAAATCTGAATCGACGTGCATATGTCGAACTGGATAAGAGAAAACGCGAAATTAACAGTAAAAGTATAACAAAGACGAAATTAGTTAAGAAACAGGGCGAATGGATCGTCGAAAAAGTTAAGATCGATGCTAAATCAAGCGATATAGTTCTGCCGAAGATAGAAGATTCGGATTATTTGGGTAAAATGAAGTTATTGTACATGAAAGCGAAGAACAACGGTCAAATAATGATGTTCCCTTGCAATAAGTGCGAAAAGATCTGTCAAACTTTAAGCGCCTTGAAGTTACACATGAGGAAACACGATCCCAACCCAAAGCCCTACAGGAAAAAAGTTTGGAAACACAAATTAACCGAGGATCAATTGAAGAAAATTAACGAAAAACCGATTTACGTTAATCCGAATCGATACGAAAAACCGAAACCGATTATAAACAGACACAAGTGTGATCCGAAACTGAAGGAGTTTTACGAAACCAATATCCAAGGAGGCGATATTGAATTCTGGCATTTTTTGAAGATTTTCAACAGGATGTCGAGAGAGAACATCAATGATTTTTCCGATTTGGAAAATCGTAAGGAATACGGTATACATTTCAGTCTACCCGCAAAAGATGCTTTGAAAGTTGAAAACGAAAGAGACAGAAAAAGATTAAAAGAGTCAAAGAAACAAGTTAAATATTCATTTAAACGTAAAATAATGATTAGTAAACGTGATCACGAAAGACGAAAGGCGATGATTGATGTTTTGAGACGGAATTTATACGAAAATAATGTAGATAATTAAGGAGAGATAATAAATTATATTGTAAAGATTGAATTGTGAAAAACTAACGGTATGTTTAAGCGTGCAAGATTTTTTTAAACTAATTATGATTTGTCTACAAAAAATTCTCTTAAATGATGGCAATGAAAATTATGAATTCACCCGAAAGCTGAACTTGAAAAATAATAATATTTCAAATTATTATTAATTTTAAAAAAGCTAGGCGTTATTCTACAAAATTTATTTTTAAAGATAAAACGTGTACACGTCACTATATAGTTTTTGACGTGATAACGTCTAGTAAATTGATGAAGGGGTGCCCGTTCGAAGAAGATGACGTCATCATTGTCACAATTAGTGAGCGAGAGCGCGGAACAAGCGGTAGAGAGGCACGATTAGCCTAAGCGTTCTGTCTTACACTCCATCGGACCGCGTTCGAGTAAAAGAGACAGTGGCGCCACGCAATCTACACGCGAACTCTTTTGTAGGGATGTTCATCGGAAAAAAATATCGATAATTTTACTATCGATAATTATCGAATCGTTTTATCGATAGTTATCGATAATTATGGAATGAATAGTTATCGATAATTATCGGAGGAAAAGTTATCGATAGTTGGCGACAGTTATCGATAATTATCGGATAAAATTTGTCGATAGTTGACGGAAGTTATCGATAATTATCAGTCGATAGTTATCGATAATTATCGAATTAAAAATTATCGATAATTATCGGATCAAAATTATCGAATAACACCTATCGATAATTATCGAATGGAAAATTATCGAGTAGTTACGAATTATCGATAATTATCACACACCCCTACTGTTTTGTAATTTGTCAATTGTTTGGTAGAAGTAGGGATGTTCATCGATAAAAATATAGATAATTTTACTATCGATGATTATCGAATTGTTTTATCGATAGTTATCGATAATTATCGTATGAACAGTTATCGATAATTATCGAAGGAAAAGTTGTCGATAGTTGGCGACAGTTATCGATAATTATCGGATAAAAATTATCGATAGTTGACGAAAGTTATCGATAATTATCGGTCGATAGTTGTCGATATTTATCGAATGAAAAATTATCGATAATTATCGGATCAAAATTATCGAATAATACTTATCGATAATTATCTCGATAATGGAAAATTATCGAGTATTTACGAATTATCGATAATTATCGCACACCCCTACTGTTTTGTGATTTGTCAATTGTTTGGTAGAAGTAGGGATGTTCATCGATAAAAAATATCGATAATTTTACTATCGATGTTGTAATAAAATTAAACTTTACCGATATAATAGATACTAAAATTAAGTGACAACACTAGTTTGATAGCACCTCACTTGTAATGTAGAATATTCTTTGCTCACTCTGTGGAATCTCTTAAATAAAGTCACATTGTACTAAATTTACTTTTGCCGTTTTTAATTATTTCTCATCAGGTTATGGGCCCAGACCACCTAATTTCTTTTGAAAATAGTAGTAATAATTAAAATACAAAATAAATTTAGCGAAAAAAAAAAAGTAGTTCCGTAAAAACTAAGTCAACACGTGGTGTACCTAACCTATCTTCATCAGCAAAATGTCTTCTACAAATAATATGGCACTGATTGAAAAGCTGACCGGAAGAGAAAACTATCCATCGTGGAGATTTGCCGTCCAAACATTTCTCGAACACGAAGATTTATGGCAATGTGTCACAGAAGATACAGTTGATGTCAAACAAGATACGAAAGCTAAGTCTAAAATTATTTTATTAGTACATCCTATCAACTATGTACACATACAAGAGGCCAAAACCGCCAAAGAAGTGTGGAATAATTTATCTAAAGCTTTCGATGACAAAGGGCTGACCCGCAGAGTTGGCTTATTAAGAGATCTGATTACCACAACGCTAGAATCAAGTCAAGGTATCGAAGACTATGTTAGTAAAATAATGTCGACCGCACACAAATTAAGAAACATTGGCTTTAATGTCAATGATGAATGGTTAGGAACCTTATTACTGGCTGGTTTACCCGAGGTCTATCAGCCGATGATTATGGCTCTTGAAAGCTCCGGTGTGACAATAACAGCTGATTCTGTAAAAACTAAACTGCTTCAAGATGTGAGAAGCACTGAAACAAATGCTTTATATATTAATAAAAGTAAAGGAAATCGGTTACAGTCTGTCAAACAAGCTTCAGAGAAAAACTCTCACAGTAATGGTAAAGGTCCAAGATGTTTTGCGTGCAACAAATATGGTCACATAAGTAAATATTGTCGAAATAAGAAACAAAAGTCAGAACAAAGTACCAAATATGTCGCTGTATTTTCTGCAACTACAAGCAATGAGAAAGGTTGGTACATTGACTCTGGAGCATCAATGCATATGACTATGCACAGTGACTGGCTCTATGATAAAATCCCACCTCCGATTAGTACAATAAAGGTAGCAAATAATGAAAAACTTTTGGTGGAAGCATGCGGAAAGATAAATTTAAATGTTGCCGATAGCAATGGAAAGATAAACACAATCCAAATCCAAAATGTTCTTTATGTTCCTGGTCTGGCCACCAATCTTCTCTCGGTTACTCAGATAATTAAAAATGGATGTCATATACAGTTTGATGACAAAGGTTGTAAGATATTAAATAAAAATAAAGAACAAGTGGCTACTGCAAAGATGTTGAATAATATGTACCGGCTAAATACTTACAGTACTCCAGCATACATATCTGCATCAAATGACAACGATTGTTATCTGTGGCATCAAAGAATGGCCCATTTAAATTTTGAAGATTTAAATAAACTTACAGAATCTGCAGGAATTAAGTTAGAAAATAAAGAAAAGGTATTATGTATTTCATGTCAAGAAGGAAAACAATCAAGAAAACCTTTTCCTTCTAAAGGATCTAGAGCACAAACAAAGCTAGAGGTGATTCACTCGGATATTTGTGGGCCTATGGAGGTACCATCACTAGGAGGAGCTCGCTACTTTGTCACCTTCATTGATGATTTTACCAGAAAGGTATTTGTATATATACTAAATAAGAAGTCCGATGTGTTTGAAAGATTTAAAGAATTTAAAGCTTTGGTGGAGAACCAACTGGATTTAAAAATAAAGACTCTTCGTACAGATAATGGCAATGAATACTTAAGCAATGAATTTTCAAATTTTCTTAAGAAGTCTGGAATTTCACATCAAACTACTACACCTTACACTCCACAGCAAAACGGCCTAGCGGAGCGTATGAATAGAACTCTCTTAGAACGAGCAAGATGTATGCTACTGAATGCTCAGTTACAAAAAGAGTATTGGGCAGAGGCTATTTCTACTGCTGCCTACATTACAAATAGATGTCCAACACGAGTGCTAGAATTTTCAACACCTGAAGAGCAGTGGAATGGTAGAAGGCCAGATATTACTAATTTGAAAGTCTTCGGTTGTGAAGCTATGGTACATGTGCCAAAAGAAAAATCCAAAAAATGGGATTCTAAGGCAAATAAGATGATTTTTATTGGCTATAATGAACAGACTAAAGGATATAGGCTTTTAGATCCAAAGACAAGAAAAGTTTTAATTAGCAGAGATGTGATCTTCATTGAGAGTTCAGTTAAAAGAGACTATGTGTTACTGCCATTATCAGAGTCGGTCGCAGAAGCCAAGACCAACAATGATACTAAATCAGAGAACAAATCTAAAGATAGTGAATTGCAATCTGAAAGTAGTGAAGAATCTTTTCACTCAGATGAAGGATCAATATATGAACCAGAACGAAAAATTGATCTGACAGAACTTACACGAAACGTAACAACAAGATCTAAATTAAGAACAGCTAAAATGCAATCTAATATGTATACATATGTTAGTGAAGTTTCAGAACAAGTGGATCTTCCAGAAAGTTACACAGCAGCAATATCTTCACACAATGTCAATGCTGAAAAGTGGAAACAGTCAATTCAAGACGAGTTAAAAGCACATGAACAAAATAAAACTTGGAACCTCATTGAAAAACCGGAAGGAGTGAGATTAATTGATTGTAAATGGGTGTTTAGAATAAAGGATGATCCAACTGGTCCAATCTTTAAATCGAGACTATGTGCTAAAGGATGTGAACAAAAACAAGGGATTGATTACACTGAAGTCTACTCTCCTACGGTAAGATATGATTCTTTAAGAGTTTTACTTTCAGAAGCTGTCCAACATGAGTTCAAAATTGTCCAATTTGATGTAAAAACTGCATTCTTATATGGAGATGTAAAGGAAGATATTTACATGAAGCCGCCAGAAGGTTTGGAGGTCCAATCAAATTTGGTATGTAAACTTAATCGATCACTTTATGGTTTGAAACAAGCACCAAGGTGCTGGAATCAAAAATTTGATTATTTACTAAAGAAATTTGGCCTTAGTAATAGTCATGCAGATAAATGTGTTTACATTGGAAATGTAAACAACAACAAAATTTACCTGTTATTATATGTTGATGATGGGCTTCTAATGTCTAATTCAGAATACTCACTAAACAAAGTGTTGAATGACTTAAAACAAAATTTTGAAATTAAACAATGTGAACCGAAGTACTTTATAGGATTACAAATAGAAAGATTTGAAAAGTGTATTTTCATTCACCAATCAAAATATATTGAACGGTTATTAAGTAAATTTAATATGCAAGATGCAAACTGTAACAATGTTCCAGTTGATCCTCACACTACTCTGGAGAAAGCAACTGAAGAATCAGAGAAAATTATTCACTACAGAGAGGCTGTGGGATCACTCATGCATCTGGCTGTGGTAAGCCGGCCAGATATCATGTATGGAGTCAGTCTGGTAAGTAGATACCTAAATTGTTATGACCAGACCCATTGGAATGTTATCAAGAAAATATTGAGATATTTGAAAGGAACAAAAGACTATGGTTTGTTATACACACCTTCCAAGTCTAATGTAGAAGGTTATAGTGATGCTGACTATGCCAAAGATATTAGCACACGCAGGTCTTTAACTGGCTATGTATTTATGAAAAATGGAGCTGCAGTAACATGGGCAACACAACGCCAACAAAGTGTAGCCTTATCTACTACTGAAGCAGAGTTCATGGCTGCATGCTCTGCAACTAAAGAAGCTATATGGTTAAAAGGGTTGTTAAGGGACATAAATGAATCTAATCAGAACTCTATCTGTTTAAATATTGATAATCAAAGTACAATATGTTTAATTAAGAATGTAGACTATCATAAGAGATGTAAGCATATAGATATAAGGTATAACTTTATAAAAGAAAAGTATTTAGAAAAACAAATAGATCTTAAATATGTGAATACCAAAGAGCAATTAGCTGATATATTTACTAAGGCTTTACCTAAAGAACAATTTCAATATCTTAGAAATAAAATTGGTATTAAGCAAGTATCTTTCAAGTAAAAATATTTTTGTTTCATTATGTATGGTAATATATTAGGTATTGTTTCATTATTAAGAGAAAATTGTCTGTCAGTCTTATTAATTAATTAATATTTAATTTTTTTTAATATTATATGTAAAGTTAAAATTTGGTGAGAGTGTTGTAATAAAATTAAACTTTACCGATATAATAGATACTAAAATTAAGTGACAACACTAGTTTGATAGCACCTCACTTGTAATGTAGAATATTCTTTGCTCACTCTGTGGAATCTCTTAAATAAAGTCACATTGTACTAAATTTACTTTTGCCGTTTTTAATTATTTCTCATCAATCGATGATTATCGAATCGTTTGATCGATAGTTATCGATAATTATCGTATGAACAGTTATCGATAATTATAGAAGGAAATGTTATCGATAGTTGGCGACAGTTATCGATAATTATTGGATAAAAATTATCGATAGTTGACGAAAGTTATCGATAATTATCGGTCGATAGCTATCGATATTTATCGAATGAAAAATTATCGATAGTTATCGGATCAAAATTATCGAAAAACACTTATCGATAATTATCGATAATTATCGAATGGAAAATTATCGAGTATTTACGAATTATCGATAATTATCGCACACCCCTACTGTTTTGTGATTTGTCAATTGTTTGGTAGAGAGTACCACTTGAAACACTCCCCTTGATTTCCTACTTTTCCTATCATCTTCCTATCCTCAACAAAATAGCTCAGATTGGAAAATCTTGAATATCACACTATCATATATAAAGTACTACACTATCATATATATTTAAAGTAATACACACTATCATAATATATAGGTATGTGATAATAATTCAATTTGATTCATAAAAGTATACAATTCTACATCTATGTTTTCTTATGACGTTATCACGTAAAAATTATCGTCTGTAAACCGACTTTACAGACAACCATTTTTTTTTTGACAATTTTACCTGTTACGGTATTCTGTACTGCAAATAATAACGATTTTAGATATTTTTGAAGTAAAACTTCTTTAGGCGCGACTAATGGGTAACTGAATATTTTGAACGACGACAATATAACGGAAAGCGTTACGTTATGACGCGTTTATATAGAAATCGATTTTTAAATATTTAAAGTATAATGATAATTAATGTATTTATTATGTATAATACTCGATATGAATAAGTGTATATATTACTGTTTATATATTATCAATGTATAAATTTTTAAATTCTAACACAAGGAATTTATGTACAAAGTGGAATGCGCACGTGCACTGAAAAAACGTTCCTAAGAAAGGGATTGCATCTTTTTCTCCCATAGAGTCAAGGCAACTCGTAAGAAAGAAACAAAATACCAGTAGTCAACGATGCTCGGAACGATTTTTCACTTTACATATTGGTGGTATCAAGGTGAAAATTTGAATATTTATTAAGTGAGCGTTCCAGTTATGATATAAATTCCATGTTCTAACATGAATTTTTTATTTTCAACTTAATCGTCATCTGTGATCTGTCATAATGTCAAAGAAGTTTTACTTCTACCGCGTGTAAAGGTTACACACACTGAAATTCTTTTTCATACGAATTGTATTTATTTCTAAAATATTACAACCACAAAAGCAAAGTCACAAACAGCTGAAGGTAGAAGTTTTGTTGATAAAATCTTAAAAATTTTACGAGTGCAATAATGTAGGTAAATGACCTCTGTAACATTATAAATGTTGCCATGTACAAAATTAACAACTAAGTTCAGTTTTCGTGTGTGAGATTAATAAATATGATTCAATAAATATCTTCAGATATAATTTATAAGATTTACAATGTACGTATGTTTAGTATTTTTTATATTAGTAAATAATTATTTAATTATGTTAAAAAGTGCAATATAACACTTAGGACCTTTTTCACCAGTTGCTGATAATCTATCTGACGCATAACAGTATCCAATATATAGAAAGTTTATGGTATACTAGCTTCTGCCCGCGGGTTCGCATAATATGTGTACAAAGTTTCGTAATGATCGGTTAAGTAGTTTACGCTTTCACGCGTAACAAACAAACATACATATTTATAATATAGGTAGGGATGTTTCTTTTCCACCATCAAATCCTAGTTTCTACATTAATTGTTATTAGAAATTTCTATTTTGTCGATAGACTATCAGAGACTATTAGTGGAGGTGAAATGGGTCGTTAGACACCACAAAGTTCATCCATATTAACATTTATTTATTTTTTTTTTGTTGATTTTTGTCCTATAGTAAAAATATAAATAAAGACTCCAAAATTATAGGTAAATATTATTTCCTTTTTAAAAATACTAGCAGAGCGACCTAGCTCTGCTCGGGTGAAAATAGAGAACGAATTTGTCTATACTTCAGCCAAATTCGATACGGAATGTTTACCAATAAACCGTTGCTTAGCAACCAACCATAGGCAGATAATAACAACCTATTGGAAAATAATTATAATAATTATATATTTTAATATTTATACACAGTAGTATAAGCTACATAAAACTTGAAATAAATAAGTCAGGGATTTAGATATACATATTTATATATTATCTATAATTGTGTTATTGTAGTAAAGTATATATACTATCCCTGAATAGCATTCAAAAAAAAAAACATTTGTTTTAAAATGAATTTATTATGATTAATAATCTATGTTCAGACACTCATTCTCTTTTATTATTTACTTTACTTTACTTACGTTGAATAAACACAATAATTATAATATTCGAAATTGTGTATAAAAATCGATAACAATTTACCTTTAACAATATAAGGACTGATCAAAAAATGACCAAATGTTGCTTATCTGCGAAATTTTCCTGTCAGTGCTAAAGTTTTGGGTTGTTAGGTGTATATTAGTAATTAAAAATTTGTTAATTTTTGTTATAAGCTAATTTTCTTGCATATTACGAATTTGGCGGTTAAGTTCTAGGAAACAGTGCTAAAGTAAAATTAAAATTTTTAAATTAAGTTTTTAATGTATAACTAGGAAATTGGTGACAAATTACAATTTTTAATTAACAAAAGTTTGATAACCCTATACACGATGACTTTTGGTTTGTTTACAAAAATTCCACATCGGATTTGGCTCAAGTATAGAAACTACGACAGAGTTCATGTTTAGTATTGACATCAATATATGGCGCTGGACACGGCGGAGACATTATGAACCAAATCGCGCGGGAAAATCTTTCAGCGTGAAAATACGAAGAATATTAACCTGAGCTGGATCGATGATTAAATACCTATATTTCAATTTGCTTCGAAATCGTTTGAACATAGAAATATTACTCCTTTAATAGTATATGATAACCTCAAGTATCGATCAAGTTTTCCTATCTATCTATAAGTGTATTAATATGAATGAACTTTTAATATAAACAAAAAATTATAATATATCTGTCAAAACATCACACTTAGTGATAATATTTATTTACTTTCATAAGAAGTCTCATTAAGTTAATAAATAATTAGTTGTTAATTATATGTTGTTAAATACTTGAAGTAATAAAGTTTCTTTTTTATTAATTTTTGAATTTTTTACAACTACCCTCACGATCATGTCTAACGTAAGGTCTTATAGAATATTTCTAAGTATCCTAGGACTTCTAGAAAATAGACAAAAGCGGTAAAGAAGCACTAAGTATCACCAAAAGCTGCTCTTTTAGCTAAAATGTGGGGTTTGATTCTTCAAATGAATGGTAACATAGAAGAAATAGTATCTATACATAAAATTGTACTTTGCCGATGTTTGTACATGTATAGTAGCATCATTATTTTCACTATTCATTTCCATTGCGTCATTGTTATTTATATAGTGAACGTTATACTAGAAGTGTTGGTTCAAATCAAGAAAAGTGAAATTTAAAAACAAGATTTATATTTCAAATTTACAACAATCACTCAGTATTTTATTATAATATGTAATAGCACTTCACAATCACTATGTAGTGTACCGTGCGACCGACCAAGCAGTAACTCCGCTGAGTCTGGCCGACTGCCACGACGCTCTAGTCCGCTCTGTCAAGTCCAAATCGATGTCGTTGGCGTTCCAATTTGTTGTGATTATGACTCCATACACATATAAGATAATATGTACGTAACGACTTCGTTATGATTTCACTGCAATAGTTTATAGAGTGACGACCATGAAAACCGCATCCGATTTCACGCAGCATATTTAGCGTGATGAAAACACAAAGACAGAAAAAACACAAAAATCCTAAAACTAATTGTTTTGGTTTCCATGAAGTATAATAAAATATCTTTAATAACGCCTGGATTGAAAGTTCGATTTTCAATTGTAATTTAAGGGACGAAAATGCCACATAGCTGCCCGGCCAAATGATGAATTAATTTATTTATTTATTTACTATAGATGGTACACAAAACAGAATACAATCAATACACTTTTACATAATATAGAACGTAAATAATAAATTTTAGGGCTGGGTTATATTCCTAAAATATGTGCACACTTCATGATTATAAACATTATTAACAAAGCAGTATTTTATGAAGTTATTAAATAATATACAATATAACATTGTAGTGGTTTATTTATTATTCTATGCTATTGAATCAGACTTGCTAATAGCAAAGATCTCTCTAGTAAAATTAGACTTACTTTTATTAAAAATATCAATATTTTCATTATTTTCGGTGACAATATCATATAATTTAGAACTCATGCGTCAACTTTCTTCGTCTTGTACTTTGGCTCCCTGAAGGATTTACCTATCAATATCAGAGTAAAGCTCAGTTTACATTATATTAATTATTAAGTTGGGACAGAAAACTTTGCTTTGTGTAAGGCTTTGTGGGAGTGCAAGTCGTAAGAGCAAAAATAAAGAGTAAGAAATGAATCCGAAAAAACGTCGGAATTGTTGCCAGTTTTCCTCAATTTTAAGTGACGATCTAGACATTATTTATTTATTTAGATACTAAAATGAATTACAATTTTCCAAATATATCAATAAACCATTACCATCTATAATGTAAGTCATAAAATGTATATAAATCGAAAAAAAAAATCCAATATAATTAGACATTATTAATATTATTTAGTCATGAATAGAATTAAATAAGAAATTAAACGAAATAGTCAAATTAACCACAGTCATCGCAACAGCTAGAAATTAAAAAATAAATTGAAAATATTTGAAACAAAAGACACAAACATTTCTAAACATAAGTTAGTAGGGTTAATCAAGACTAACAGTGCTACAATCTAATGTTATTACAATTAATATATTTACATAAAATATCAATAAACTGATAGTGAACTAATAATAAAAGAGACCTCCGGTTAGTTGGGCGAGGTATATCAGGGAGAAGAACATCATAGAGGAAAAACTGGAGTTTAGGACAGTTAAAAAATATGTGTTCAAGAGTGCCTTCCTCAAGACCACATTCGCAAAGTGAAAAGCCCTTTACCCTAATTTTGTGAAGGAAGACAGGGGTACAAGAATGACCTAACCTTATGCGGCAGACAGTTAAGGTTACCCACTTACTAGCCTTTCTATACCTGAAAAACCACGGTTTGACAAGTACGGATCCCTATACACCAGCACAGAACTTTACTTTTGTTACACTTGAGTGAGACCAGAATTCAGACCAATCACGAATCGTTCGTGTCTTCGCTGATGAAATCAAATCATGGCTATAAACTTGTAGTGGCTGAGGCCACCTGATGTTGTCGCTTCTTTTGCGAAGAAATCTACTTTCTCGTTTCCTATAATACCACTGTGAGGAATCCAAGCCATTGAGACACGAATGTTTTGTGCCAGACACCTAAGGAGGAGATGTCTAATTTTGAGAATGAAAAAGACAGAACTAGATTATATAAAATACTTTGCAGGCAGCTTTTCTAGTCCGAGAATATAACGGACTTATGACTCAATAAACGAAAGAGCCTCCAAGATGGCCAAAGCTTCCCCAGTAAAAACTGAGGAATCAGGAGGCATTTTGCAGTTCAGTACTACATTAACTCTGGGAATCCAGACAGATGCTGATCTTATACACCCCTGTTCAGTAAGTTAAGAGGGGTCTGTGAATAAATGACACCAATCTTTGTAATGCATGTTAATGGCGTGGTTAAATTGCTGATTTACTAAATGAGATCCTTTATCTGTACCAAGATTGAAAGAAATATTAGGAAGCAGTACTAAAGCATCGAATGGAACCTCGTAAGTAGGTATGATTCTACACTGATGGACAGGGTAAGGCCAATAAATTTAGTGTAGCTTTTAATTAGACATGAGGGAGATTTGTGAGACCAGTGGGATGAAGAAAGAACTAATTGCGAAAGTAAGTATAGTCTAGATGAAAGAGAATGGGAAGAGAGTTGGAGGGTTTTAAAGAGAAATCGGTTTGAGAGATATTGGCGTCGCAAGTGTAGAGGAGGTTCAGCACATTCTACTTGTAGGGGGTTAATGGGAGATGATTTCATGGCGCCTACTATTATGCGGAGCGCTTTTGATTAAATTTTGTCCAGTTCGCGTATAATAGTTTTATGACATGGCTCGAGGATAAAATCAAAATCATCATGGGAGCCCCACCAAATTTCAGAAAGACAACTCATAATGTTTAATTTTTTTTTACTTAGGACATGCTTTTTATGATGGACTGTTGTCATTTTGAAATCCAAAAAGACACCCAATAACTTTACTCTATCTAAAACCGGAAAAACCTGATTATTGCTAGTTATAGTCAAATTAGGAATGGTTCTTGAGCGAGAAAACACGACAATACTACTTTTTTTCACAGAAATATCTAAGTCATGTTCAGCGAGCCACTCATTTAGATAATGGATGGCAGAGTTAAGACGAGCAGCGGCTTCAGAGAGATCACTTGCGGACACATACAAAGCTATATCGTCTGCGTATTGAAGCACATTGCGAAATGAGTTTACGGATAAATCTATATTGTAGGTGTTTAACTATAAAGCAGGGGGCTTAAGACTGATCCTTGGGGAAGTCAGTTCCAGACCATCCTTGAAAAAGTGGGTGAATTTTGATGAAAAATAATAGAACGGGAGCAAAGGGAGTTGCAGATGTAATTGACAATCTTCACTTGGATACTCGGATGTAGCATTGTCTGCCTGAGTATTTGAAGAAGTACGTTATCATAAGCAGGCGAAAATTCAAGGAACATCCCCACCAGTGACTCTTTTTTCGAGAAGGCAATATCACTATACATACTACCATTGGGGAGGAACTGTAGAAATTATGGAATAGAGTTCAGAAAGGATAGTGGAGTTAGGATCAGGCAAGTATTTAGAAAGAAATGAAATGTTGGAAATAGAAAGAGCAACAATATTAAAGTAATTACTATGAGATGGGATAAGGATAGAAGAAAAAATAACAGAGCTCGATACAAAAATGGCTGCAGCAGCTCTATCATCATCTCTGTGATCCCAGCCTCAACCAAGACCCCTGGATGGCAAAGTTGATAGGTTTATATTTGTTAGCAAGGAATAAAATATCATGTTTTTTATTTCTTAAGCTACGACAGTTCCACTGTATGATCGGTCTCCGGGCCATTATTAAAAATTTTAATTAGATTAAAAAGCTGAGTCAAGTCGCAGCGGAAATTGTACGGTAAACCGGTGTCATTGAACCAGGAGAGCATATTCAGAAGGAGGCTGGTAATTAAGTTGTTTTGGTGGTTTTTCATTATTCATGATGGAAAAGCCAATGGAAGACAAGCGTCAACTTTCATCCCCATGCAAATATATTGTTTTTAAATGTCAAAGTTATGACAGATCACATAGTTTAACCTCACAATTCCCTTGTAATAATTCGTATGTGACAGAGAATAACACTCTCCTATTTTAAATATATATATAAATCTCGTGTCACAATGTTTGTCCTCAATGGACTCCTAAACCACTTAACCGATTATAATAAAATTCGCACACCATGTGCAGTTCGATCCAACTTGAGAGATAGGATAGTTTAAATCTCAAATTATAATCGCAATTTTAATTTATTGCTAATTATTTGTCTGTTATTATTTGACAGTCACAATTATCTGTTAACTCCAAATGATTCTAACAGATGTCGATACCTTTCGACTGGGTTGAGTAAGTAATCAATAGATGGCGCTGCTATGGTAAATCTACGAACGTGTCATATAAGCTACATTTTAACAGCATAATTACCACGTGTTGTTGAGGCTAAAGTATAAATTAAATTTATTTTTATAATTTTTAAAATTTTAGTTAAATACCCGTGCGAAGCCGGGGCGGGCCGCTAGTTTTAAATATAATCTTATTATATTGTTAGAGGACAACGGTCGAGGAAAGAGGCGTGGCTTGAGAGACACCGTCAGTGGTCCGATCGAAACATAATTTATGTTTTATAAAAATATAATAATAATCTTAAATATAATCTCCTGTTTATTAAATTATGGTAATGGAATTAATATCAACTACATGTCTCAAGTTAATGGTGATTCTTAGCATAGACAATTGGCCCCATAAAGTTGGTGGCTTATGGTTTTTCGATAGCTCTTTGAAGGTTATCAAAAATACATTTTCGTTGAATGATTCCGCGTAACTTTTTTTCCATGATATAAGGTGATCATATGCAAAAATTTAGCGCCCTTTAGCGCTACTGTAGCGCATCCGCGACGTTTGCATTGGCGGGTGTAGCTTCGATGCTATAATTCGAAAAATATCGTCATTGCTAAATAGGGTCTGCGGCAGCGGCCACAGTGTGTTGAATGAAATTGCCGACAGTGGGGACTGTTCACTGATCGGTCATATGGTCAGGAGAACTATGTCCTGCTTAATTAGAAATTATTAATAAGGATAAACCGACTACTAACATAGATATGTTTCTTTTTCTACTAACAATGTTATGGATCAAAGTAGTCCGAAATAAATTATTTTCATTTTATTTTATTAATTAATTATTTGTTTTAGATTTCTTAGGCAATAAATTGTCCGTTATTAATTTGGCTTCATCATCAAACCATACAAAAAAATCCATCTCCGGTAAGTTCAGTGTCAGATTCATTTCAACTCATTGTAATTTTTACACTTAATTATTTAAATATATATATATATATATATATATATATATATATATATATATATATATATATATATATATATATATATATATAAACTTATTACACGTGAATTAATTTCATATGCTTATACTGTTACGAGTATGTTCTGAACGTGTGTTTCCGGACACAGGATTCTCATGCTACTGGGAGCCGTTCTGTGGGGCTGACATTTCTTTTATTTTAAAAGACAACTTTTAGAGGGTACGTTTGTTTTTATTATTGATTTTGATATTTCTTATAATCTTGTTCAGTCTCCGTGAATCTGTAACAAAATATATTTTTTAAAACAAGGTTAAGTGTTTTAATTTAACAATTTTAATTAAATTGTCTCAAAAGCGGGCATTTGTTTAGTGTTAAAGGCTTATGATTGGAAACATGTGAGAGTGTATTTCATATCAGCATTAGGAACAAGTATGCTTAATTAAAAAAATCAAAAAACCGTAAAATACTCTTATTATAAACTAAAAAGTATAAAACAATTTACTAGCTTTCATTTGATACCCATATTGCTACAGTAAGAAAAAAAAATTGTGTGTGTCAGCTCCGACGCACGACTGGAGTTTACTCCTTAAGTACGGATTGTCTAAACATACGCAAAAAGAGTTTATCCAACTGAAAATAAGATTAATACCATATGAAAGGGTAAATTAACAAATTAATGAAAATAATATACATATATAAATATATATTTATTCATTTTATATATATTTATTTTACATTAAACTTTTCACAATAGTCAATTTCAGATGTGCACAAATATTTCATTAGAAATGTTGATAAATTATGTAATTATTATTATCTGACAATTATCATTTATTTTTTAAATATTATTTTTTAATATTAATTAGAGCAACATTACTTTCGCACCGCACCATAGGTGCGCGTGCACCGAAAAAGTAACGAGGTCATTCATCAGTAGATTTTACCTCTCATATTTTTCTCATACCGGGCGCCTTATATATGAAAATCGATTCTTAAGGAGTAAACTCCAAAAATCAACTCCCCCCCCCCTCATTCCGTCATTTGCAGGCGCCATTTTCAAAATTTATATAGCCTATGTCACTACTACAATTTAGAAAAATCCAACGACACCTCATATGTGAAAAACCGTCCAGCCGTTTGGGCTGTAGGGCGTGCCAAAGAAATGGACATACATACATACATACACTCGAAAAACATAACCCTCCTTCTGTCGCAGTCGGGTAAAAAGCAGTGAGTAGTCGCTAATATGAACGCAAAACGAAGCGACACGACACCCGAGAGATGGCAGCACCGGCCGATTACGTCAAGACTAAAAAAAAGAAAGATCCTTAGGTACTATCTACTTATTTCTTATCTCGCCTATTATTTATATTTTATTCAGATGTACCCGGAACTTATTTTTTCTTTTTGTTTTAGTTCGGGGGTCGTTCAAGTATTACGTAACACAATTTAGCGGGGAGAGGGAGTCTTGAAAAACATTACGATACGTACTTGTTTACCGAGTGTAGGGTGCCTGAGCCTTAGCGAAATGTTTTTGTATAAATGTTAAAATAGAAAGAACTATAGGTTCAAAAATGTTCATTAAATTTAAATGTTATTAATGTTGTTATGAATGTTAATAAGCGCATCCGATAAAAGACACAAAAAAAAAAATAATGCACCGAAATTAAATGCACGGCGTTGGCCTAATATACTCGGCGCGGCGCCATGCGTGTGCGATGTTGTTTTGCTGAGCAACACCTAAATGATCGGTAATTGACCGAACACCGAGGAAGGCTATAGGCTATATTACATCAAGCTACGATCAATAACGACTAAGCGGTAATAAGAAATGTTACAAAAACGGTAAAAAATAATCTTTTTTGAGAGTTTACGGTGCGTCCTTTATTATTTCTCTTCTAGAGACATTTTTTAACTATAGTTCCACTTTTAAAGTAAAAATAACAACACCATTTTACTGAGAATTTTCGAAAAATAAAAATACTCAATAATACATTGAACGACCCAGGAATCAAACCTGAGACCTCTTGCTCGGCAGTAACGCTTACGACCACTCGACCAACGAGGCGGGTACCTACTCTAAGAGTAAATTGTTAAAAAATATTTAAGTACATTTTTCCCTCAAATTGATGCGGGTGAAACCGCGAGGCACAGCTAGTATAATATAATATTCTAGAAGATTAACTCACAGCTTCAGCTATATCAATCCAATCCATAGCACGGAATAAGTTATCATTTTTCGATGGTTTTTTGTCCCAATTCCAATAATAAAGCTCCTTGAAACCGCCAGCTACCTGTAAAAGATGATAAAGTATAAGAGTACAGTACAGTATCAGCCTGTAAACAACCTGCTGCTGAGCAAAAGTCTTCTTCTCCATATAGCTGAAGGGTTGGAGCTTAATCCACGACGCTACTCCACTGTGGGTTGGCGGATAATTTCCCTACCATTTTTTTTTTGTCACAGGGAATCTATTCACGGATGATATCCAGGATACCCGGGTCGGCAGTCCTAGACCCATGTCGGACTCGGCACTTTGGGAGTGCAATACCGTACTAATCCCCTGCGGGAGTTTTCAGCCGCTTTTATTGGAGGGTCCCGGATCTGCAGGCAACAGGATCCCTCCAGCGAACATAATTTCCCTACCATGAGTAACAATCGTTATCAGGTATCTATGATAACAACCGGGACAGACCGCTTTACGTGCTCTCCGAGGCACGGTTGGGGGACCCACAAGGACATACACCCAGACCGGAAACAAATATTTGTACAAATACAAATATCTGTCCCAAGAGGAAATCGAAACCGCGACCGCCGGTGCGCGACGTTGAGGCTGCTATTCGCACCACTACACCAGAACAGTTGTCAAATAAGTATATAATATCAATAATATTTTATAAATCATATCATTACTTTCATTATTCATTTCTATTTCGTTATTTTGGTTCATAGGTGTCATATGAAAAGTTGCATCAAAAATAGAAAAATAAGATTACAATAAAGCTTGTATTTCAAATAAAAAATAAACATTCAGTACTTTATAACACAATGATATAGCACTTCACTTCACAATCACTAAGTACAGTCAACACGAAATGCAAGTGTAGCGTGCGACCGACCAAGCAGTGACTGAGGTAAGTCTGGTCGACTGTTACGACCTAGGCTCTGACAAACTCAAATAGATGGCACTCGCTCTCCAATTAATTGTGAATTTGCCTCGATTCAAATATACATACACAAATGAAACTGTTATAAACCATACTCTTAAAAATAAGTAAGTATATAATTTACTTACACAACTAATTATATTACCAAATGATAACAACACAATGACAACATCATTATCTTATTATATTTTTGATAATTTCTTAAACTCTTAATTAATATCCATAACTAATAGGTAATTTGAAATATTTTCATATCTGTGATCTTATTCAAAACCGGTACATATCTAGATCCAAAAACAAATAATAGATAACAGGCCTAGAAAGTATTTATCTATTAGTTTTTACCCGACTGCGACAGAAGGAGGGTTATGTTTTTAGAGTGTATGTATGTATGTCCATTTCTTTGGCACGCCCTACAGCCCAAACGGCTGGACGGTTTTTGACATATGAGGTGTCGTTGGATTTGTCTAAATTGTAGTAATGACACAGGCTATATAAATTTTCAAAATGGCGCCCACAAGTGGCGGAATGTGGGGGGGAGTTGATTTTTTTTCTTACTGTAGCAATATGGGTATCAAATGAAAGCTAGTGAATTGTTTTATTCTTTTTAGTTTATAATAAGAGTATTTTACGCAGTCGGGTTTTAGATTTTTTTAATTAAGCATACTTGTTGCAATATGCATAATAGTTACTGGAATGTCACTATTACTGGGCATCCAATAATATGTTCATATGACTCACTTGGAATTTTCGGTCTGCATCTTCAGCGAGTGGCCTTTTTGATTCAGTGACTACAATTGCTCTATAACCATCAGGTAGATTCATTTTAACTCCATCGAGATGATGACCTCGAAATGTGGCTGTTAGCTCTAAAATAAAAATATATATAGGGTTTAAATTATTCACAGCACTAGCTGCTGCACTAACAGTCGGGGATTCGATGCCCTCTCATGACAAATATTTCTGTGGCCATATTTTTTGTGCTGTCGGCGTCTTCTGTTTCTGCACTCCTGACTCAGGATTTGAAACCTGCTGAGGGACATTGAGTGTGAAGTTTATCTATTATTACTATTAGTTAAACTTTAGGTAAATCTTTCAGATTAATGTTGAACTTATGGATTTATAAGAACTAAAGTTTTATAGTGTTATCAAAAATTTTATCTTGAGTGAGAAAAATATTTTTTAGTTAAAACACAGGCGATATTCCTAATAGCTACGCAATGTTAGAGCTAAACGTTTAAAATTTAATTAATTTTACCTCCGTCTCCGTTATCCGTAACATACGGTTCGAAATATTTACTAACGTTAGCATGGCCGTCTTCCTCTATATTACATGGTATGTAATGAGCACGTTGCTCAAAAACTTCTTGGTTTTCACTTTTATTTAAATTATTTTCAACTTGTATCGACATTTTATAACAAAATTAATATTAACGTTGCAACTTGAAGCGAATATAATTTTTCGCGCGAATTTTCTTTCAAATAAAATCTGACAGTTATTTTTTTTTTTTTTTTGGGATTTTATGACCTGGTATCTACAACCTTTAGGTCAACTCTTATTATTCATATATACGTAATAATACGCCTCTGAGCATATTTCATTAAATTGTTTTAATTGTATTCTTTATGTATTTGTAGATGTGCTTGTAAGTATGTTCGTCTTGTAATAATTGTTTTAATGGCGGCGGGCGGGACAATAAATCACACTTATTTTCAACATCACTAAGTTCACTGGCCAACACTAGTCTGTCAATCAAAAATTTTTGACAATCGAAAATAATGTGCTCCACAGTTCCATCACTTGAATTACAATGTGAACAGGTTTTATTCGCAATAATGCCGAGTCGAGCAAGGTGTGACGGTGCAGTAGTATGACCAAAACGCAGTCTATTTATGATAGTAATAAAGTCTCGAGTAGCATCTTGTATACGATGATACCAAGGTCTTGCAGGTAAGCTTTCTTGTATGCTTCCATACCATTTTCCTTTCGTATCTTGATCTTTCTTCCACATTTCTAACCACAACTTTTGAATATTCTGGTCAATACATTGCAAGTAATCAGACATAGGAACATACATTGTATTTCTAACATCAACAGCATTAACTCCTTCATATGCAGTTTTATCAGCCATTTCATTGCCAGAGATACCTTTGTGGGAAGGCACCCATAGAAAGAAAATTTGAATATTTTTATTGTGGTATTGGTAAATTATTTGTTTAATGAAATAAAGGATATAATTAGACTTGTATTTAACTGTGAGGGTAGATAAAGCTGTTATCAAACTCAAGGAATCAGAAATTATTAAAAAATATTTGATGTTATTGATTTCGCGAATACGCATTAATGCCTGATACACCGCATATGCCTCTGCCGTAAATATAGAGCAGGGTTCATGCAGAATAAAACTTGAAGAAAATTTTGCTTGTGGATCATATAGAGCAGCATGTACATAATCACTTGCTTTGCTCCCGTCAGTGTAGATAACATAGTACATTGTATTTTCCTCCAAAAATTGAAGCATTTCCGAATTATTGTTTATTGTCTGTTGGACTACATTAATTGGATGTGAAATACACTGATAAGAGAAAGAGTAACATGGCCATGGAAACTGTTTTCTAATTTTAAAAAAGCTATTGTCTATTTCCAGAAGTATGTCGGACAGTGTTGGAGAATTACCGCATAATAGACCTTGTGCTGTTGTTAATGATCTTCTTGGTGTTCTATCTATATAAGGTACAATTTTACTTATTATTTGAGTGTTGTTTGATGCTATTAGTTTGAGACAGTATCTTTCAGCAAGTAAGATTCGCCTCAAAATCAAAGGCATCACTTTTGTCTCAACTTCCATGGCCCTTATGGGAGTTGAGCACATAGCACCAGATATTATTCTTAAAGCCTTATTCTGCAATATGTCTAATTTATTTACATGAGAACTATTCATATAAGCGAGGGAGCTATAATCTAAATGACTTCTAACAATACTTTTATACAATATTGACAATATTTTAGGGTCTGCACCCCATGTTACGCCACAAAGTGATCTGATAACATTTAGTCCTGTGTGAGCATTTTTGGATATGTATTTAATATGTTCTTCAAAAGTTAGTTTTGGGTCCAATATTATTCCTAAAAACTTCTTTGAAGTGACTCTATTTATAATTTCATTGTTGTAAATAATATTTGTATTTGAGGTTTCATTGCCAAAAAACATAACACTACTTTTAGAGGGGTTAATTTTTAAATGTAAACGATCATTATAATATTGTAATAGTTGCAATAAGGATTTGTTCATATTATCTATTGCAATCTCTAAGTTGTAATTACTGCTGTAAAAAACAATGTCATCAGCAAATTGTAAAATATTTACATTCCTATTATTTACATATTTACAAATTTCACTTGTGTATATATTGTATAGTAATGGTGATAGTGTGGCACCCTGCATTGTGCCTTTTGAGGCACATTTGGGTCCATATAAAATATTGTTATGCCTAGCATAGATCGTTCTGTTGTTCAAAAAATTAAAAATCCACTTACATAAGTGCCCGGGCACACCCAACCTAGACATGATTTGAACTAGTATACCAGGATCAACACTGTCAAAAGCACTTTGAACGTCTAGAAATACGCAAACAGTGTTTAATTTTCTATGTTTTGCATTTTTCAGGTCAGAGATTAAAGAGGTGAAACTGTCTGCACTACTACGCCCTCTACGGAAGCCATATTGTATATGTGGAATGAAACACTTGGATTCAACATACCAGTCAAGACGGACTTTCACCATATTTTCGAATATTTTACCAAGACAGGATGACAAGGAAATTGGTCTATAAGAACTAGCAAGCTCAGGAGATTTGTCGGGCTTAAGTATTGGGACAACACACTGTGTTTTCCATGACTGTGGAATAGATTTATTACGCCAAAGCAAATTGAGGATGCTAAGAAACAACTTTTGGGCAGATACATCTAAGTTTTTAATTACGATATAAGGATAATCATCTAAGCCAGGAGTCGTATTTCGTCTGGAGTGCAAGCTTGTTAAAAATTCAGACCATGAAAATGGATCCAGTAAAAATTTAGAATTTGGGTTATGATTGTTGATTTCAAAAAGAATGTTCAGTTGATCTACTTCAATTAAGTTGCTATTATCTGATAATTTATCTAAGAGTGGAGATATAAACTCATTTGTATATGATTTATTCTTAGGTCTTATGCCTTTAAACATTTTTAATAAATTCCAAATTTTACTTATGTGAGTATTTCTATTAAAAGTGTTACATAAATTATTCCATCCAATTTTTTCCTGTTCTAAAATTGTTCTCTTTTTCTGGGCATCTTTTCTTTTGTAATTAATATAATTTTCAATAGTAGGCTCTTTTCTATATAGTTTTAGTGCATTATATGAAGCAATAACACTTTGTTCACATATACTATTCCACCAGGGAGATGGTGGCCTGCTTATGAAAGTGTTTGTTTTAGTGAGCTTTGGAATTGACATTTCTTTAAGAGTATCTAAATGAAAACAGAAATTATTATAGGTTGAAATAGGATCATGTGATTGAAGTATGAAATCATTAAACATTGTTTTTGAAAGAGCTGTGTATGTTGCCCAGTCAGCTTTTTTATATATAAACCTATCTACAGGGGAATTAAGATGATATTTATCTATACGTAATGAAATCTCTGTTATTGTTGGATAATGGTAACTTCCCATTGTATCATCATGTACAGACCAATCACATAGTGGTGCAAGGCTGCCACTGATGAAGCTTACATCAATGGCAGAAGCAGTTTGTTTAGGGCGATTTATAGTTGTAGGTCTACCATCATTTAAAATACACAAATCTAAGTCATCAATTAAATTAAATAACTCCTGACCTCTACCTTTCGTTGACTGACAACCAAATGCAATATGATGAGCATTAAAGTCACCACTCATAAATATGGGTTTTGGTAGATCATTAATAATGTAGCGGAGTCTATTAATTCTAATACGCCCACTTGAAGGTGGACAGTATACACAGAGAATTGTTAAACTACTATGTCCTGTTGATACAGATACAGCAACTGTTTGAATGTCTTCGTAAAATATGGTATTTAATGTATTATACTTAAGGTATGGTTTTATCAGTATTGCAACTCCATTATGTGCATTATTTGAATTTTTTGTTGTAAATATTATATCCTGGTATTTTAAAATTATTATCTTTGAACCATGTCTCATTAAGAAGGCAAATATCAATATTTTTTTGTTTTAAAAATTGGATTAATAAAGGTTTTTTACTATTTGCACTTTGAATGTTATACTGCGCAATACGTAACTTGGATTGTGTAGAACTAGGCCCTACACAATCCATTATGTTAAGTTTTTTATTAATGCATCTTTAATAGTTTTAAGATTAGTGGGTGTACTGTCATCTTTATTGGCTAATTCCACCAACGTCTGTACTAGGGCCATAAGTACATCGTTGTCGGAAATTATTTGACTTTTAAGGTCTTTAGAATGGACTATTTTAACTTTATTTACATCTTGTACAGACTTATTTGCAGAGATATTTACAGACTTATTTACACTAACATTACTATTTACAGGTTGTGATTTTGGTGATGGGAGTGGAGGGAAATCTTTTTCATTGGTGGTGACTTGTTTTGTAAAGGCGACACTTGCATAAGATATGTTGTTTTTCTTTTCAATAATCTTCTTTGTTTTAATAGGACATAATCTAGATATCGCAAGATGAGGTCCACTGCAATTTATGCAGCTGATTTCTGTTGGTTTATCACATTCCTTATACAAGTGCTCACCTCCGCAAATACTACATCTTTGTTTACCATTACAAACTTTTGCTGAATGATTAAATTTAAAACACCTATAACACTGTAGTAATGGTGGAATGTATTCGAAAACTCTGTACGAGAATAGATCATATTGTACATTATTAGGCAGTACATTAGATAAAAAGGTGATGCTTACAGTCTGCAATGGAATGCGCTCTTGTCCTACTTTCTTTGAAAACCTTCTTATTGCCACTATTTCATAAATTGAAGAAAGTCTTGTGTAAAGTTCTTTGTTAGATATATTCGCTGGAACAAATCTAATGATGCCAGTTTTTTCAATTTGCGCTGCCGGTATGAACGCCTTCATATTATATTTTGTGAGGAAAGTGGTGTTATTAATAAAGTTATTGGCCGTATTATATTGCTTGAAAATTACTGCTATTTTATTTGCATTCACCCTCTGAATACCCGTCACACCTTTTACATCCATTGCGAAAATATGATTTAAGTATATAGGGCTCTTGTTGCCCAATCTATCGTCGTTTGTGGATTCCACATACACTTTAAAGTCTGTGTTGGTTGAGTTTTCTGGGTAAAGTCTTTTATAGTTCGGTTTGTAGTAGGGTCGATAAGCATCTCGCTCATCGCCGCAGCCCGATGGTCCAGAGCCTACGCCTACGCCTCCTTCATCCGTAGGCCGTGACCGTTTTTTTGAGGCGGGCGGGTGAGACCCGCCCCCCTCGTTTACCTCCATTGCTATTGTGCTTTTCAGCAGCTAATAACAATATTGAAATTCACTTTCATTATAAAAAAATCACTTTTTATAAGAAATATTTAAAATTTAAGTTTAAAGTCAACCGCGCTTTTTCAAGGTTCCCGCCAGAATCCCATCTGACAGTTAATACCTATACTACAGATTATAAATTTCTTGCTACAGATACAGAAATAGATAATAATATTTCCTACAGATTACCATAATTGTTAGTAGAGTAGATAGTGAAATAACTTAAGCAAAATAATTTATTAGTTTTTCTTTTATTTAATTTATTACTTAAAAACCTAATATAAATTATAAAAAGTTATTATAAAATGGTGCAAAAACTATATAATTATGATAATATTAAAGATTGCCACAACAAATATTATTGATTAAAAAATTCAAAATCCCGAAAGTAAAATAGATGTCAAAATATTTCATCAGACAAAGTGGGGATTTCAAAGATATTTCATAATGTGGACAATAATTACGAATATTGTGTAATTGTAACAACTAAATCCCGACTTTACTCATAACTTGTACTTGTTCGAACATCACTGTCATAAAATCAATACCAGTTGTATTGTACTCGTTTTATTGTTTGAACAGTTGAAAATATTATTGTTTTCGTTACGTCATTGTAAATAATTTGGCAGCAATTTCGCTTGTGTACAAAAACTGTTTATTCATTTAAAGTGTGTTGGCGAGTGCAAAAGTTTTAATGTGACCTTGAACTCAGGTCGTAACAGCTGTTAAGTGTAAGTACTTGCTTTATTTTTTTATTTTTTCAAAATAAGACTTTTTAATGTCACTTTTACCTATTAAATTCTTATTAGAATTATTAAATAAAAAAAAAACATTTTGACATTATCCCAATTTTCAGTCCTCTTTTTTATATTTTTGAATATAGGTGGTACTGTTTAATAGTAAATTTGTTGATAAATGTAAGATAATTATATATTATATGCTTATTTGACCTTCTAACCTTGAGGTATAAATAAATACTCCTTGTTTCTATAATTAAACAAGATTTACTATCATTAAAAAAAAAATAATACTACCTAACAACTCAAAAGTTAAAATAAAATTTGAGTTTTTAATTTATGTAATGATATTTACCTTAATAAAGTATTACATAAACAAAAAGGCTGAATGCAATTTATTCTTATGGCCTTAACTTAAAAAAATTATGAACATTTGTTCCTAGTCTTGTATGTCAATGGTTAATAATTTTATGAGATACCTACATAAAAATATGTTTGATCAGCTTACTGATAGTCATAAAGGAAATTTTTGGTTTTACCATTAGAAAGCTACATCATCCAACATTAACACAAGCAATAAAAACAGCTAACAAAATATAATTAAAAATAATTAGTTATTAAATAATTAATTATTAATGAAATACAGCTAATTATAACAATGTAAATATCCCCAGAATTTAGTTAGTTGTGTGCTGACTTTGAACTTTTTACAAAATAATATATATATATTTTTATAATGTTGGCAAGTTTTGAAAGAAAAAAAAAATGTTAATTTTTTTTGTCATCTGTGCTAACTTTCTCAGTAGAATCTACTTAAATTTTAAACTTTTAAAATTTTTAAAGTAAAAAATTTTAATTTTAATATTTTAACTTAAATTGCAATTAATAAAATATTGTAATATTACAAATCATATTATTGTATTTAGTATAATACAATGTTAAATAATTAAAAAAATCAAAAAACCCGACTGCGTAAAATAATCTTATTATAAACTAAAAAGAATAAAACAATTTACTAACTTTCATTTGATACCCATATCGCTACAGTAATAAAAAAAATTCAACTCCCCCCCTCATTCTGCCATTTGCGGGCGCCATTTTGAAAATTTATATAGCCTATGTCACTACTACAATTTAGACAAATCCAATGACACCCCATATGTCAAAAACCATCCAGCCGTTTGGGCTGTAGGGCGTGCCAAAGAAATGGACATACATACATACACTCGAAAAACATAACCCTCCTTCTGTCGCAGTCGGGTAAAAATAAACAAGCAATGAATATAATGTTAATGAATTTAAAATTTTCCATAAATTACATCATAAAAATTATCTAATAAGAATATTTTAAAAGAAATTCTTATGATAAAAAATAAAAAGAAAAAAACGAAGAAAATAAACCTCATACATTCATTATATATTAAGAAATTAATGTGCACAGTTATTATATACAACTTTATATAAAATATAAAGGATATAATTTCAAATACAATACAGGAACTAAGTTGTATTATGTTACAATATTTCTGCCTCATTGTTCAAGGAGGATAACAAAAAAGATTTTAATTTTCAAAGCATTAAAACCTTATATTATTCTTTTAATAAAATTACACATATATGTATAGCTAAAAAAATATATTATGTCTATGAATAATGTAATAAAGTGCTGAAATGGTTAAAAAACTCAAATATCTATGCACGTTCATCAGCCGTTAGATGTCCACTGCTGAACTTATCCCCCATCGACCTCCAGAGCAAGGATAATTGTTACAAAAAAAAAAATGCAGTATTCCAGCAAATATTACAAAACAAAGAACTTTTTAACCTTGTTTTTATCATTATCATAATTTTAACACTCAAATATTTACTTATATTGCTGCTATCTGCAGATTAGCTTTTTTTTTTTTAATAATTTGATTCCGCTGACTAAAATGTGTTTCACCTTTGTCGTTTCATAACAATGTTATCTTTATATTACTCATAAAATCGATGATACAATGTTTTTTATATATTAGTAATGATTAGGAAGTAATTTATATATGTATATATATAAATGAATACCTATTTCCCTTGGTTACGACATAGCTCGTTGGAGGTTATTATGGAATGAAAAATTAAAAAAATTGCACATAAAATTGAAAAATTTTAGAAAACCTAATGGGACATCCATTAATTACTTGAGCGGTTTTTCATTCAATTTAGGCTCCTCCCCCATTTAGGTTAGACTTAGTAAGATTTGACCCCCCCCCCCTCTTACGTAAGATTTACGCTAAAGTAGTTAAAGGGCTATATAAATTTATTTTTACAAATCGGGAAAATAATACAACGTTCAGGTGGATCTTAATGATATTTATTTTATTGGGCCCCTTCCCCCAACATTTTGAGTAATTAATTGATGCCCCCTAACGACTATTTAGGGCTTGTTTCACTTGCTGATAGAGCTATCTTACATGTAACGGTATCAAACACATAAAATTTAACGATATGTTTTTAATTTTCACCATCAAACTATACTTATCTGTCAGATATATTTTTCTATTCGCAACCCCGTGAAACCAAAAGTTGAGGTTTATTAATTGAAGAGATATAGGCTATCAGTAACTTATCTGCAAGATAAACTTTTTCAACAATCGATACGTTTAACAATTCGTTCGTCTCGCGTTTACCAGTTCGCGCGTTGTTTTTTCTATGATTCCAGTTAGAATATAATATTAGTCCAGTCAAATTAGGTTTTAAATCGAAATTTCACATACAACCCTGCATTTTTGATATAATGTAGTTTTAATGGTACCAAAACAATGTGTAAAGGTTTTAGTGTGCGCAACCCCCGGCAAGGGTTGAAAAAAAAAAAAAATAAATGTTTTTTCGCAATTACTCGAAAACGGTAAATGTTAGATAAAAAGTTCAAAGTAAAATGTATAGAACTTAAAATAATACACGTAAAAGGTTCTATGACTTTTTTGTCTCCGATCAAAATTAACCGAGATAAAGCTTAAGGGATGAACCTAAATTTTTAAAAATCGTTTTTAGTAGAAAAATAAGCGAATTTCAATTGTTTTTTTATATTTTCATAAATAAACCTATTTCTTTAATTTAAGAAATAAAGATGTGTTTTTATTTTTTTGAGAAAATATATATATATTAATTTTTAAACATTTCAAATTGAAATTTGAATACTTAAAACTTAATATTTTATGTTTTTTTTACCATGTTTAGATTCCTCATAATATTGCTGAATATCATACAATGAAAAAAAAATTATACCTGCTATATTTCGGAGGGTGTAAATTTATATAGAAAAATGTTGAATTTGTTCTATAGTTCCTACACTGTGGCATTGAGTCCCCGCCTTCAAAAGAGAGGACACTATTGCTTACTCGCTTACTCGTATGGATAATAAAATGCGCGCGCTTTTAAGTCTTAAATGCGTTTTTGTAGACTCGGTGAGACACAAAACACAAACCCACATGTTTAAAAACCTCGTTGGTCAGAAGTGAAATTACAATTACAAATATATGACCAAGTACAGACGACGGTTCTGATGACGATCGTTCTGGTGTAGTGGTGCGAGTAGTCGCCTCAACGCCGCGCGCCGACGGTCGCGGGTTCGATTTCCTTGAACGACTGAAATTTGTATTTGCACAAATATTTGTTTCCGGTCTGAGTCTGTATGTCCTTGTGGGTCTCGCTACCGTGCCTCGGAAAGCACTTAAGGTCGTCGGTCCCGGTTGTTATCATAGACACCTGATAACGATCGTTACTCGTGATAGGGAAATTATCCGCCAACCCACAGTGGAGCAGCGTGGTGGATTAAGCTCCAACCCTTCTTCTATATGGAGAAGAGGCTTTCGCTCAGCCGTGGGTGGTTTACAGGCTGATACAGTACAGTAAAGAGCAGATACATATTAAAGCAACCACTTTAACTTAACATTTGTTCTGTAGTGGCTACTCCACTAGGATAAATAGATGAAAAATTCTAAGTGTGTATTTTTGATATCTACAGGCTTAAAATTTCGCTAGCCAGGTAGTTTTTGACGAGCTCTGACCTTGGTGAAACTCGCAATCTTAATAATTGCGGTACCAGTATCGGCATGTAAACCACCCACTGCTGAGCGAAGGTCTCTTCTCCATATAGGAGAAGGATTCGAGCGTAATCCACCTTTATTATAATTATATATAGGGATAATTTCCCTACCATGAGTAACGATCGTTATCAGGTGTCTATGATAACAACCGGGACCCACGGCTTTTGTGCTCACCGAGGCACGGTGGGTAGGGATGGGGTAGGGAAACGATACATCGATTTTTCTCAAATATCGATATATCGTTCATAAACATCGATGTTTTACTTTAAAAAAATTTCGATGTTCAAATATCGAGTTTTTTATGAGCGATGTTGCATCCCTACTTATTATTACAGATGCAACTTCATTGTTTCGTAGGTTACTGTTATTAAAAAAAAAAATCCTTAATGTCTTAAAAAATAAATAATTGTAAAATACAAAATATTTAAGTACCTATTGAATACAAGGAACATTTATCAAAAAATTGATTGTATTTCTTCTAAGTATGCACATGTTATACATATAGGTATATATCACTGCGTTAATTAATACCTTTTCGTTTAAAAAACTTAAATGCCAAATTAAACCTACTGAGTTGTTTATCAAAATCAAACTTTAATAAAGTAAAATAATATAGAAACTTCTATTATATTTCATGGAATTCTAATTTAAATTAAAAAAAAAAATAGAAACATCGATACATCGTTAATAAACTTCTATGTTTTTAACATCGATGTTTCGATTTTAAAAATATTGATGTTCAAATATCGATGTTTTTATGAGTGATGCGGTATCGCTAACGGTGGGGAGACCCACACGGACATAGATCCAGACCGGAAACAGATATTTGTACAAATACAAATATCTGTCCCGAGCGGGAATCGAACCCGAGACCGCCGGCGCGCGGCATTGAGGCCACTTACTCGCACCACTACACCAGAACGGTCGTCATAGTTGTGGTAGCTAATAAAAAATCAAATCTTACTTTTTAAATAATTTGAATCAAAGAAAGGCCGATTTACTTCAAACTGATATGTTTACTCAATTATAATGCATAATCCATTGCGTTAAGGCTTATTTCGCAAAATTACGGTGTGGCGCGGCGGAGCGGTAGAACTCAAAGAGCGGCACGTGAAGTACACGTGCCTTTGAGAAACGCAATGACTGTCGGCGTTTTTTCAAACGAATTAAAAGACCTACTTAAAAAGAGCTTCGCTTTACATACATTTTGTATGGCATCCGGAGCTCTTCTTATACGTGTCGAGTTACAGCAAAGCAAGGCGCGCCCCGCGCAGTTTTTACAATAGTAAATTTCGTTTCAACATGATATAAACCTTATAACAGATATATAAATTACTAGCTTCCGCCTCCGGCTTCGCCCGCGTAGTTGTATTGATAAAAAGTAGCCTCCTATAAAATTTCATCACAAACGGCGCAGCAGATTAGCCACGAAACATACATAATATATACATAAATACAACTTAAAACTACAATCCTAAAATCAAATTAAAAATCGGTTGTCTGTAAAGTCGGTTTATGGACGATAGTTTTAGTTCCTTGATAACGTCATAAGAAAACATTGATAAAAAATTGCATACTTTTATGAATTGAATTGTATTATTATCACTGAATTATCATTATTTTGTTTAATACAAAGGAGTTAATTCAATTAATTACAATTTTTTCACTCGTTATTCAAATATTTTTTTTACTTAAATTATACAGATTAATTACAAGTACAGTATGTGCTATTAAAAATAATTTATTTACAACTTATATTATACATGTGTGATATTTAAGATTCTCCGTTATTCTCTCTATCGCTTGTTTCGCGCTCTCGCTCGCGGAACAATGAGTAGACAATGAGTCATGCTTTTTCGTGCGTGCACGCGGCATTCATCGATTTACAAGACGTTATCACGTTAAAAAATGGTCTAACAATAAGATCCGAACCTAAGTCGACCTTCACCGGTGTGATAATAGATTGAGACCTATTTTATAATTAATTTAGTCTATTAAAAAATGTATTAAAAATGGGTTTACTGGAATAATCCTGGACAGCATATTTTTAATTAATTATTAAAAAATCATTTATGTAATATTTTTATTAATATTTATATATTATATTATTAATATTTATATATGAATTAGTATTTATTAATATTTATATATTACATATATAAATAATTATTAAAAAATCATGTATGTAAGAAGTATTTTTCATACTTCAAGTCTATTGTTAAAAAAAAATATTTTCTTGATATTGCAAAATTTAAACAAAAAATATTTTTTTAATAATTAATTAAAAATATCCTGTCCAGGATTATTCCAGCAAACCCATTTTTAACACATTTTTAATAGACTAAATTTATTATAAAATAGGTCTCATTCTATTACAATATCACACCGGTGAAGGTCGATTTAGGTTCGGATCTTCTACTAAAAGCATTTCTAATACGACTGAAATAAAAATAAAAAGTAATCTATATTTCTACTTAAAATATACTAACTAAAAATAATAATTATGCCTGCTGTACTAATCGTAAGTAATAAATCGCTCCGAGAATCGAATCAGCTATAAGATAATTAAAAAAATCTAAAAACCCGACTGCGTAAAATACTCTTATTATAATTTGATTAAAAGTCTATACCGGATTTTATCGCGTTTATTAAAAACTTTACAGTTTAACAATATTTTAAATTATTTCCCGACGTTTCGGACCCTTTACAGCGTCTATGATCTCGGGGGACTGAGGTGGTGGGTGTCCGAATAATGAATTAATTGTTACATACTTACCTTACGCTTTTTATACAATTTTAAATTATTACTATTAACCTTATTTAGTAAAATTCGCGTAAATATAAGAGAACAGTACTCTTATTATAAACTAAAAAAATAAAACAATTTACTAGCTTTCATTTGACACCCATATTGCTAAAGTAAGAAAAATCCAACTTTGGGCTGTAGGGCGTGCCAAAGAAATGGACATACATACATATATATGTACATACATACATACTTACATACATACATACATACATAAACTCGAAAAACATAACCCTCCTTCTGTCGCAGTCGGGGGTATATATATATATATATATATATATATATATATATACCCGGCAACCGTTCTGGTGTAGTAGTGCGAGTAGTTGCCTTAACGCCGCGCGCTGTCGGTCGCGGGTTCGATTCCCGCTCGGGACAGATATTTAATTTATTATTATATTCAATTTAAGAAAATAAACGAGTTATTCGATAACCAAAAATTCACCGCCTCTTTTCATGTATAAACCAAAAAATATCGATCCTACGAAAAAATTGATGAGAACCAAAATTATAGGAAATTTAATTTAAAACTATTTTTGTAATAAATATTTTCCGAGTAAAATTAAAAATGAACGAGTTATCCAAGAGACAAAAAATAACCCTTTAAATCAAGATGGCGGATGAAGCGAAAACTTTTTGAATTTGGACTACCAGTGACACCCTCCCCCCCCCCCCCCCTAACGAATTCCGAAGGAAAATTTCTGCTAAAATTTTTTGTAAATCTTAAATACTAATTCGATTGGGCTAAATAAACATCGACATTAATAAATTAATTATCATCGTCGAGCTCGAGATCCATACGAGTAAGCGAGTAAGCAATTGTCCTGTCTTTTTAAGGCGGAGCTCCATACGAGTAAGTGGGTAAGCAATAGTTTCCTTTCTTTTGAAGGCGGGGACTCAAGACCACAGTGTAAGAATTTTAGGACAAATTCTACATTTTTCTATATAAATTTACACCCTCCGAAATATAGCAGGTATAATTTTTTTTTCAATGTATGATATTCATCAATTTTATGAGGAATCTAAACATGGTAAAAAAAACATAAAATATTAAGTTTTAAGTATACAAATTTCAATTTGAAATGTTTAAAAATTAATATATATATATTTTCTCAAACAATTAAAAACAAATCTTTATTTCTTAAATTAAAGAAATAGGTTTATTTATGAAAATATAAAAAAACAATTGAAATTCGCTTCTTTTTCTACTAAAAACGATTTTTAAAAATTTAGGTTCATCCCTTAAGCTTTATCTCGGTTAATTTTGATCGGAGACAAAAAAGTCATAGAACCTTTTACGTGTATTATTTTAAGTTCTATACATTTTACTTTGAACTTTTTATCTAACATTTACCGTTTTCGAGTAATTGCGAAAAAACATTTTTTTTTTTTTTTCAACCCTTGCCGGGGGTTGCGCACACTAAAACCTTTACACATTGTTTTGGTACCATTAAAACTACATTATATCAAAAATGCAGGGTTGTATGTGAAATTTCGATTTAAAACCTAATTTGACTGGACTAATATAACTAAGATAGGACAGCGTCTGGCTTCGGGTCAACTAGTTATTTATAAATATGAATATATTCACTTACAAATAAGTCTGAGATGTGGTCTCTGACTATGGGCCTTTTAAACAAGCTCCAAGTCGCGCAGCGTTATATAGTCGACAGGGCTATGCTTGGTATTTCTCTGCGAGATCGAATCAGAAATGATGTGATCAGCAGACGAACGAAGGTTGCCGACATGAAACAACGGATCTACAAGCTGAATTGGCAGTGGGCAGGGTACGTAGTTCGTAGAACTGACGGCCGATGGAACAGAAAAGTTGTCAAGTGGAGACCATGTACCGGCAAGCGCAGCGTAGGAGAACCGTCTACGAGATGGTCAGGCGACTTGAGGAGAGTTGCCAGCTGCCGTTGGATGGAGGGTGCCTCGAACCGGTCGCTATGGAGGTCAATGGGGGAGGCTTACGTTCAGCAGTGGACATCCAATGGCTGATGGATGATGATGATGATATAAGCAATTGTTAAAAATGATATTAATAAAACCTATTTTCTATTTAAATCTTTGCCAATTATGGCCAATAGTTAATTATGAACTTTTCTGTATTTCGGACTATAGCCATAGATATATTATACATTAATCTGTGAACGAACTCGACGGTGGCGGAATTTCGACTAATTTCACTTGTAAATTATTCTTATTTTTACTGTGAAACGAAGCGTGTAAGTTTTTATAATTTATAGCTGTACTCTTCTGGATTAATTTGATTTTTTCAAAGATATAAAGTTCAATTATACTTAAATATATTTGGCCGAAGTTTAATAATTAGCCGCAAGATGACTCCGCGGCGTAAATCGGAGTTTGTGTGGGTACGAGCCATAGTACGGCCTCTTGGCAGATAATGGAATAAGAAACTAAATGTTGATTATTTTCGTACCTTATTAAAAAAAAAAAAAAAAAACATTTTGCAACTCCATTCTCCTTAATTCATACTTTAAAATGAAGAAATTCTTGTAACCACCTAGTTGTTTCTTAGTCATTTAACAAAATTGTATAGATCGTAAGCAAAACGAATCGTTTTCTGAATATAGGAACCGGAATTAAATGGTGCGAGTAGTAGCCACAACGCTGGTGGTCGCGGGTTAGATTCTCACTCGGGGCAGATATTTGTATTTGTGCAAATATTTGTTTCCGGTCTGGGTGTATGTCTTTGTGGGTATCCCCAACGTCACTCTGAGAGCACGTTAAGCCCTGGGTCCCGGTTGTTATCACAGAGATCAGATGAAGAGAAGAAAAACCTGACCAGAGAAACCTGGTAATGACCGTTACTTATGGTGAGGATATTATCCGCTAAACCGCAGTAGAGCATCGTGGTGGAGTAAGTGGAGAAGAGGTTTTGCCCAGCAGTGGGACCGAAACTGAACTTAATCAGCCTATAAAATAGGCTGATTAAGTTCAGTTTCGGTACACGTAAAATGGAGATGATACACAGGAGAATAATCGGTACGGTTGATATTGCAAACTCAATTCATTATTACTGAAGATTACAGACAAAAAAATAAAAATAGAATGTGAGAATTTTGTTATATAATAAATACATCAAAACACCCAAAACGTAAACACGCGTTGGCAACATACCATATTAATAAAAAAAAATCAGAATCATTGCCAGAAGCGTAAATGTGTTGCCAAGAGTATTTATTGAAAATAATTTATATTAAAAATGTACCTGATAAGTGAGTGTGTGTGTATTTTTTTTTCTATTCTTTTTTTTATTATATGTATAATAGGTATTTTAATTAATTGATTAGTTTGAGGGGTGGAGTTGATTCCAACCCACATGACTGGCCAAATAATTTAGATGAAACTTTACAGTAATACAACTTATTCATCAGAATAACACATAGGCTAAAATTTATAAAGATTTTGTTTATTGCAATAACGCGTAAGTGACGCCTATTCCACGGTGATCACGACCTTATTTTCGCGAGAATTCACTAAAGTGTCGACTGGGAGCATTAATTACTGTGCACTCCGCAAGCGTGGAGGAATGATTTTTGTATGGGAGTCTTTGTTACCGAGCTATTGTAATAATTTAATACGGATAATCTGAAGCCTAGGGAAGGACATACGCCACTTTTTTATCAGTACAACCACGCGGGCGAAGCCGCAGGTGGTCCAATTAAGCAACTAGCACACATCGGCATTGTGCGCCACTGAGTCGCATTATGCTCTGTAATTGGAAAACAGGGGAAAATTTGCTTTTAAATTTACCATTTTATAAATTTGTACCTTAATATGACAAAATGACCTTTTTCATAGGATGCCTCGTTAAATTTGGTACTAAGAGCTGCAATACAATTTTTGTAGTATTGATACATTATCGAGTCATAATAAAACACTTTTTGTTTTATTGATTTTAATCAATTTAATTTTTTATTGATTAAATTGTTAAAAAACTCGGTAGTTTCATTGAAAAAAACAAAAATATTCGAAACTTTTCGTGCAATGAAGTTATGGCCATGCTGTAAAAAGATTTTTTGTTGGAAATTATCTCCTTTATCTCCCTGTTTCGTTTGATCCACGACTTTTTGACCATTCTGTATATGTATTTATTTATTCAAAATTGAATGTATATCAGTCGGCTGTTACCTAAAACACAGCCATTAAATTGCCTACATTAGGAACAGATGACCTTGTGTTTATGTTAAGAATATTTAAGAATATATATCATGTTCGGGCATCGAATCCGTGACTGTTATATCACAATATCACAAAATTAAAATGTTAATATATTATCACGCGATCTTGTTTTTATCGTGCCATTGAACTCGACTATCTCAAGATATGTATTTATAAATATAAATAACCCTGCGCTCTTTGAATGTTGAATTTATTTGTTAAATTAATACATGAGTAAATATTTTTGTTTTAAACCGACTTAAAAAAAAGGTGAAGGAAAAGAGGTTCTCAATTCGACTGGATTTTTTTAACATATGTGCTACCTCGTAACTTTTTACTGGATTTACCGATTTTGATGATTCTTTTTATATTTGGAAGCTCGTGCTTGTCATGTGGTCCCATTTATATTTGAGCGAGATCCGACAAGTAGTTTTTGAGTTATCACTAATAATGAGTATTTAGTTGACTACGATTACGTTACGGCACGGATAGTCTGAAGCCTGGGGAAGGACAGAGGCTACTTTTTGTTAATACAACCTCGCGGGTGAAACCGCGGGCGGAAACTAGTCATTTATACAATCTTGTACAAAGAATTAAAATACACACAGCGCCATCTAGCGATCAAGAAAAATTACACAAACTTTTTTTATTTACAGACAAAACATGGATTCGTTCTTCAGCCTATTCGATCCGTCAGATAGTAATCAAGGTAAACAGAACAATAAGAAAAGACATAAAAGCGATCAAGATACTGCTAGAAAGAACCCGGATGCTCCTAAAGGTAAAGTATCATAGTTTGAAGGGAAGACGGTACGACTATTACGTAACTTGCGCGATCGCGCCACTTACGTAATAGTCGCACCGATATCTTAACAATTTTAACCGCTTTACTAAATATAATAATAAATAATAACGTTTAAGATTTATGTTAAGGATCACTATCATTAACTGGAGATTATTTGAGTAAGTTTTATTTTTTATTTTTGTTGTATTAAATGCTTTTAGCTTTTAATCCATTTAATTTTATTTATGTTTATATTAATTATTTATTAATTTATAATAGGAATATTTGTTATATTTTCATCTTATAAGTATTAGTATGTAAGTTTAATATATAACTGCACAACCTACCCGTTTCGTTGTTGAACTCACCTTTTCCATTTGGGTTGTCTGGAAGAAATACCTAATTAGCCATAAGACCGCCTGTTGTACTACACAATCTTAACTAACTTATAACTATGACCTGTAATATATTTATGTTGTGCATTAGAGCAGAAATCAAGGAATTTCTATCATAACTGGAACGCTCACTTAATAAAATTGTATATTCAAATATGCACCTTGAAACATTTGACATAAGGTTGACATTGGCTTATAACATGTAAAGTGAAAAATCGTTCCAAGCATTTCGTTGACAACCGGTATTTTATCTCTTTCTTACGAGACTTGCCTTGAATCCATGGTAGAAAGAGATGCAATCCCGGGTGTAGGAACGGGTTTTGGAGTGCATGTGAGCATTCCAGTTTGTATATAAATTCCTTGAACAGATATAAATAAATATTTAAACGCCACACTGTCGCCACACACACAAAAGCGCCTATTAGTCCAACCATTGTGTTTTAGCAATTATAACGATTTTATTTTCGTTTATTTGGTGGTTGGTATATTTTTTAGCAAAAATATTTTATATAAAAAAAGACAGCGAATTTATATTTCAAATTTGTAGGTTTCTTATTTCTCACCGTCTCAGCTGCTGAACCGAGACTTAAATGTGGAAAGAGATCATTCAATAGCCGACGATTTCGAATTCGAGCTAGCAACACTGATTTCGAGATTGTCGAGCTTGACGATGAATGTAAACATCTTGAAGGTATCTGCATGTTACGGAAAGAAAAATTAAGACATGTTTATTCGCCAGTCCGCTATGAAATAGCTTAGCAGTCTTAGCTCTAATTCTTCTTTCAGTACAATACAATCACGGTTTATATATAATTATGAATAATGTATATATCTGGGCCATTCCATTCAAATTTGGCTTATTTTACATAATTTTATTATGAATGGGTTGGGCAAAAAAAATTTGAAAAAAAAAAAGTGATAAATGTCTTTCGGAGGGTAGAAAAAGATAAAAATATTTCAGCGAAATCGAAGAGGGTCGAGTAAAAAATTTGTCGATTTAGCATGGAATGACCCATATTTCTTACACTAAATTGCTCCTAGTAGTATGATCCTATATCGGAGTTCCGATAACACGCAACATAAGCGCAAACGTTGAAACCATGACATCATCATTGGTCATGATGGGAATCGAACCCATCAAAACTGATGATTTTTCACTTACCCTGACGATAATTTGGTCTTAGTATACATCTTACATACTACCTAACAAATGAAACAGAGACAAGATCACTTAGAACTCTAAAGGATTCATAAATACTATACTGGTTAAAAGTATGAGAGGTAGGCAGGAAGATAAAGATGAAAGAAAGAGAGTATTGTCTGTCGATTCTCTGACTGTACGAAATACAAAAATAGTGACTAATTTATATGGAATTTCGGTAAGAGAAACAGCTGTACGTGTAGTCAAATACCTAATTTTTACTGCTATAAAAATCCTACCATTAGTTTTTTAGGTTTCTTCTCGAAAATTCTGTACAGTTGAAATTAAACTTCCCTTTTTTATATGATGTTCTGTTAAAACAGGGAGACGGAGAGGCAGGAGATCTCAAGGGAAGAATGAGACTCTTCCCGAGGAATCGTCGTTTCTGTGCGAGCCCGATCTAAGCACGGAGATCTTAGTTAAAGATTATAGTTACATAGAGAACCATATTGAAGTGAACAAACCGGACGATGGTAAGGTTTCAATTTTTTTATAGGTTTCGTGTATTTGTTGCTGTCTCAATTTTGGGTAAAGTTTTCTTCTATTATTAATCATACTTATTATAATATTATAAATGCGAAAGTAAGTTTGTTTGTTACGCTTTCACGCGAAAACTACTTAACCAATCATTATGAAACTTTGTACACATATTCTTGGAGGTATTAGAAGTGACATAGGATACTTTTTTTTTTTGGTCGCGATAACCGACATCCACGCTGGCGAAGCCTCGAGCAGAAGATAGTGAAAAATAAAATTACATTTCTTTGTTGCTATTGCAATTATATTAAATAACTTCAGAAAATTAAATAACAGAAATTAAATAACTTCAGAAATGTGTATTAAATTCGATTCCTATATTCAGAAAAAGATTAGTTTTGCTTATGGACCATTTAATTTGAAACGAGCTGCTATGTAAAATATTCTCAACCGAAAAAGTATTGAAAGAATTTTCATGCGGTTTTCACCAGTAGATAGAGTGATTCATGAGGAAGGTTTAGGCGTATATTTGGCTAAGTTTTTGAGTAAATTAGTAAGTTAGTCGGAACGGGTCAAGCCACCTGAAAGCTTCCATTGAAAACACTGACGTGAGATATAATCTATACTTAATATTATAAAGCTGAAGAGTTTGTTTGTTTGTTTGAACGCGCTAATCTCAGGAACTACTGGTTCGAATCGAAATTATTTTTTTGTGTTATATAGCCCATTTACCGAGGAATGCTATAGGCTATATAACATCACACTACGACGAATAGGGGCTGAGCAATCATAAGAAATGTTACAAAAACGGGGGGAAAAAATCCCGCAAATTAACGCGGGTGAAACCGCGAGGCAGAGCTAGTAAAAGAATATGTGGTGAAAAGCTTAGGTCTGCAAACACTAAATATGTATGTAAACAAATAGAATATTTCAGATAATAAAGGAGACGATAAAAGACCGCGGAGACGAAACTCCGGACGCAAAAACAGAAGAAAAAAGAATAAGATATCACCAGTAAAGGACGTACCGAATCCGGCGTGGCAAGAAACCCAAACAGATGTCCCGGAAACATTAAACAATCAATCACCAGTACCCAAGATTTGTGACGAGAAGATCGGCAAAAACGTAAACGATTTGAAATCGGAGAATGATTTTAAGAGGAACAGGAGGAAATCTTTTAATGATGACCTCAATGAGGGTACCAAGTTCGCGGACAGGGTGTACAATGTTATAGACAAATTGGAAAAGGTGAGGATCAAGGACGATATGTATTTGGCTGGAGATTTTAGTTCGGAAGATTTGGAGAGTGATTTATTCTACAGTTCTGATGATATGGAGGAGTTCTGCGAAGAAACGTAAGTTAATTTTAATTATCGACTGTCCCTACGTACAGTATCGAAACTGAAAATTTGCGATTTTTTTTTTTTATTGCACTAAGAAACTCCTTTTTATACACGTTTTCATACAAAAAAACATGTGAGCCGTCACGGACGCCTGGCAGATGTGAAACATCGACATTATTTTGTAAAAGTAATATGCAGAAAAGAACATATTGTGATAGGAACTAAATATGTCATAATGATAAAATAAAATATTACGATTTTTTTCCAGATAACGATGACTATTTATTGAATAAACATTTATTTTCATTAAATACAAAAATTTACGAATTTATTTCAAATCGTGACTACTTAATTCGTTTAATCAGTGACTTCGATCGAATGCGCATGGCGACGCGTCGCCACACCGCACACACTACTGCATATAGACTGTATATATATACCATCGTATAGCATCGTACGGCATGCGTCGCCACGCCAGAAATCGGTTTTACGTGCGGCTATAGATGTTTCACATCAAAAAGAGAATAAGCTAAAAAAATACATATTAAACCACATTTTTCATGAGTATAATATCGATACTTAACAAATAAATGACAATTTTGTTTCGCAAAATTAACTTAAAAGTGCTCTCCTGTAAAGTACTTTTTTTTTCAGTTTCGATAGTATACGTAGAGACAGTCGTTATCATTGTTTTAATGAAAATTAATAATTGGTTAAGTTAAATAAGAAACTTTCTTTGCATTAGTCAGCCTCTTTATTGGGGAACATTCTAGGCTATATTACATCAAGGTACAACTCAAATAAGTGGAGAAAATAATAGATTGAAACCGCGTTGTTTACCTATTTAGATTCGAGTTATATCAATATAAGTATAATATATAGTCGTCTTGACCATATCTTTGAAATGCTTACCTCAAGATGTGGTAGACCATTTTATTAAATATCCGGGTATATAAGTTAGAAACCATGATTTTCCTTTTTTTATTTTGATATAAATATCTTGGGAATTTTGACGGCCGGCTGGTCGAGTGGTCAGGCAACTGGACACTCTACGCAGCGGTCGCGGGTTCGAATCCCGCCAGGTGCAGATAATTTGTATGACGAATATAGATGTCTGCACCGGGTCATGGATGTGTATTTATGTATATATGTATTTATATCATAAATTTATTTCCGTTCCTAGTACCTGTAACACAAGTTCTTACGAACTTAGCACGGGGCTAGGTTAACGTGGTGTGATTGTTGGTTAATATTTATTTATAAAAAAAAAAAAAAAAAAAAAAAAAAAAGATTTTGCTACATCTATAATATAAAAATAAGTCGGGTTTTCCTTGCTGACGCTATAATTCCAGAACGCACGAACAGATGTCCACGGTTTTGCATTCGTTGGAAAGGTCTCGGGCTCCGTGAGGTTTATAGCAAACTAAATTCAGGAAAAATTTCAACAGAAAAGCAGAAAAACAGGGAAAATCATTTTTCACATACAGCGCCATCTCTGATACGTAGCATGTACACAAAAAACGAAGCCATCTGGTGGCGAAACGGAGTTCGCCGGGTTTGCTAATTATATATGTGTGTATACAGGTAGGTAAACTACCTGTTTTGTGTCGAAAGTGCAGCTAGCTGCTAGGGTGTCCAGACGACGCATACATAATTGGATAATTGTTGAGAAACTTTACTTAAAAGTTTATTAATATTTACCTGTTTTTTTACATAATTCGAATGAGAATCATGTACCGAGTATTCTCCTTAAATATTGATAGTAATTTACCAGTCAACCTGTATAGGTAGATAATTATACTTAACTAGCTGTGCTAAGTGGTATTTCCTGCGTGATTCCAAATATCTTGGGAATTTTAAGACAAAAATAGGCATTTTATCTGGATCAGTAGCTTTTGTAGGCGTAACAAAGATCCGTCTATTCATTTTCACGAAATTAATAATAATTATAAATATATTTTTAACATACACACAGCCGTCTGTTCCTACGGTAGGCTAATAAAATGCCTGTGTTCTAGGTAGCAACCGACTGATATACATATTTTCTGTTTATAATAAATGTACATATAAATAATACGTATAAAGATAAATATATATTACACCCAGTAAGAATCAAACTCATAACCTTGGAGTCAGCAGGGTCACTGCCAACTGTACTAATGGGCCAGTCAAATATTGGTCGATATCACAAAACTGGACTGGCCTGTGACGCAGTTTCTGCTCCACGGTTGTGGGTTCGATTCCCGCCCCGAGTCTGGGTGTATTATGTATTTATTTATGTATGTATTATTTATATGTATATTTATTTTAAAAAATGTATATCAGTCGACTGTTACCTAAAACCAGCGGCTTGTCACTTCTTACCCCTTCTACTTTCTTATAAAATACCTAATAATACCGTTCACCACAACAACAAACATAAAAATTTAAATTTAAATCAAATGGTAATCGTGGTATCACTGATTGAAATAACAACATAACAACATTAAAGAATTTTTTATAACTTTGAAATTCAAATACTTTTGCTTAAATAACACGTAGAATTTATTTAAGTTATAATTATATTCAAGACCATTCAAGGCTAATTATATAAGAACTTCCAAATTTGTATAAATTATTTTACCAATATAGTATTCGTACCTATTCACCCCGTTTTACGGAAATTATTTCTTCCTCGACAGATTAGGTTGGTAATATTGGATTATTACTTGTCGTATATGAATCGTATCTCTTTAGTGCAATTTTCAGTAAGTGCCAAGCCGCTGCCTAAAACACAGGCATTAGGTTGCCTACCTTAGGGACAGACGACCGTGTGTGTATGTTAAAAAAAAAAGCTTATGAAGAATTTGACACAAAAACTCAAATAATGTTATACAAGAAATGTTATTATCGCTATACATATAAATGATTATAATTTCACCAGTTCTGATGGTGACGATTCGGGTGATGAATGCTATGGGAGCTTACCACCGGAGCCAAGATTCGGTAACGTCGAGTACAAGCTGCAACTTGTCTCGCCTTGTGAGCGACGTTTCCAGCATCTGGTGACGCAGGTTTGTGGGTTTTTTCCCGTTAACATGTTTGAAAAATAGCACGTTAAAATTAAACAATCTATTATCGAATAGTCCAAGAGCTGGTGAACAATTTTGGGTAGATTTTTGAGACACTACGGAAAAAATTGTAATTGTCTTTGAAGGAGCCCTAAATAAGATAGTCGAAGTCTAGTTGAAGGGTAGCGGCCCCTTACCAACTCTTGGATTTTTTTTAAAGGAAAATTTCTTTATTTGAAAAAGTTTTCGAGCCATTTTGAATTTTTTATATCTTTTCTAAGTTACATATTTAAGGACAGTTACAAAATTTTTCGTAGTGCCTCAAGAATCTACTCAAAATTGTTCACCAGCTCTCGGAATAGAATTTATGTTAAAATTCACGAAATTTTCTCGTAGTTAAAATGGCGTCTACGTTCCGGTGGGGGAGCAGCTGTGTACGTAGTGGGGGTGCGGGACTGCGGGGCCCTGCGGGGGTTGCGGCCGGGCCCCCTGAAGGCCTCATTGAGAGCGTTACGGGACATGGCGAGAGCACTAGGGGCCGTAATTGTTAGTGCAAAGGCGAGGAAAGTGGCGCCCGGCAGGGCAGTTGCAGAAGTGTACATACGGAAAGTGAGTTTATTATGAATATATATAAATATTAGGTCTGTTGATGTGCGCGTCAGTGTAAAAATACTGGATAGATTACAATTGAGTTTTCGGAGTTTTATTTATTACACACTTGACCATTATTTGAAAATAATATTGCAATATCTTAATTTAATTAAAAGTTAAAACGATTACAAACAAAAAAAAAATTGGTTGTCTGTAAAGCCAGTTTACGGACGATAATTTATGTTTCTCGTGATATTATTTCAATAATAATATCATGAGAAAACATTGATGCAAAATTCCATAGGTGCTTTTATTCATTGAATTTAATTATTATCACTGAATTATTAGTATTTTGTATAATAGAAGGAGTTAATTGAAAATCACAATTTTTTCGATAAATTAACATTTACTCTCGTTAATTCAAATATTTTAGTACTTAAATTATACAGATTAATTACAAGTAACAGTGTGCTATTAACAATTTATTTACAACCTATATACATGTGTGATATTTAAGATCCTCCAATCTGCGTTATTATTTTTCATTTACAAGCCGAACTCTTAGGCCGATCGTGCCTCTCTATCGCTTGTTCCGCGCTCTCGCTCGCGACACGTGACACTTCTTCATGCGTGCAGCTGGCATTCATCGATTTACAAGACGTTATCACGTCAAAAAATATATCTAACTGAACTCAACCCTGTCAGCACAGTCACACATCCACTGGGCAAAGGCAATCCAATCATCTCCAAATCCAAATAACGGCCAAGACTTAAGAAAAAAAAAGTAAAATGTATTGTATATGTGTGTGTAGGGCAGGGTATAGAATAAGAAAAAAAAAATGTTTGTCAGAAATTGTGTAAGCAAAATAGTAATATTTTTGCTACCAGATATTTTTAATGTTTTTCCTCGGCACGTAAAATAAATTTTTAATACAATAAGCAGAGCAGACGTTGCGGGTATTAGCTAGTAAAGTATATTTATCTCTTTTCAATCCAGTTGGCAGATACCCAACAGAGTGTCGAGTTAAGAGTTGCTGTGATGGGAGCGAACGAAGCTGGCAAGTCTACCCTCATTGGTGTTTTGACTCAAGGTAACAATACTATTAATATTATAAATGCGGAAGTTTGTTTGGATAGATGTTTGTTAGTCTTTTACGGAAAAACTACTTAATGGCTTTAGATGAAACTTTACAGTAATTAAGCTTATACATAAGAATTACACATAGGCTACAATTTATTAAGATTTTGTGTAATTTGGACATAATGTAACATAGTTTAAAAAATATCACGCGTAAACGCGCAAGTGACGCCTTTACCACGGCGCTTACGACCTTCTTTTCGCGAGAATTCACTAAAGAGTCTACTGGTAGCGTTTATTACTGTGCACTCTGCGAGCGTGAAGGAACTTTTTTTATGAGTCTTTGTTACCGAGCTGTTGTAAGAATTTGATTGACCGATTCCCGCTCGGCGCTGATATTTGTATTAATATTTGTTTCCTTGTGAGTCTCCCCACCGTGCCTCGGAGAGCACGTAAATCTGTCAGTCCCGGTTGTTATCATAGACATCTGATAACTACCGTTACTGATGCTAGGGAAGTTATCTGCCAACTCGCAGTGGAGCAGCCTGGTGGATTAAGCTCCAACCCTTCTCATACATGGAGAAGAGGCCTTTGCCCAGCAGTGGGACGTGCCACGGACGTGGACGTGACAGGCCGATTCAGTTCAGTACTTGACCAAAACCAGTAAGGTTAAGATTGAGGACAAACCTAGGTTGGAGTGCACTAAACCTATATAGGCCAATAATTCTCATAATTCTCTTGAAGATACCCGAATAGAATTTGGTAGAAACGATCGTCTTTAACGCTTTCTTCTTTCGCATTATTAAACGCCATCTGTTATCGAACTTTTGTAAAGTATTTCCTGAAATATTCGTTCTAATTTAACTCAGGTTATCGGCAATAGATGGCGCCGTAAGTCAAATACTCCATGATTAAAATACCTCAAAAGAACCATCTTTTGAAAAAAGCATTTCGAAATAATCTAAACCAAAATATTTAGTCGAAATCTTTAAAGCTGTGATCATTTAATCCCCAATTCCCTAAACCCTAATCTTATATTATAAATGTGAAATGTAAGTTTGTTACGCTTTCACGCGAAAAATACTTGACCGATAATCATGAAACTTTGAAAACATATACTTGGAGGTATTAAAATATAGGATACTTTTTTTTTTGGTCGCGATAACTTACATCCACGCGAAGCCGCGGGCAGTTGCTAGTAGTACATAAATAATTTGTCGTTAAATCTTATCTTTTGTTGTTAAGGTGAACTAGATAACGGGAGAGGGAGCGCACGTCTGAATATGTTCAGGCATCTGCATGAAGTTAAAAGTGGACGGACATCCTCCCTCAGTCACGAGATACTGGGGTTCGATGCTCAGGTAACATCCTTATCTAAGAAACTAGTTTTTATTCCATGTAATATTGAGTTTTTTCTGGCTCTTAGTTAAAACTGTCTGAGCCGGTTGTAACCTCAACCGGATGGTTCTGGTGTAGTGGTGCGACTAGTCGCCTCTAAGTCGGCGGTCGTCGATTCGATTCCCGCTCGGGGCAGATTTATTTTATTTATTTATTTATTAAAACTTTATTGCACACAAATAAAAAACAAAAGATACAATTTAGAAACATTAGGTACAAACAAAATATATGTATGCAAAGGCGGCCTTATCGCTTATAGCGATCTCTTCCAGGCAACCTTTAATGATAGTAGTCTAGCTAAGAGAAAGTGCCGGGAAGAGTGCGCAAATGACAGGGCAATGTTATTATATAATAATAACAGAGAAAAGAAAAAAAAAAAAATTAATTAATTAAATACTTTATATATATACAGGGTGACTGGCGAGATACTATCGGTGTTTAAGGAGAGTGCTCGGTGCATGGTTCTCATTCGAATTATGTAAAAATATAACATAAATATTGATAAGCTTCTAAGTAAAGTTGCCCAACAGTTATCTAATTATTTACGCGTCGTCTGGACACCCTAGTTTCCACGCGGTAGTTAATTACGTCCAAACACCGCCAAGTGTTAAGAGGGTTGGCGGTTAATTCCCTAACATAAGTAACGATCGTTATCTTGTCTATGATAACAACAGTGATCGACGGCTGTACGTGCTCTCCGAGGCACGGTAGGGATCCACAAGGACATACACCCAGACCGGAAAAAAATATTTGTACAAATATCTGTCCCAAGCGGGAATCGAACCCGCGACCACCAGCGCGTGGCGTTGCAGTTGAGGCAACTACTCGCACCACTACACCAGAACGTCGCGTGTCGTGTTTTCATTTAATGATATTAACGAATTATTTACAACGATTTTCAATCATTAAACTACCTATTTACCTACATAACTACACTAACACACACACAGTCACTTTTAACAGTTTCGAAAGCAATGGTGATTCTGCATTTGTGTATTGATAAGCCATACCTAATTACTAATGACAGATTACACTAACACACGACAGATTAGGTATACGCGTATGATCGATCGCTAGGCGCGCAGGAGCCGGGAAGACACACGCAAAAAACACACAAACAAAAAACCCAACTGCGTAAAATACTCTTATTATAAACAAAAAAGAATAAAACAATTTACTAGCTTTCATTTGAAACCCATATTGCTACAGTAAGAAAAAAATCAACCCCCCCCCCCTTCATTCCGCCATTTGCGGGCGCCATTTTGAAAATTTATATAGCCTATGTCACTACTACAATTTAGACAAATCCAACGACACCTCATATGTCAAAAACCGTCCAGCCGTTAGGGCTGTAGGGCGTGCCAAAGAAATGGACATACATACATACATATTACATACATACATTCGAAAAACATAACCCTCCTTCTGTCGCAGTCGGGTAAAAAACAATCAGTGTTAGCATAATGAATACGAGCAGCTCCTCAGAGTCTGATTTGGAAGCAATGGATTTTATTTTTAATATATCCCTACCCAGAAACTTAAGGCGTAGGAAAAATTACGGATGAAGAATTTCAATTGAGATATCGCTTTAATTTATTAAGAACACACAGATAAAGTGGACAATGATGTCGTTCATAAATAAGGACTTGTCATATTTTTTTAACTAAAACAGTGCTAAGCCACTTATTTATTCTCGAAAAAAATATTCTAGTAAATAAAACTAGTATTCAAGATGAATTAAAGTAATAAAATCAATTTTAGACACGATCTCTTAAACAGAGCCATCTAGCTGTAAATAAAAGTACAAGTTTGTAATGTACGACGTAAATGACAAGTAAACCAAGAAAATAAACTTGTATTTAAAATTATATTAAATTTCTAAATATGATTCTGTTAAATAGGAATTAATTATTTTATAAACATTGAACATTCTATTTCTCTGACAATAAATAAGTAAAATGTATGTTAATAACTCGTGTACGAATATAAAAACCTTATATTTTTACATAATAAATGAAACGATGATCATTTGAGAATCAACGTTGGTCGTATTATTTTATCTCTCATACGTCGCACATCTCATGGCGACCCTGTCAGGATAAGAAAACATCTCAAAGTTCCTAACTGTCAATAGAGGTCACTAGTATTGACTCACTACAATATCGAACTAGAGTTTTCTATAATGTTCATAGATGTCGCTAATTAATGTAATTTTTAACAACTTTGTTCATTCAATTTCTCTATCTAATCGATTATTTTTGGTATAATCTGTGCCAACCATCTATGTATCGTTCTTTGTTCGTTTCTTAACTAAGTAACAGCTAGTCAGTGTTTATAAGTAAACAAAAGTTAATCATTGATTTGTAGATTATGAGAGGATTAACGAGATTTTTATAAGTAAGACCGTGAATAGCTCGTTACGTATTATATTTTTTTTAACTCAAACAGTGTTAGGCCACTTATTTATTCTCGAAAAAAATATTGTAGTAAATAAAAGCAAAAAGTAATAGCAAGAATAAGCCATCTAGCGACCAGTAGCCAAAACAATTGATTGATTATAATATTAGCAGACAGTGTAATGGTTTTTTCACTAGGTGTCGCTAGATAAAGATCAGATTTGATAGAATAATTTTTTTAATATGTTGAAAAATTATAAAGTTACTTTTGAAAATATTAAAAAAAAAAAAACACAACAAAAATAAACTTTGTGAATTGTTGAACAGCCAACTGTTGTTTATTAAATAAAAGCAAGGAACTACGGTCCTTGCGGACCAGTAGTTTTGCTACTTGCCGATAGAGGCATACTAATCACCGAACTTTCTAGACAAAATAAATAATTTAATTTAAATATTACTTACGAGTTGAAAGATATGTTTATTCCATTTGATTTTGATGTGATGAGCAACAGATTTATTGACTAGGTAAATGATGTAAACTTGGAACAAAAATAAAATAATATTAACTGTTCACCTTGGTATTCCCGGCGTATTTAAAAATGGAATCATACTCGTAGTCTTGGATTAGTGCTTAATATTACGCTAACAGTAGGTACTCTGCGATTGGGGAACATCTCCCGGTACAAATTGATAGTACCCGGTAAGCTATCATTACATTAACACGAACCATATTCAAGTACTCTTCATTTGTGTACTGATAAGCCATACCTAATTAAGGGTCACACTCACACACGACAGATTAGGTATACTCGGAATATCGAACGCTAGGCGCACGCGCGGGAAAACACAAAACAGACGTCCAAACCATACGTTGGCGCTAGCCTACTGACCTAGTGACCTAGTAACGTGATTCGTCGATCGAATAAGGGCCGATTTACATTATCTTAGTGTTTAGGAGAGTATTTTAGGATAGTACTTTAGTTGAAACATGTAAACGCTACTTGCTTTAGTACGGTTCTACTTGCTTTAGTACGGTTCTACTTGCTTTAGTACGGTTCTACTCGCTTTCAAGTTGAATCAAAATAGAATCGCTTTCTATTTTTGTTTCAAGTAATACCCCTCCCGCGCCCGCGCATACCTCGGCGCGTCACTCGGCTCTTCCCTCGTTGTGTGTAAACACGTAATTTAGCAAAATCTTTAGGAGAGTGTACAAGTGCCGTGAAACGCATGAAACGCGTGCGTGTTTTTGATTAATAAAGATGGCTAAATGGTCGGAAGAGTAAGTTGTGTCTGTAATAAGTTGTGTTGTATAATAATACAACACAACTTATTACAGACACAACTATTAAATTTGTGTCTGAATATGTTGTTCACGAATTTTTTTGGAACATTAAAAACAGAAGAACTTCCTCCAAGCATGGATCTGCGACTAATCCATTGACGCTCCCATATTCGTTTCGGTTTATTTATTTTGAATAAAATGTCGTCTTCTATTTGTTCTACAACTACAGTTAGTATTTTGCGTAGAATAGCGCGTATTTGGCAACTTCGTTGCGCGTTCATTGTGGCGTTGAAATGAACTCTACTGGAAGAAATGTAAACGTTCACTCGCAGCGCACTAAAGCACTAAAGCACTTGCCTTTCAAGTTGTACTAAAATACTCTCCTAAACACTAAGATAATGTAAATCGGCCCTAAGCGATTAGCCGCGGGGCGGGGGTGCGGGTACTGGCAGCATAGTACAACACCGCGTCGCACGCGCCGCCGGCATGACTGGAAAAGTGACAACGCGTCTTTTATTTGAATTGAAATTTATGAAAATTTGGTCCAAAATTAAGTTCCTATTTTTTTTACATAATTCGAATGAGGATCATGTGCCGGGTATTCTCCTTGAATATTGATGGTAATTCACCAGTCACCCTGTATATATATATATACACAAATAAATACGTATCTACATACACATACATACATATATACATACATACATACATACATACACATATACATACATACATAATGCATACATAATACATACATACATACATAATACATACATATAGAAACAATAGATCAGATATTTAAGACATAGTAAGGGAGTGATAATTTTTGTGCAACCGATTCTTAAAAGTACTCAATGACTCTGCTTGACGGATATCACTAGGCAGAGAGTTCCAAAGTTTGATAACTTTAGTTGTGAAGGAATTACTGTACGCTTTTGAACGACAAAGGGGTGTGACAAGTAAGTTATTGCTACGAGAACGCAGATTGCATTCAGTGTCATGTCCTAAAAAAGTAAACCTCTCTTTAAGATAAGGGGGTGTGTGAGGGTGGTAAAGAATACTATACAGCAAAGATAGAGCGTGCATATTCCGACGCTGTCTAATTGGTAACCAACCCAACTGTTTGCGATGTTGAGATACATGGTCAAATTTACGCAACCCGAATATAAAGCGAATACAAATATTTTGTAATCGTTCCAGCTTATTTAACAATTGTTCAGACAAATCAAAATAAACAATGTCGGCATAATCCAATAAGGGTAGCAGTAATGAATTAGCTAAGGTAAGTTTGGTTTTAAAGGGGAGAAAGTTCTTCCAACGTTTTAGCGAGCTTATAGTTGCAAAAACCTTTCGACTCACCTCCGCAACTTGAGGCACCCAGGTAAGAGAATTGTCAATTAATAACCCCAGATCTTTAACGACAGGAAGAGGTGAGAGGGCGATAGAATTGAATAAGATGGGAGGTAAATTCAGTGATTTAATTTTAGATAGCTGATACGAGTTGCCAATAATAGTCACTTGAGACTTACTTGGATTAATCAATAGACCATACGAATGACACCATGTAACGATTTTATTTAATTCAGTATTTAGAGTAGTGATAGCATTACCGATGTCATCAATAGGTGTTGTTACATAAAGTTGTAAATCGTCAGCGTAAAGGTGATGTTTTGATGTGAGAATTAAAGATAAGGAATTTATAAATATAGAAAAGAGCATGGGAGACAAAACTCCCCCTTGAGGGACTCCACAGGAAAGAGAACAATAGGCTGAAGTTTTATTATCAAAGCTAACGCACTGTTGTCGATTATATAAGTAGGCCTGAAACCATTGGGCAGCACAAGGAGCGATATTTAGAGTCCGCAGAATAGCAATAAGCAAATCATGGTCAACGCAGTTAAAAGCATTACTAAAGTCAAGGAGTGCAACAATTGCCACATGCTTATTGTCCATTGCAAATCGGACGTCATCAAGAATTTTTATGAGAGCCGTAACTGTGCTGTGTCCAGTTCGAAAGCCAGATTGAAAAGGACTAAGCAAATTATGAGTACATAGGTATAGATTAAGCTGAGAATAAACAATACGTTCAAAAACTTTAGAAAGAAAAGGTAGTATGGAAATTGGCCGAAAGTTGGTGCCAGAAGACGAAGGAGAAGATTTCGGAATAGGGATAATCAATGCGTTACGCCAGACACTAGGAAAAGTACAAGAGGAAAGAGAGAAGTTAAAAATATGGCAAACCACAGGTAAGATAAAGTCGAGAGATAAAAGAATCATTTTTTTGCTGATACCATCACTGCCAGCGGCTTCCGATTTAATTGCGTTGATATGTTTCTTAACCTCCACCGGAGAGATGTGGTCAAATTTAAAGGCAGCATGTCCCGGGACTGGCAAAGAGCTAAGGTAGTCAAGAGTTGAAATTTTAGCCTGTGTATCAATCTTAGTAGTAGATGAGAAACTTTTATTAAGAGCGTCTATATCAATATGTTTACTAGTATAACCCTTCTGTCGACCAAAGCCGAGTGATTTTAGAAACTTCCACATTTGACGACGCAGATATTTGTATTTGTACAAATATTTGTTTCCGGTTTGGATGTATGTTCTTGTGGGTCTCCCACCATGCCTCGGAGAACACGTAAAGCCGTCGGATGTAATCATGGATACAAGATAGCGATCGTTACTTATGATAGTTAGATTATCCACCAACCCGCAGTGGAGCAGCGTCGTTAGTAAGCTCCAATCCTTCTCCTATATGGAGAAGAGGCCTTTGCCCAGCATTGCCCAGCAGGGACGTTTACAGGATGATTCAGTTCAGCTTTTCAAAGTACTTTCATATAGTTTGAATATTGATCATATTAAAATACAACACGCAATTCTCTTTCAGGGGAACGTGGTTAATTACGGATGTTCAGAGCTGATGACAGCGGAACGAATTGGAGAACGAAGCGCCAAGCTGGTATCGTTTCTGGACCTGGCGGGTCACAGCAAATACCAGCGGACTACGCTACACGGCCTCACGGGTTATTCACCGCATTACGCCATGGTTGTGGTGAGTTGTAGTGTTGCCATATGAAAATTTCTGAAAAAAATTGTAATTTTTTTTTTAATAGTAGCTTATTTGTCTTTATCCAAGTTTAACAAAATATCACAAAATAGTGACCAAAAATTGATGGTCACTCTTTTAATAAACTGTAATGATAACCATTTTGGTGTTGTAGTGCGACAAATCGCCCTAAGGTAACGTACCCATACTACGTGACCCAATTTTAACCCCCCCCCCCCCTCTCCCCCGGGTGACCACCCGTGGCAGGTACTTGCTAAAACCACCCACCCCACACACCCCACACACGCTAGTGATTTCACGTGGTAATTCATAAATATGATTTTAAATCATTTTTTGCAAACAATAAGTTAAAACAGTGTAGAAAAAGCGTGAGATTTCTCTAGAGAATATTGATTACGTGACGAAAACCTAACACCACCCCAGTGACGAAGCTTGCTTTTTTTGAAGGACCCCTCCCCCCTAAATGGCTCACGTAGTATGGGTATATTCCCTAACGACGGCGGTCGCGGTTCAAGTATTACGTAAAACAATTTTTGAAGATGTTTGGACCCCCCCCCTCCCCTCCAAAATTACATTACGTAATACTTGAACGCTCCTTAAATATTATATTATTACAGATTTCAGCGACAGCTGGTATAACACGGATAACTGAGGAACATATCGGATTACTATTAGCTCTGGACATGCCATTTTTCGCGGTTATAAACAAATGTGAACTGGCGAATAATATTAACAACGTAGTTACAAGATTGGCACAACTGCTGGAACCGGCTAATAAGGTTGGTATTCCTTGACCACATAGATTAAAATGGCGTTTAATATTTTTTAGGTATCAGTTTTGGTGTTGATTTTTGTGCATTAAATAAAAAGTTTTTTGTGCGTAAAGTATTTGTTTTGATATTGAAAATTATGATGTATTCTTTTTTGCGGAATTATTTAAAAAAAAGTTTGGGTGGGTGATCGTAACAGGTTCCCGCTTGGAGTGGATATTTGTATTTGTACCCATATTTTTTTCTGTGTGTATGTCCTTGTGTACTCCCCACCGTGCTTCGGAGTTTTTATCATAGTAAACCGTCAACGTATTCAATTGAATGCATCTCCCAGAAATCGTGGTCTATTTATACGATTTATTATTGGGTATATAAGCTAGAACATTTTCTTTTTTTTTAATTTTTATTTGAACTGGAAATAGTTAACTATCATTACATTTGGAACATCCCTCGTATCTGGCAAATATTTTTATTCGCTACCTGTGATACCAAAAGTTTGTAGTTTATTAGTGCTGAACTCCTGCTGATAGAGTCTCTGCTAGTTAACCGGCGCTAAAATATTTAAAAAATTACTATAAAAACCGTCTTTGTTACAGAAACCTCTGCTGATAACGGATGAGAACATGGCTCGGAACTGCGTCGCGCCGCAGAAGTCTATTTTAGACATCATAGACAACGGGGATGAGGACACTAAAAAGGAGGAGGAGTGAGTGACTCTTTAATTACACGGTTCGATATGTGGGAAAATAATATTTTTTGATGATTTGAGTGGGAGTTTTGCTTGTTGGAGGACTAATCTTACCGGTTGCTGCTAAAGTTTATCTCGCATATAAGTTGCCGATAGGCTGTTAGATACGGGGGCGTTCAAGTATTACGTAACAACCTTGTAAAACGTTACGATGCGTTACAAGGGCGGGAGGAGGTAGGAACCCTCCTCGCGTAATGTTAGTCTCCCAAATTGGCAACCGTTTTCGTTTGTGTTATAACAAAGGTACTTTAGCGACTTTCCGATACCTGGCGCAACATAATTGTGTCTTGTAGGAAAAAATTGTAATTTGGGTGCTACGTAACGTTTAGGGAGGGAGGGGTACAGAAAAACGTTACGACGTGTTACATAGGTGGGTTGTAAGGTTATGTCATCGGAGATATGAAATGACTTGATCCATTCAAATATGATTTATTACTGATCTCTCAATAGAATACATTACACATTTTATATCGTTACTTACTCCAACATACTTACACAACTACTTATAATATAATATCTACTTACACACTACAGGGTCAAAAATCTCCAAAAATTGCATTACGTAATACTCGAACTTCCCTACCTTACCGGCAATCGGTGGAGCGTGTAGTTAACGTGAGCGCGTGCGCGTGCGCAGGGTGGCGGTGTTCCCGGTGAGCTGCGTGCGTGGTGTGGGGCTCAACGCGCTGCACGCCTGTCTGCTGGCGCTGCGCCCCGCGCCGCCCGCAGCGCCGCGCCCCGAGGACGTGAGTCGCCCCACTCTACCCCTCTACTGTAGCGAGCTGCGTGCGTGGTGTGGGGCTCAACGCGCTGCACGCCTGTCTGCTGGCGCTGCGCCCCGCGCCGCCCGCAGCGCCGCGCCCCGAGGACGTGAGTCGCCCCACTCTACCCCTCTACTGTAGCGAGCTGCGTGCGTGGTGTGGGGCTCAACGCGCTGCACGCCTGTCTGCTGGCGCTGCGCCCCGCGCCGCCCGCAGCGCCGCGCCCCGAGGACGTGAGTCGCCCCACTCTACCCCTCTACTGTAGCGAGCTGCGTGCGTGGTGTGGGGCTCAACGCGCTGCACGCCTGTCTGCTGGCGCTGCGCCCCGCGCCGCCCGCAGCGCCGCGCCCCGAGGACGTGAGTCGCCCCACTCTACCCCTCTACTGTAGCGAGCTGCGTGCGTGGTGTGGGGCTCAACGCGCTGCACGCCTGTCTGCTGGCGCTGCGCCCCGCGCCGCCCGCAGCGCCGCGCCCCGAGGACGTGAGTCGCCCCACTCTACCCCTCTACTGTAGCGAGCTGCGTGCGTGGTGTGGGGCTCAACGCGCTGCACGCCTGTCTGCTGGCGCTGCGCCCCGCGCCGCCCGCAGCGCCGCGCCCCGAGGACGTGAGTCGCCCCACTCTACCCCTCTACTGTAGCGAGCTGCGTGCGTGGTGTGGGGCTCAACGCGCTGCACGCCTGTCTGCTGGCGCTGCGCCCCGCGCCGCCCGCAGCGCCGCGCCCCGAGGACGTGAGTCGCCCCACTCTACCCCTCTACTGTAGCGAGCTGCGTGCGTGGTGTGGGGCTCAACGCGCTGCACGCCTGTCTGCTGGCGCTGCGCCCCGCGCCGCCCGCAGCGCCGCGCCCCGAGGACGTGAGTCGCCCCACTCTACCCCTCTACTGTAGCGAGCTGCGTGCGTGGTGTGGGGCTCAACGCGCTGCACGCCTGTCTGCTGGCGCTGCGCCCCGCGCCGCCCGCAGCGCCGCGCCCCGAGGACGTGAGTCGCCCCACTCTACCCCTCTACTGTAGCGAGCTGCGTGCGTGGTGTGGGGCTCAACGCGCTGCACGCCTGTCTGCTGGCGCTGCGCCCCGCGCCGCCCGCAGCGCCGCGCCCCGAGGACGTGAGTCGCCCCACTCTACCCCTCTACTGTAGCGAGCTGCGTGCGTGGTGTGGGGCTCAACGCGCTGCACGCCTGTCTGCTGGCGCTGCGCCCCGCGCCGCCCGCAGCGCCGCGCCCCGAGGACGTGAGTCGCCCCACTCTACCCCTCTACTGTAGCGAGCTGCGTGCGTGGTGTGGGGCTCAACGCGCTGCACGCCTGTCTGCTGGCGCTGCGCCCCGCGCCGCCCGCAGCGCCGCGCCCCGAGGACGTGAGTCGCCCCACTCTACCCCTCTACTGTAGCGAGCTGCGTGCGTGGTGTGGGGCTCAACGCGCTGCACGCCTGTCTGCTGGCGCTGCGCCCCGCGCCGCCCGCAGCGCCGCGCCCCGAGGACGTGAGTCGCCCCACTCTACCCCTCTACTGTAGCGAGCTGCGTGCGTGGTGTGGGGCTCAACGCGCTGCACGCCTGTCTGCTGGCGCTGCGCCCCGCGCCGCCCGCAGCGCCGCGCCCCGAGGACGTGAGTCGCCCCACTCTACCCCTCTACTGTAGCGAGCTGCGTGCGTGGTGTGGGGCTCAACGCGCTGCACGCCTGTCTGCTGGCGCTGCGCCCCGCGCCGCCCGCAGCGCCGCGCCCCGAGGACGTGAGTCGCCCCACTCTACCCCTCTACTGTAGCGAGCTGCGTGCGTGGTGTGGGGCTCAACGCGCTGCACGCCTGTCTGCTGGCGCTGCGCCCCGCGCCGCCCGCAGCGCCGCGCCCCGAGGACGTGAGTCGCCCCACTCTACCCCTCTACTGTAGCGAGCTGCGTGCGTGGTGTGGGGCTCAACGCGCTGCACGCCTGTCTGCTGGCGCTGCGCCCCGCGCCGCCCGCAGCGCCGCGCCCCGAGGACGTGAGTCGCCCCACTCTACCCCTCTACTGTAGCGAGCTGCGTGCGTGGTGTGGGGCTCAACGCGCTGCACGCCTGTCTGCTGGCGCTGCGCCCCGCGCCGCCCGCAGCGCCGCGCCCCGAGGACGTGAGTCGCCCCACTCTACCCCTCTACTGTAGCGAGCTGCGTGCGTGGTGTGGGGCTCAACGCGCTGCACGCCTGTCTGCTGGCGCTGCGCCCCGCGCCGCCCGCAGCGCCGCGCCCCGAGGACGTGAGTCGCCCCACTCTACCCCTCTACTGTAGCGAGCTGCGTGCGTGGTGTGGGGCTCAACGCGCTGCACGCCTGTCTGCTGGCGCTGCGCCCCGCGCCGCCCGCAGCGCCGCGCCCCGAGGACGTGAGTCGCCCCACTCTACCCCTCTACTGTAGCGAGCTGCGTGCGTGGTGTGGGGCTCAACGCGCTGCACGCCTGTCTGCTGGCGCTGCGCCCCGCGCCGCCCGCAGCGCCGCGCCCCGAGGACGTGAGTCGCCCCACTCTACCCCTCTACTGTAGCGAGCTGCGTGCGTGGTGTGGGGCTCAACGCGCTGCACGCCTGTCTGCTGGCGCTGCGCCCCGCGCCGCCCGCAGCGCCGCGCCCCGAGGACGTGAGTCGCCCCACTCTACCCCTCTACTGTAGCGAGCTGCGTGCGTGGTGTGGGGCTCAACGCGCTGCACGCCTGTCTGCTGGCGCTGCGCCCCGCGCCGCCCGCAGCGCCGCGCCCCGAGGACGTGAGTCGCCCCACTCTCCCCCCCTGTACTGTAGCGAGCTGCGTGCGTGGTGTGGGGCTCAACGCGCTGCACGCCTGTCTGCTGGCGCTGCGCCCCGCGCCGCCCGCAGCGCCGCGCCCCGAGGACGTGAGTCGCCCCACTCTACCCCTCTACTGTAGCGAGCACACTCGGCTCAAACGGAACGTGATAAAAAGTCATGCTATTTTGTACATGCGGCTAGCGTTCATCGATTTATAAGACGTTATTACGTCAAAAACACTACACTTACCGGAGCGATGTGTGTGTGTCCTGTGAACTCTAGGGGACCACTGAGTTCGTTGAAAAAAAATGGCTACCCGGCGCTAATCATGAGCGAGTTAAATGGATTTAAAACAACGTTGGTAATGTAACGATATTGTAGATTTTTAATTATATAGTAATTATGATTTTTTTGTTCCAGGAAACATGCGAGTTTCAGATAGATGAAATTTTCCACGTCGGAGACTCGACGGAACCCGTCGTGGGGGGCTTACTAGCGAGAGGACAACTGTTTGAAGGAGATAACTTGATTATGGGTAATTTTATGTTTTTATAAATCTCTCTACTAATTTGTAATTGTTTCTTTGTTATGCCTTATTATAACTTTGTTTTCTATAAGATAGTTTATTTAGTTAAGAATTTGTCATCGTTGAAACACGTTAAGGAGTGCACGCGCTCGATCGCTCACCAGTAATCCAGTGACGGTCAAATCCGGGGGTCGCTTTATTAACTTAGTGGAAATGTTCTCTTGTGCACGGTGTGGGAATAAAGTATCAGACGGACCATCGTGTAATTTTATGCAAACGCCAGTTTGACTTCGCCTGTGCTGGCATCTCAGAGACCAATTTTCGTAAACTTGGGGAACGAAGACCCGCTTGGTGCTGTAATGACTACCAAAATGCCCTCTACATCAACACCTAGGAACAATCCCGAGATATCAGTGCGATTGGACGAAATGCAGGCTACCCTGGCGTACATCACGGAGCAACTTGTACCCTTGGCTTCATTTATTGAAGATGTAAAGACCATTAATATTGAAATATCGAATCTTAAGAGATCATTTGAATTTGCTCACGAATTTGCAAGCCAATTATCGGTAACATTGAAGTCCGAAATCAACTTGCGAAATCCTAGACTCCAGGTCTAGGATTTCGCAAGTTGATTTCGTAAGTTAATCCACACTTTGGGAGCAGACCTAAATAAGTTCAAAGAAGGTTTACAGGATAAAGGAGCAATGGGCGCGGGCCAATAATGTGGAAATAAAAGAGTTCCAGTGAAGAAGTCCGATAAGTTATATGTTATTGTGGACCATATAGCAAAGTTAGCAAAAGTTATCTAGTGCCCTATACGTAAAGAAGACATCAATTACATTGCCAGGGTCCCCAGCCTCAAAGCAGAGTCTCAAAAGTCCATAATTATGGCTCTCAACAATCACTGCTGCAAGGACGAGTTTGTAGCAGCCGCACGTAAACATAAGGAACTCACAGTTTCACAACTGGGATACGCAGATGAAGGCCATGTTTACGTCAACGATCATCTCACGCTATTTAATAAAGCTCTTCTTAAAAAGGCGAATAATTTGGCAAAGCAAAATTTCTTCATAAAAGGAACATTTTCAGATTGGTTTATTACTTACATTTTATTTATTACACTTCCTTTGTTCCTCACCGACTACGATTTACAAATCGTCACTGGCATACCGGTAGTAGGGATAAACAATTTGTAGGGTATCTATAATTTTATTAAGTTTCGGATATCGATCTTCACTCAGCTCCCTTCCCATCGGTCAACTCGACCCTCTCCAATCCGCACAGGGAGCTAACTTTCAAATGTCTGCCCCCCCCCCCAGGCCCCCTGGCCGACGGCTCGTTCACGCCGGTGTGCGTGCGCACCGTGCACCGCAACCGCGTGCCGAGCGGCCGCGTGCGCGCCGGCCAGAGCGCCTCGCTCGCGCTCGCCGCCGCCCCGCCGCCGCGCCCCGGCATGGTGCTGCTGGCGCCGCCGCGCGCGCCCGCCGCCGCGCCGCGCCCGGCCTTCGGCGCCTGCGGCCCGGGCGCCTGCCGCGCGCGCCAGGTGAGGGGGTGTGGGGGGTGGGGGGGTGCGCGCCGGCCAGAGCGCCTCGCTCGCGCTCGCCGCCGCCCCGCCGCCGCGCCCCGGCATGGTGCTGCTGGCGCCGCCGCGCGCGCCCGCCGCCGCGCCGCGCCCGGCCTTCGGCGCCTGCGGCCCGGGCGCCTGCCGCGCGCGCCAGGTGAGGGGGTGTGGGGGGTGGGGGGGTGCGCGCCGGCCAGAGCGCCTCGCTCGCGCTCGCCGCCGCCCCGCCGCCGCGCCCCGGCATGGTGCTGCTGGCGCCGCCGCGCGCGCCCGCCGCCGCGCCGCGCCCGGCCTTCGGCGCCTGCGGCCCGGGCGCCTGCCGCGCGCGCCAGGTGAGGGGGTGTGGGGGGTGGGGGGGTGCGCGCCGGCCAGAGCGCCTCGCTCGCGCTCGCCGCCGCCCCGCCGCCGCGCCCCGGCATGGTGCTGCTGGCGCCGCCGCGCGCGCCCGCCGCCGCGCCGCGCCCGGCCTTCGGCGCCTGCGGCCCGGGCGCCTGCCGCGCGCGCCAGGTGAGGGGGTGTGGGGGGTGGGGGGGTGCGCGCCGGCCAGAGCGCCTCGCTCGCGCTCGCCGCCGCCCCGCCGCCGCGCCCCGGCATGGTGCTGCTGGCGCCGCCGCGCGCGCCCGCCGCCGCGCCGCGCCCGGCCTTCGGCGCCTGCGGCCCGGGCGCCTGCCGCGCGCGCCAGGTGAGGGGGTGTGGGGGGTGGGGGGGTGCGCGCCGGCCAGAGCGCCTCGCTCGCGCTCGCCGCCGCCCCGCCGCCGCGCCCCGGCATGGTGCTGCTGGCGCCGCCGCGCGCGCCCGCCGCCGCGCCGCGCCCGGCCTTCGGCGCCTGCGGCCCGGGCGCCTGCCGCGCGCGCCAGGTGAGGGGGTGTGGGGGGTGGGGGGGTGCGCGCCGGCCAGAGCGCCTCGCTCGCGCTCGCCGCCGCCCCGCCGCCGCGCCCCGGCATGGTGCTGCTGGCGCCGCCGCGCGCGCCCGCCGCCGCGCCGCGCCCGGCCTTCGGCGCCTGCGGCCCGGGCGCCTGCCGCGCGCGCCAGGTGAGGGGGTGTGGGGGGGGGGTCGACTGTGTCGCGCGTCAGGTAAGAGGAGTCGGCTGTTTCGCACACTAATTGAGGGGTCGAGGGAGTCGGCAAGTGATGTAGGGTAAGTCCGAATGCTCACAATTGTAGAAGAAGGATATCTTGTATAAATTTTTATCTTCCTCGAAAAAGGTGAGCGAGTATTTTTCATTATTTGTTCGCAGGTTTGTTCCCACTGATATTCTATTTTGGCGGCCATGCCATTCTCCACAGATTTATTTACAATTCTGGGTTATTGAACTACCCACCCTAGGATAACATCTTAAGATTATCACTGATTCTATTCTCATCTATTCTCTATCATAATCAAAATTAAAATCTCTCTTTCAGATAACCAAATTGGTTCAAACGTCCCAGACATCGGAAAAAAATCGTAAAAACGCGAGACGACAAAACAAAAACATTCTACAGGACATAGCGAACGCACAGAGCGGGCTGATAAAAAATTCAGACACGAAAAACGAAAACATGTACATGTCGGATGACGAGAACAAGTTGAACATGCGCATGTCCGATAAGGATGACAGGGAGTGTGTTTGCGATGACATAGTGTTTCTCGAAGACCCGAATGATCCCAGGGGATGTATCTATTTTCAGGTATGTTTTGATGTACAGTTATTTGTATGCATATACTAGCTTCCACCCGCGGCTTCGCCCTCGTGGTTGTATTGACAAAAAGTAGCCTTTGTCCTTCCCCAGGCTTCAGACTATCCGTATCGAATTATTAAAACAGCTCGGTAACAAAGACTCTCATACAAGAAACGTTCCTCCACGCTCTCAGAGTGCAAAATAATAAATGCTCCCAGTCGACACTTTAGTGAATTCTCGCGAAAAGAAGGTCGTAAGCGCCGTGGTATAGGCGTCACTTACGGGTTTTCGCATGATACTTTTTAAACTATGTTATATTATGGCCACATTACACAAAATCTTTATTAATTGTAGCTTTTGTGTTATTCTGATGTATAAGCTATATTACTGTAAAGTTTCATCTAAATCCGTTCAGTAGTTTTTGTGTGAAAGAGCAACAAACATCCGTCCATACAAATTTTCGCATTTATAATATTTATTATAATAATATATATTTGATTGTAAGGAATTTCTCTTTATCCATTTCCCGCACATTTTACGCTAGTCCTTGATCCAAACATTGCCTGGAAGAGATTGCTGTAGCAAGAAGCCAACTTTGCAAATTAATTGTTCCTGTTTACTTAAACAACATATTTAGTTACAATTTTTGAAGTGAAACTTCTATATAGACCGGGGGTCTTACGATTTTTATATCACGAAAAAGCGTTATAGTCTAAGACCCGGCTGCAAAACTAGTGCGCTTATCGAGTTTTTGCTAAAAACCAAATTTTTGGAGTTTACTCCTAAATAATCTATTTTCATAATTAAAAAATGAAGTTTCGCTTCTACTATGTGACACCAGCACACATTTCATTTTTAATAAGTCCAAAAATCTAGGCAACTATAAGAAGTTACGAAATTCAATTTGAAGTCGGAATATCATGTCTTTTCAAAATGTTTACTATAAGTTCTGTTATTTGTTTTGCAGGCGTCTGTGCACGTCCTAAGGCACTCCACCGCTATATATCCTGGCTTCCAGTGTTCCGTACACGTTGGCAATGTCCGCCAGACGGCTATTATTGAGGTGAGTCGAACATACTAGCACTACCACAACTGCCGCTGGATGTCCACTGCTAAACGCAGCCTCCCTCATCATCTCTGGGGGGGTTTGCCAATATTTGCCACGCTTGGCAGACGGGTTGGCGAGCGAAGTATTGTGGCAGGATATGGTGACGCTGCTGCCCATTGCCATCCTGGTTGATGTACAGTTGTTCGCACCACTATGGCCTTAGTCGACGCCTCGGCAAGAAAGATGTCGGGATTACTCTTCTTTGACGGTCACCGCATAGCCAACTATAGTCGCAACTACACGAACATACTAGTCATAATTATTACTAAATAGCAGGGACGGATTCGGGCATACGAGGCTACAGCCCCGGAGCAACAAGGGAGGGGCCTCGACAATTATTTGCTTTAAAAAAATATTTTACGGGTTGTTCAGTAATTTTTCCGTTTTTTGAAGTGATAACTTCTTCACGGAGGGTAAAACGCTTCGTTACGTAACGCGTTACGGCGCCGGTCCGTCTACATTGACTGATAATGGTAAGTTACCTACGCGGATTACATAAATGTGTGGGAGGTATGAAAAACGAAGCAGTTTACCCTCCCTTAAGAAGTTATTACTACAACAAATAAATAAATAAACAAATTGTTTTCAGGGTATAATGTCACCGGACAATGTGCTGAGGGCAGGCGAAGGGGCATCAGTGCTGTTCAGGTTTTCAAGATGCCCCGAGTACTTAGTGAAGGGCAGAAGATTAATCTTCACAGCGGGGTTGGGAACTCGGTTAGTGTGCTTTATGTTTCCTGTGGTTTAACTATCTGTTTCCTGTGGTTTTACTCGATTCCATCTTCAATTACTTTAAATACTTTCCGGGTCAATGACTAACCATATGCTAAGTTTAATTGGAAACTGAACTGAATCAGCCTGTAAACGTCCCACTGCTGGGTATAGGCCTGTTCTCCATATAGGAGAAGGGTTCCATCCACCATGCTACTCCACTGTATGTTGGCGGATAATTTTCTGTTATCAGATGCCTATGGTAACAACGGGGATCGACGGCTTTACGTGCTGTTCGAGGCACGATGGGGAGATCCACATATACAAATGTCTGCCCCCGATACCGGTATGTCATTGTTCGTCTCCCCATAGTGCTTCGGTTATCCTGCTAGCAATAATTACTCACGCGACATATTCAGCTCCAATCCTTCTCATGTATGAAGGGAAAGGCTTTGCCCAGCTATGGGCCGGTTACATGTTGATCTAGTCCATTTTTATTTCAGTTTAGTAGATTTAGCGTGGAAGCAACAAACATCCACGCTCATAAACTTAACTTTATATATTATTATATAATATCTAAAAAAAATACTTATCGTTTCACACACAACATAGTTGTGAGGAAAAAAGCATAAAAATACACAGGTGAATTGAAATCTTCCTTTTCTGAAGTTGGTTAGTAAAATAGAAAATATTTCCTCTCAATAGGAGACGTATTTTTTTCAGCTGTGAAATGAAATTAAAATATATTATACACAGATACACACTTAACGAATGTAAAAAAACTTCATTTGAAATAAATACATCATGGTAGTAAAAACACAATACAGAAATCTTAACATTAGGTACATTAATGGTCATCCATTGAGTCATCCGTGAGGCGTTTAAGGGGGGGGAGGGGTTCGAGCGAAATCTCACTGAATCTCACGTGGGAAAGAGAGAAGTCTCGGCAAATATCACGTAATTTTTTTTTCCGTCATTACAAATCTTAAATAATTATGTTCTTAACTAGTCATAAATAAAAAAAATATAAGAAAAATGTTTTTTTTTTTTTAAATCTAATATACCTAATCAAGCACAGATTAACTAATTTACATTATAAATACGCATTAAAAAAAAACTCACGTGATATTTGGGGATGGAGGAGGGGTTCGAACAATATCTCACGAAATCTCAACAAGGGGGAAGGGGGGTGTCGCCAAAATTGTCTCACGTAATTAATGGATACCCCCTTACAAGCTTAAGTACCCAATATTATTCAGCTACCGTAAGTTAATTATTACTAGTTAATATCTAGAAGTTGGATTACAGTATTACCTACATTACTAATTTTAAATATTTTGTTACAGGGCAATTGGACGAGTCACACAAACATTTCCCTATATACCATGAACAGCAAGAAACTGCTTTAAATGCTAGATCTCTCTAGAATGTTCTAGTAATAATATGTAAAAAAAAAATTCAACGAATCTATTTGAATCACTCTTGACACATCCTCGAGTCGAGGATTATTATAGAAAAAAAAAAATTTTTTTTAAATTTAATTTAGTTCAGATAAGAAAAAAAAATAGGAAAAATCTAAGATTTTTGTCTCCTTTTTACATAAAAAATTCTTTTAATAGGTAAAATTATTATTATTGTTGATTGTCTTTAAGAAATTCTTATAAAATTATTTAAAAAAAAGTTATATTTTGTTCACTTTTAAGCAAATCGTTTTCTTCTCAAATATTGACAAATAGTGTGACCAGTGCTAAAATTATTATTTTTTCTTTTTCTTAAAAGTGGAATTCTCAATATAGAGGTTTTACGTCAAAATAGTGAAATAATTTGCAAACAATTGCAATTTTAAAATGACGTTTTTTGACTTCTTACAAAAATTATCATAAATAAACAAAATTATATAAATTTGTTTCATATAAAAATATATGAATAAATGATCCTTAACAGTTTTCTAGACCTGCTCGTGTATACATTAAATTAAACGTCTCATAATCAACGAGTCCCATTATGAATGATTCTGTCAGAGTCCGATCCAATAACTTAAGACCTGTTTTATGTTTCTGATAAAACTTCAGATAGTTCTCCGACGTATATCAATATCCAACAGACAAAAAGTTCTGATAGATTTGTTCTGATTCACCATCGAATTTAACTTTGTAAAACGAAAAGTAGGTTAGTAGTTGAGGTGAAACAAGGGTTAAAGGCCTGTTTTATCTCCTGCTTATATAGTATTTTAGATAGCCTATGTATAATAACTTAATTGTGAGATAAAGTTTATCAGCAACCGGTGAAACTGGCTCTAAGAGTCCACTTTACCGTTTGCTGATAAGGCTATTTGAAAGATAACTATATCCAGCAGATAAAAGTATACATATTTCTTTTTCACCATGAAACTGTCAAAAAATCAACTTTATTTGTCAAATATTTCTTTTCGCAACCTCTGAATGTATAAATAGCATATAAGTTGAGGATAAAAGTCCCTAAGGGCCTGTTTTGTCTCCTGTATATGAAACCTATCAGTAACTAATATGTCAGATATAGTGATACAGGTCCTTGAAAGAAAATATCAAATATCATTCAACCTGAGAGGGACAATTGAAAATAAAATTTGAACTTTACAGATAAAAAATGATTTTTGCTTTTAATTTTACTAAAAAATAAATTCCTTAACAAATGAACTTTGTATTATTTTTCTTCTTTACAATCTCACACGAGGGATAAATGTTATACCGTAACCTAATTTACCATGAAGCCTATCCACGTCTCTCACTGAAGATAACGTGAAAAAAGTCGATAATCTTGTTATTGGCAGATTGAAGAGTGATTATCAGGCATATACCTCAAAATACAAGGATCTCATATAGTAGCTTTCTAAAAATCCTTACAAACGAATTGCATATAAAAACTTTTCTACGCGTTGGGTACATAAAATGCTAACCGATGAACAAAAAAGAAACGAATCGACATTTCGAGAGCGATTGAGAAGTTCCAATCTTATCAGGAAAACATTTTGTCGTCCTTTGTAACCATAGACGATACTCGGATCTACTATTTTTATCCTGAAACAAAACAACAGTCGATGACTTTAAAACAATCCTCCTCACCGACGCCGAAGAAATTCAAGGTGTCAAAATTTCGGCTGAAAAGTCTATTGCGTCGATTTTTTGGGGCACTGAATAAATAATCATGGTGTAATAATATTTCTTCAGCGTGCCAAAAAATTTGCGGGAGGCTATCAAAGAAACAAACGCACAACTGCGAGCTGGGGTGCTGTTTCACCAAGACAACGCATCCGATAACAAAGCCGCAGTTACGATAGCTGCCATTCAAGAAACGGGATTCGAATTACTTGAACATCCATCCTATTCGCCATATTTAGCCCCCAGTGACTTTTACCTTTTTCCTCGACTCAAAGAACAGTACCTTCGAGGTAAAAAAATTAAAGACGATAGTGAAGTGATGGTTGCTGTTGAGGCGTTTTGAGAAAGTCAAGTCAAAGTATTTTTTATAAAGGAATCCTAGGATTAGAAAAGAGATGGACTAAATGTATTGACTTGTATTTCTTAGACTAAGAAGAAAATAAATAATTTTTATAACCATAATTTCTCTCTTTTATATTCATTATCATTAGTTTTAGATCATCCCTCTTACATAGCCTGTTAGATAGTATTAAAAAAGCAATCTCTCGACACGATAAGGGCAACAGTCATCTTGAAAGTTCCAAATACCTACTTTTTATTTTAGGGTGAATTAGCAGTCGCCGCCATAGTTAAACAAGCACTCAAGAATAGACATGGTTTTATTTATTATTCGTTTTAATAAAGATGTAATTAAAGTAAGCCGCTGAGCTTAAATAATTTACACTGCAGCTTAAAATAAGATAAAACAGTAAGCTACGAATACTCTTTTAACTTTATTCGAATATTGTAGCGTGATCGTAGCACTGGCAATTTTATAAACTCGTTTTATTCTGCAAAACTTTTATTACAACAATTAACAAAACAAATTAAACAAAATTTAACAAAATTTACATTTAAAAATGCTAATAATTGGTATTTTCTATATTATAAAAATAAGCATTAAACTAATATAAATATGTACAAATATTTACCATATTAAAAGTTTTTTTTATGTGCATGAAAGATTAAAATACTAGAACGCATATCGAAATGTGAAATTAAAAAAGTTATAACAAAAAAACTGTCATATTTTATACGTCAAACGCATTATTTATCAATTATCAGTTTTCTTTTAAACAATTTTGTTTTTAAAGAATTTTTAGAAATAAATGAGAATTAATCTATCGAAAATATGAAATTTTGATAATAGATATTAAGACTGAGTTTTAAGAGTGAATAAGTTTATAACAGCGTTAAATGGACGAATAATATATTCGTCCATTCCAGTCCACGGTGTGTCCGTACGAATGTGTATAAATAAAATATTAAATAAAACTGTAAAATATATAATTATAAAAGAACTTAGACTATAATGAATTTAATGGTGGAATGCGAATGGTGAGTTACGCGCGGTACTCTTGATGACCGATAGCGAACTCTGAGTTACGTGCGATACTCTTGATGACCGACAACGAACTCTGAGTTACGTGCGATACTCTTGATGACCGACAACGAACTGAATTATATATTATAAGTAAAATATTAAAGTGATGTAATTAGGTCACAACAAAATGCAACCTAAGTACATAAATGTACGCGCTTGCTCGTACATATTCCCGAGCGGGAAAGATGAGGGTTAGTAGAAGAGATGAGATGCTGCGATGATTACAAGGTGATATAACAATCTTACTTAAACTAACATGCACCTCTTGATTAGTAATGATTAACAAGATGATTGCACATTTTTCTTAAAATCTAAATTACACAGTAGAAGTGTTCAAATATCCATCAGGAACGTTAAATCTAGGTGTCTCTTTCACTAACACACACGCACTTTTATCACAAACACCTTTCACTTCACTACACTGAACTTGTTGTACACTGCACTGGAGTGCCGGGGTCGCCGGAGTCGCCGGGCCCGCTTCTGAACCCCGCTCCGGCACTTGAGCGGGAGCCGGGGCCCCGCTCTCCCGCCTGCTGCTGCACCTGAAGCGCCTGCACAGCCACACTGCTCCGCCGAGCCCCACTAGCGCGAACAATATGTATATCGCTGCGTAGTGGTGGATGTCGTGATTGGACATTTCAGTTAAGGGTTCGGTATTTTTCATAAATTCGATATTTCTCTGAATATCTTGGAGCTGAGCGGTATGGTTACGAGTGAAGTTAGAGGTATAATTTACAGAGACACTCGGTAAGGAGATGTTTATTATGTTATTGAT
>JAUPFZ010000029.1:12448224-12662632 GCA_036937285.1 Euphydryas editha | reverse complement strand
AATATTTAAATTAAGGGACACAGGGCCTGTTACACCGGTTGCTGATAAAGCTATCAGACGTATAACGGTATCAAACAAATAAAAGATTATGGTATATTTTTCATTTTCACCATGAAACTTCTCTTTATCCGTCAGATATTTTCATCCGCAACCTGTGAACCCAAAAGTTGTAGTTTATTAGTTGAGCTGACAAAGGTCCTAAGGTCCTGTTTTACCTTCTACTGATATAGCTTATCAGTAACTTATCTGTATGATAAAATTTATGATCGATTCGTGAAACAAACCCTTAATGTAGAAATCGAAATGTAGACCATTATTGATAATAAATATATAGAGCAGTTACATGGTCCATTCCATGGTCATGACAAGATTGAAAAGCGCGAATGTCTAAACCTAGACAGGTTGATATTATTTTATGATATTGGATGTAATAATATAAAATTAAATTTAAAAAAATGGTTGTCTATAAAGTCGGTTTACGGACGATAATGTTTACGTGATAACGTCATAAGAAAACATAGATGTAGAATTTATGTACTCGAACGCGGTCCGATAGAGTGTAAGAGATATGCGTTATAAGTCGAACTGATCGTGCCTCTCTATCGCTTGTTCTGCGCTCTCGCTCGCTCGCGACACGTGACAAAATGGCGTCATTTTTGAAAAAAAAAACCCGATAACTTTCATCAATTTACTAGACGTTATCACGTCAAAAAAAATATCATCATCATCATTATATCAAACCTTGGATGTCCACTGTTGTACGTAGGCCTCCCCCATCGACCTCCAGAGCGACCGGTTTGTGGTGACCGGCAGATAAGAATAGTCCCGACCTCTTTGTTGCCGAGGTGTCGTAAAAGGTGACTAAGGTCATAGTGGTTCGAACAACTGTGCAACGACCAGTGTGGTGATGGGCAGCAGCGTCACCATATCCTTTTTTTTTGTTATAGCGGGAAAAAATGTACTTGAACGCACATCCCGGACTCGGGGAGACAACGTGATAGTGTGGGGCCCTCACCCACTAAAATAACCCGCCGTGCGCCCTCATCATTGTAAGGACACAAAGTGGACCACGGGTACCACGTACGTTGCTCCGTGGCCCGAAGGCTGCAGCCCGATCGGGCAATCTCTTCTGTGCGACGCCCCGCGCACTTGGGAATTGCACCTTCACGGTAGGCTGTTTCGGCGAACGGTGGGCAATCCCCGACCCTACCGTCCTCAGCCTCGGCTAGGATGGCATCAGGCGCATGTGACGTCCTCGCAGAAGAGGGCGACCGCGATCCAGGTCCTATCACCGCCGAACATCGCTCGCGCAACGGCCGGAAGCGACAGGTCCTCTCCAATGACTGCAGCGAGATCCCGGCGCTACTCAGCCCAGGCCGGGCACAACTCGAACGTGTGTTGCACCGAGTTAGCGTCACCATATCCTGACACAACACGCTGCGTTCGCCAACACGCCCGCCAAGCGTGGCGAGTATTAGCAAATCCCCCATATGACAAGTAACAATGAGTTAAGGTACCCTGTCCCCAATGGCCCTACTATTCCTGACTACGCAAAAGAAATTATATATTTTTTAAATGTATTCAAACAAAGAAATTCTATTTTAAATAATTAGTTTATTATAAATTATTATTAAATGACATCCTGACATATTATTTTAAAGGATGCCACCCACTAGAGATACATCGCTGACAGATAAAAACTGTGATAAGAGAATAAACCAAGGAATTTAAAACATAACTGGAACGCTCACTTAATAAAATTTTATATTCAAATATGCACCTTGAAGTATTTGACATAAGGTTGACATTGGCTTATAACATGTAAACTGAAAAATCGTTCCGAGCATTTCGTTGACAACTGGTATTTTGTCTCTTTCTTACGAGAGTTGCCTTGAATCCATGGTAGAAAGAGATGCAATCCCGGCCGTAGGAACGTTTTTTGAGTGCACGTGAGCATTCCAGTTTGTATATAAATTCCTTGGAATAAACACACAAATGACATAGGTATCACTTGTATATTCATGAATCAGTGGAATTTCACTAATTTTAATTGATGAACTTTTTATGAGTGTGAGAATCGTATCACGCAGACTTATGTATGAATATGTAAATATCAGAGTCAATTGATTTGATCACTACATATGTGTATGTGTATTAGAGAGTATTCACTAACATGTTATTGAAATTCACTGATTATGTAGTGAATACAGCTTCATTAACGTAATTAATTAAAATTTAACTGATTCAAAGTTGTTTATAATTTTTAGTATGATTCAATAGAATATTCAAGAAAGATCTAAATATTAAAAAACAAATTAATCAAAATACGGTTAACAGACCTCAAATATACATTATAACACATAAACAATTGTCTGTATCTAGCGCGTCCTCCTTTTAAAAACTCGGTTAACAAAAAAGATAATAAAAAAAATTAGGTTCAAGTTTCTGTTACTTCAAATTATATGTACAGTCGGAAAGTATTGAGGACGTGTTATCGCAGTGATTACAGCGACTGAATGATGCGCTAGCAGTCGCGGGTTCGGTCTTCGTACATACATATGTGTATGATAATTGCACAATGATTATACACATTTTTATTGTGATTGTTTCCGAATCTCCGACAAAGGATTTATATTCAACGGGTGGGGTCTGTTTAGTGCAAGACGTTTATATATATATATATATATATATATATATATATATATATATATATATATATATAAACGTATATATATATATATATATATATATATATATATATATATATAATGGTTAACCAGCAGACTAAGACCCAGTTTCACCACTTGCTGCTAAGTTCTGGCTAACCTAACTGGCACTTTTTTGACAGGTAATTGTGTGGGTTATCTGTCAAAAAAAGTGCCAGCTAGGTTATCCGGAACTTAATAGCAAGTGGTGAAACTGGCCCTAAGTCTAGTATTTTTCAAAATTTTGTGAATGAACGAATGAACGAAAATGAAACAATGAACCTTTCACTTTTATATATTAAAATTTTTCCACTGTCTGCACTTGTAACTGTATCTTAAAATGATAAACCTTATTCAAACCACAATTTATAAGATTTTACAGTTAAATTGCTCTTGATTGGACCATCAAATTTAACCCAGACGTGGTCCAGTTACCTAAATAATACCTTCGTTTAAATATTTCGATTGTACAAAAGTATGTAGCATAAAAAAAAAAATTATATATATTAGAATATAAGCGGTCAGTTTGGACTCTCGTCTCAGGGACTAGAGATACTAAGTGTAGTTTCTAAGTACTTATTAGTTCAAATAAGCTGGGTAAAAACGCCTGTCTATGTAAAAATCGAATATATGAAATAAAAAAGGTATAGGCGCATGTAAGCCTGTAAATATATAGTAGCACTAGCTGTGTCCCGCGGTTTCACCAGCGTTAATTTGAGGGAAAAACGTACTTAAATATTTTTAAACAATTACTCGGAGAGTTCCGCCTCGTTGGTCGCGTGGTCGCGAGCAAGGGGTCTCAGGTTTGATTCCTTTGTCGTTCAACGTATTATTGAAATTTTTTATTATTCGAAAATCCTCAGAGTGAGAGAGTGGTGTTGTACTTTAAAAGTGGAACTATATTTAAAAAATATCTTGAGAAGAGAAATAATTAAGGACGCAACGAAAGCTCTCAAAAAAGATTATATTTTCCCGTTTTGTAACATTTCTTATTATTGCTCAGCCCCTATTGGTCGTAGCGTGATATTATATAGCCTATAGCCTTCCTCGGTAAATGGGCTATCCAACACAATAAAGAATTTTTCAATTCAAACCAGTAGTTCCTGAGATTAGCCCGTTCAAACAAACAAACAAACTCTTCAGCTTTATAATATTAAGTATAGATAAACAAAGAATATATCTTGTTCGTCTGTAACTAGGCTATAATTATACCGGAAAAAGGCATCGAACTGCATAAACATTTCAATCGCAAGGCTGTATCAAAGGTCGGCTGACAATCTCGTTTTCTTTTAAGCGTTTAATGACGTGGTCGCCGCCGTTTTGGACATTTTTCATTATTTATTTTTATTTTATTTCTTTAAAATAACTTGGAACTAATTACAAGTATAATAAGATTTTAAAAAAAATTGTGAATACACAAGGCCAATTTTATTTCTTTAAAAAAAACTAATATTAAGAATATAATTATAAGAATAATAAGAAAAAATCTGAATAATACACATAGCACGGTAAAGAAGTGACATGCATGATTAATATAAACAATATTTTCATATATATATAACATAATAATATATGAGTATAATATAGGAGTGCAAGAGTTAAGTTAAAATGTACCTATAGTTTTTCAAGGGATTTCCTTGAAAAAAATTTAGGCTTACTTTGCGCTTTAAGGCGGCTACACTCATGTTAAACAAGTCTATGTCGTACAATGTTTTTAAGATCGTGGTTTTGTGGTTGATTTTATATAAACCCGTGGGTCTATTACGTAACTTGCGTGATCACAAGAAATCGCTGAGGAGGCGAATTTCAATATTAATTGAGACTCAGCTAGTATTGAAAGTCCAACACAGCGATTTCGCAAATTACGTAATAGTCCTGCCAGTTCCCATATTCAGAAAACGATTCCGTTCCTAACCGTTAAACTTGAAACGAGTCTGAGATGACTCAAAAAACCTATTTAAGCTATTTAAAGTAAAGGAAATGTTTAAAATTAGACTGATAATTCTTAACACTCGTTAACTATATACTTAGGTACTAGGTTATATATATGTAGGTACTTGCAACGTCTCGGGGCGTCACGGTGGCATGCGCCAGCGATCCCGTGGCGTCCTTGTACGACGACGAGGGCATCACTGTGTTTTAGTGGGTATTCTGACTTCGCAGTCAGCGAGTCCCACATACCCGTCGCCTGCGGGTGGCGGGATGCGTAAACGCATTTCACAGCGTCAAAAAAAAGGTACTTGCAACGTCGTTTGCGATCACACATTATGGCTTTTATTCCTTCTCTCTAGGAAATCTTACAGAATTTCCGGTAAAAGATATAGTATGAACTCTAATCATACCAAGTTTCGTTCAAATTCATTCAGTAGTTTTGGCGTGATAGATAGTGATAGACAAAAACGAAAATAGTATATTGTGTCACAAGGGACGAGAGTACTATCTGTCCCGCATGATGTAGTACTTTCGTCCCGTGTTACACATACTTCTTTTTCTACCTACGCCGAAAGATCGGGGTTTTGTCGGCGGAAAGCGGGGAAAAAAGTGTCACTTTTGTCCCGCTTCACATGGACGAAAATCGAACTTTCGGCGGAGGTAGGCAAAAAATGCCATTTTGGCTTCAGCATCGATTATAAAGTACTCTCAAAAAAAAATCTCAGAATACAAGCTTCAATGTACAAGAGTGTACTTGTTACAATTTTTTTATGAGTGTAAATAGTTCTTACTCCAACATACAACACACGGCACTGTGTGCGTGTTCTTGTCAAAATGTAGTTTTGAACTGTGTGTCAGTTACGCGGCAGTCGTCGTCCAATCGACACTTGCTTCTATTGCTTTGTTGTGCGAGTATAATTAATAAAAATAACTTGGTATTTTCATACAGTTATTTAATTATTATTATTGTTTTAAATTATATTACCTATATATTAAAGACTTCTCCTCCTGCAACATCCAAACTATATAAGTTTGACACACAGATAGAATCGAGTATCAAGATTAATTAAGAATCTATTATGTATCAATATACAATAAATATAATTTTCTTTACAGATACATAAAATGACAAAATGCTTCGGATTAGCTACGCTATCTTTCTCATCATACTTGTCACTGACGTGAGGAGCCAATTTTATGGTAAGTACGACATATTACCAAGGAATTTATATACAAACTGGAACGCACGTGCACTCAAAAACGTTCCTAAGAGAGGGATTGTATCTCTTTCTACCATGGATTCAAGGCAACTCTTAAGAAAGAGACATAAAACAAAATTTTAACAAAAAACAACAACCGACTTCAAAGCAAAAAAAAAGAACGGTAAAACAAAAATGCACTAAAAAGTAAAAAAATAATTACGTATTCTTTTGTCTGTAATCAAATTATTACGATAATATAATGTATAATTATTGTTGTTTTCGGAGTCGGTGTCAGCCAACGTAGTTTAACATTACAATAGATGTACCTACACTATTACGCACTCTTTTCCTTATTTCCTTGGCTGAAACCGACTCCAATAACAACAATAATTGTACATTATATTATCGTAATAATTTGATTACAGACAAAAGAATACGTAATTATTTTTTTACTTTTTAGTGCATTTTTGTTTTACCGTTCTTTTTTTTTGCTTTGAAGTCGGTTGTTGTTTTTTGTTAAAATTTTGTTTTATTTCTTGATTTTTAGTGAATCTGTAGTTCGATAACTGATTTATTTATATAAAGCTGGGCGGTTACAGTTCACAAGCTACAGGTACCACCCTCGAAAAATTGACAATGCCCAATTTGTTAACGATAAAGGGATGCCACTCGGACGCAGGTAATAACGATATTAATTTAAGTTGTATAACATAATATAATATATTGTATGTTATAAAAGAGGATATTAAAAATACATCCTTAAAATATTTTGCATTATGTTTAGCATATTTTATAATATGTTATACAACTTAAATTAATATCGTTATTACCTGCGTCCGAGTGGCATCCCTTTATGAATAAAAAATTGGGCATTGTCACATTCCTTTGACGTAAAAAAAAAGAACTAGTGAACTATAGAACAAAACACAAAACCCGAACAAAATCTGTTAAACATGTGCGTCAGTACTCAGTGCGGTGCGCGCGGAGTGAGGCGGCCGAGTATGAGAGGCATAGAATGCGACATAATTACGCCGTATATTGTTTATATTCTGCCTATTGAATTACATTAAGCAAACGTAATGAGACCAACGGCATAAGTCATAACGTGCCTTCCTTTCTGCCTTTCATTAGGTATTAGATATTATATATTATGTTATAAACATTGAAGTTAAATTATTTATTTAATTTAAGTTGTTTATTTATTTCATTCCAATGCCACCCAAGATTCTAACTGTCATTACTTTCCTGAGATTACATCATAAAAGATTCCGCTGCTAAAAGACTAATACTTAGGTACACTTGTTACACACACAATGTCACATTTAAGATTTTAGTCTATGACAAATGACGCAAAATGGTGTCCGTTAAATATTTTGACAAATTAAAAATTTTAAAACAATTAGTAACAGTTAGTAAACAGTTAGTCTAGTTAATCACCGATGAAAAGTTATTCCTTTACACTTTGCCGTATAACTATTTTTGAGATACGATCTTTTAAATACAGGACGCGCTTTGAAACGTGCTATCTCAAAGTTCAGCGCAACATAACTCTACACCTGAGTCGTAATCTGAGAAACAAAATATAATATTGTATAGTTTAACTCGTAGTAAACATAAAAAACATAACACGTGATAATCTTCCGAAACAAATTAAGCCTCAAGGAACGATAGTGTGCAACGCGAACCGCGCAGCGACGCGCGGTATCAGGAACAAATATACGCATTATTAAGGATTACTCAAAAACTACTAGTCACATCTCGCTCAAATTTAAATGGGACCACATGACGAGCACTAGCTTTTGAATATAAAAAGAATCATTAAAATCGGTACACCCAGTAACAAGTTATGAGGTAACACACATAAAAAAAAAAAAAAAAAAAAAAAAAAAAAATACAGACGAATTGAGAACCTCCTCCTTTTTTTGAAGTCGGTTAAAAATACCAGTAGTCAACGAAATGCTTGGAACGATTTTGTCAGTTGACATGTTGGAAACAAATGTCAACCTTATGGCAGTTATTTCAAGGTGCATATTTGAATATACAATTTTATGAAGTGAGCCTTCCAGTTATGATATAAATTCCTTGCATATTACATACATACATATCATACCATCACTCCATTCGCTGCGGGAATAGATTTCATACTTACATATTGACGCTTATAGCGTCAATATGTAAGTCCTAATTTCCGTCTAGCTATCTCTTCCAAGTTTTTCCCATAGCCCAGTAACATGGAGATCTTTACACTTCGAGGATTCAGGTGCCTTTAAGAACAGAAATTAACTGAATACTAAATATTGTGTCTATAAGTAACTGTGACCACTCACATCAAATCCTTTCTTATAACAGATCTCTTTTAGAAGTTTTTTACATAAAATAGTATTTAAACCAATCAATCTTTTATATTCCTAGTTGAAATAATTTTAACTTTTCATTTGTAGATTTCTTCTCGGCATTTCAACCATTAGTACATTCGACACCTCGCTACCAATACGATATCACAACGAAAAGACCGAGAACCGAAAAGGTCACCAAAACCACCGACAATCCAAGACTATCATACATCGAAGATATATATAAGGATATTTATAAAGAGAAACAGAAACAAAATTTTCATATTGACAATGTTCGTCCCACGACCGTGAAACCAATTAGAAAAACAACAAAACAAACGAGTACATCTAGTCTAAATTATAATATAAATTCGAGGGAAAGGACAGAACAGAACAAAACCTCAAAAGATAGAGCTAAACCCAGAGAAGGAACTGATAACAGGAGAATAGAAAACGATGATAGAATAATATTTGACGATGGTAGAAGAAATACCATAATCAGTTATGAAACGACGCGTCGTTATCAAGATTACGAATCAAAAAACTATAATATACATCAAACAGAATACCCTTTCACGATCCGTCCAGGAGTCAAGCCAGCCATTGTTAATGGACCACCACTTACGAATAGACCACCAACGCAACGACCAATTGGTATAAAACCGTCACAAGATGATATAACAGTTAGTCCAGAACTTATTATTGGACCCAATGAAGACTTTATGAGTAGTGTTGAAAAGAAAAGATACGTGGAATTGGCTGAAAGAAGTGAGTATATTTGATTTTTTCTTATAAATTGATTACTAATTAGTATATTTTTTAAACATAAACACACGGCTATCTGTTCCTAAGGCAGGCATATAATGCCTGTGTTTTAAGTAACCAACTGAAATACATACTGATATACGACTGATATACCCGCATTCGGAGTGGCAATCAAACAACCCTGGAGTAGAAATCAGGGTCGCTACCAACTGCACCAATTTACCAGTTTAATTAAGATTTTATTAATGCTTTAAAAACTGGCTTACTAGGATTCGAAATTGTTATGATATAATTTCCTTTGCCAGAAGATTGAGTCACTATACTGAAGTCAAAATAATTTTGAATCGACATTTTACATTAAATTATTTAATTATTAATTATAATATATAATTAATGTGAAATTTTCATTAATTACGTTAGTGAAGCCGTATTAAGCCTGACCCGTGGCGCAGTTGGCAGTGGCCCTGGAAAAAAGTGGCTGTGACATACGGAGGGACAGACAGACAGACAGACATGACGAATCCATAAGGGTTCCGTTTTTTTGTTACTTGGCTACGGAACCCTAAAAACGAATCTTAGAAATATGTAATAAAAATCCAGTTTTAACATGAATTGCTGATTGATTCAGAAACGTTTTGCTAGCCAGTTGTTGACAAACCAGTTCTTTTAGATGACAGAATAAATATTACAGAATAATATTTCAAAATGATAATAATAAATTGATAACAATTTAAACTAAAGATTATTTTTACCCGACTGCAACAGAAAGAGGGTTATGTTTTTCGAGTGTATGTATGTGTGTATTCTTTGGCACGCCCTACAGCCCAAACGGCTGGACGGTTTTTGACATATGAGGTGTCGTTGGATTTGTCTAAATTATAGTAGTGACATAGGCTATATAAATTTTCAAAATGGCGACCGAAAATGGCGGAATGAGGGGGGGGAGTTGAATTTTTTTTTCTTATTGTAGCAATATGGGTATCAAATGAAAGCTAGTAAATTGTTTTATTCTTTTTAGTTTATAATAAGAGTATTTTACGCAGTCGGGTTTTTTGATTTTTTTAATTAATTTATTAGTGTGAAAACAGTGTACTACTGTCTATACATGAATCGGAGGAATTCACAAAATTTAAGTGACTATTAACTTTTTATCAATGTGAGAATCGTGGAACGCAGACTTAGTAACTATTCAAGGTATGAATAGTGAATATCAGACTCCACTGATTTGATCATTGAATATTTGTATGTGTATTAGTGAGTATTCACTAACTTGTTATTTAAATTTACTGATATGTAGTGAATATAGATTCACTCACGTAATTAATGCGAATTCCACTTATTCATGTTTAAAGAATAAGCTGTGTTTCGGTTTCAGTAATCAAAGATATGCAGTAAAAAATAATTTTAAGGTTGATTATAAAACAAAACAAATTTATTTAAATTTATTTAAAATTAATCAATATTTATTTTCTGTATTAAAATGTATTTTTTTAAGTTGACATTATGTTTTGTCGCCATCAATATAATGTGATTCATAAGATATATTATACAAGACCTTGACAAACTTCTCGTCTTACGATGAAAAAGTAGCCATAAACAACTATATGTAATACCAGCTTCCGCCCGCGGCTTTGCCCGCGTGGTTCTATCGCCTAAAAGTAGCCTATGTCATTCCCCAGACTTCAGAATATCCGTATCAAATTTTTACAACAGCTCGGTAACAAAGACTCTCAAAAAAATAAAAATAAAACAATCCTCCACTCTCGCAGAATGCACAGTAATATTGCCCAGACACCTTAGTGAATTCTCGCGAAAAGAAGGTCGTAAGCGCCATGATATACGAGTCACTTACCTGTTTCCGCGTGACATTTTTTAAACTTTGTTATATTATGGTCAAATTACACAAAATCTTTATAAATTATAGCCTATATGTTTTGATGATTGATTCTGATGTATAAGCTATATTAATGTAAAGTTTCATCTAAATACGTTCAGTAGTTTTGCATGAAAGAGTAACAAACATCCAAACTTTCGCATTTATAATATTAATAGGATAAAATAATGTTTTTATTTTATAATTTATTTAATTTTTATATATTATTATAATTTATTTAATTAATATTTATTAGTTTGTAATAGGGATATATTTTTTTTAATTTATGTATTTTGTATATCTAAGTATTAAAATGTAGTCATTTGTATGTAAGTTTATTATAATATAACTACACCATCTACCCGGTGAATATTTTCATTTCCTATTTGGGTTGTCTGGAAGAAATGGATAATTATACCTTGTCCAACCGTTTATTTTCTTTTTGACAGATTAAGTCTATAAATTACTGTTTTTTTTCGGAATAACGTACTACAGTAATGTCATACTTTATAGACGGGTAGTGAAGTGCCGTGTACATAACAAACAACCACAGAGTATAAAACAATTCTTGAAATATATCGATCGATAAATCGATTATATGATAAAAATAAATTGACTTCATCTAAGTATTGTTTCTGTAAAATTAATTAAAAAAAAAGGAAATAAAAATAGTATCTATGACTCCAAGATTGATTATTTGCAAGGAATTAAGTCGAAATCTTGGAATTTTAGATCAAATTGGACAGATTATAGCCATAAGTCCGTTCGTTGTACTACACAAGAAGTATCTTTAAGCTATATTTAATAATGTATTTGTGATGTACAATAAAGCATAAATAAAATAATTAAATAATACTTATACGTTCAGGGGCTAATATTGTTTAAAAATAATACAATAAAATCACTCTTATAAATAAATTTATTTGAAATTATGTATAATTTAATTTGCAATGAAATTGAATATGATGTGCGGTGACCGGTACAGAAGAATAGTACCGACCTCTTTCTTGCCGAGTTGTAAAAGGCGACTAAGGTCATAATAGTGTTAACAATTGTACACCAATCTGGATGGTGATGGACAGCAGCGTCAGTATCTCCTGTCACAACACACTACGCTCGCCAACCCGTCAAGCGTGGCGAATACTGCCAAACCCTCCAGAGGTAATGGGGTTGAGGGGAATGAGGCTTATTGTCACCAATGGACATGAAACGACCGAATCTAACACTGAGCTAGATTGCTTCTTAAATCTTAGAACCGTTTCCGTAAACCTGATTACAAATATATACACAAATATTTCTCGTTAAAAATTAAAGGCTTAAAAAATAGAAACCGACTTCAAGATTATACCCAAATGTACAAATGTTTTTTTGCTTTTTCTTTTCCTTAAAAAGTGCTAAATTGATTCCGATAAAATTTCTACGGGACCTCCTCTAAAGTATGACCTACTGATTAAAAAAAGAATCATTAAAATCGATTCATAATTGACGGAATAATCGCGTAACAAACATACAAAAAAAAAGTCGAATTGAGAACCTTTTTGAAGTCGGTTAAAAATAGTAATAATAAAATGATTCATACAATTTTAATATAATGAAATAATTGAAAATTGATGAATTAAATTTATCAATCATTCTATTTTATATCTAATATATTTATAAATAAGGTAGATTTTTCCATGATTTTCGTATCGTAATAAGCTTTCTGTTATAGAAAATTTATGTTGCTATTAATATGATAATGTTGTTTGTAAGTCCAGTTACTATATCTTGTTTAATATGCGTAACAGATTCAAATTTTTCCATTATTTTATCAAACTAAGCGTGTCTTGCGGTTTATCACCTGTTTATTTACTTGTTATTTTCTGTTTTCTTTTTTTTATTATATTGAATATAACTTATAAGTATACCTACCTCTATTAACACTTTTAAAATTTAGCTGGTTCCGTGGACCCTTTCTACTATATTCCCAATTTGCAGAAGAAAAAAAAGTGTTTATCGCTATAATGAATACATTGAGTATTTACGAAATATCAATATACATCGCACACTTCTACTAAGCGTCGACCCCCGTCGAGTCTCCCGTGAACCCCTAGAGGTCCACCTGCCGGGCTAACATGCGTACCGAGATATCTCTTGACGAGAGAGAGAGAGATAATATGTTTAAATCAAGTATTTTCTCGATTACCTAACATGCGCACTACGAGAGAAAAAAATTCTCTTCCGAAGAAAATTAATTCTAATTACTTTATCTCGTCGATAATATTCTTCTTCTAACGTCAAAATCACGTCAAAAATCGACAAAATTACTATGTCATGTCAGCTCCCGCAGAGATAAATACCACAGATATCTAAAACTTAATGTTATCTCTTCTATCGACGTAGCGAGAAGAGTATCACGTGCACGCGTGTTAGCTACTGTAGACATAGAGAAATAATACGAGAAAAGGGGTAGACAAAATTTCGTCGTGCGCGCATGCTAGCCGGGCAGGATTACTTTGGGAACTCAGGATTTAGACAAACAAACACTCTTGCTTTATATGTAATATTAGTACAGCTACGAGTATCTCATTATGCTAGTTTTGTACTCGTAAACTTTTTGTATTCAAGATTCGTTACAAAAAAGATGCTTATTAATTAAGTACTAACTCACACCTACACTTCACACACAAGGGTAATTATCTATGTGAAGTAATTATTTCTTATATAATTTCTTGTTTATGTATATACACACACAGATACATATATATATATATATATATATATATATATATATATATATATATATATATATATATATATATATATATATATATATATATATACTTTTTTTTTTAATCTGGTCTTATTATTAAAGACGGACCTTTTTACATAAAAATAACTTTTATAACTTTTATACTTATGTTTTTATATATTGTGAATGTACTCGTAATAAATAACGCAGAAGATTTCTCCGATATCATGTAACATATAGTAATATAAATTAACACATTCGCTGCCAGCCACCCGAGTCGGGCGCTAGGTGCCGTCTACTCGGATCCGAGTATCTCGCACGTTCATTTTCCTTAGGCCAGTTAAAACTTGGCGTCCGTGGATAAAAAAATTCTCATTACAATGTGCACATTGAGCGCAATAGAAATGAGAATTTTGATTTGAGATTTTGAAAAGAGACAAGTAAGCTTAATTAAAAAAAATCAAAAAACCCGACTGCGTAAAATACTCTTATTATAAACTAAAAATAATAAAACAATTTACTAGCTTTCATTTGATACCCATATTGCTACAGTAAGAAAAAAAAATTCAACTCCCCCCCTCATTCCGCGATTTGTGGGCGCCATTTTGAAAATTTATATAGCCTATGTCACTACTACAATTTAGACAAATCCAACGATACCTCATATGTCAAAAAGCGTCCAGCCGTTTGGGCTGTAGGGCGTGCCAAAGAAATGGACATACATACATACATACATACATACACTCGAAAAACATAACCCTCCTTCTGTCGCAGTCGGGCAAAAAGGAAAATGAACGTGCGAGATAATCGGATCCGAGTGGACGGCACCTAGCTAATGCACCTATCCCTACTCGGATCCGAGTGGCCGGCAGCGAATGTGTTAAATAAATAAAATGTAAATTAGTAATTCAAACATTTTGTATAAATATGTTTGAAAGTAGTAATATGAACTGAACTGGCTGAGCTGAATCCATTCTCCATATAGAAGATATGATATGTATATGATAACAACCGGGACCGACGGATTAACGTACTCTAATAGGCACGACACTAATAGGGGAGACCTACAAGGACATACACTCAGAACAGAAAATAATGTATTTTGTACAAATACAAATATCTGCCCCGAGTGGGAATCGAACCCTCTACCATAATTATTTAAACGCCTCTAAAAACTAGACAGTGGATCAGGATTAACCGCTCCACTCTGCCCGTGTCAACTACTAGGTGACAATAGTTTACAAACTAACCGCAATAACCGCAAGGGCCCGTGTCAAGTAATGGTCGCCATGGCTAATATAGCCATGGCGACCATTACTTGACACCATGCCATGGCCATGTTAACTTTTTTTCGACACGAGCATTAGTACGCGAAGTGCACATGTCAACTACAGGTTGATTAACTTATATCATTATCACCGGTGAGAAATTATGTAACAAAACGTGAGAGGCTTTGGGCAGTTTTGTGCAGTTGGTAAACTAAAAGGTCATTGCCCGGACACTCAAGCGGCTAACATTCCATAAATTGGATTCTATTTAAATTCCATTTCTTGTATGTTCCAGTGTGTGACAAATACAAAGCACTCGACAACAAGCAGATACAGGCTATACCGTTGCTGCCGTCACCTGACGTGTTGAAAGTTAACGTATCATCATGTACACCTGCCACCGTACCATTGGTGGTCGGTGGTAAGGTGGCGACGGTGAACGAATTCCCTCACATGGCGTTATTGGGATGGATGAAGATAAGGGTAAGTATTGACCACTCCTCTACCCCAAAAACCTCGTAAAAAGTAAGACCATTTCCTCTGCCCCAAGGGTTCATGGAAGAGATCGCTTTTCAACTATAAATAAAAAAGTAAATAAATATGCTTAACATACACACTTTTCTTATATATAAGGCACCTTCTCTTATATATAAAAATGACTGGAGCTCAGCTATAGTTTGGCGAAAAACTTTTCTACAAACGAACGGGACCACCGGCTTTACGTGCTCTTTGAAATCAGTTTGGGAGACCCACAAGGACAGACCAACAGACCAAAAATTTATATGTAACTAATTACGAACAAATAACTGAATTTATGGTTCTTATAACAACTTGTGAATATCATATTCTTGCAAATAAATGATTGATTGAAACATAATTATAAATATACGACCTAAATGAATCTTTCCGATTGGTTGGTACAAGACTGATGGTAGGTGGACAAGAAGAAAGTTACGTTCAATAAACAAGTCATACCGAAACCGATATTGGCTGATGGATCACCCTTCTAGAAGTTGCATAGCATCGTGTCTAACTAGGCAATACAATTTTTTTTATTTTATACCACGACGGTGGCAATCAAGCATACGGCCCGCCTGATGGTAAGCGGTTACCGTAGCCTATGGACGCCTGCAACACCAGGGGCATCACATGCGCGTTGCCGACCCTTTAAAAACCTATTTACTCCCCTCTTGAAGGACCCCATACTGTAGTCCTGTGGGAAAACCTCGGCAGGGAGTTCATTCCACAGCCGAATGGTCCGTGGGAGGAAGTTCCTCTGATACCGAACTGTACGGGACCATTTGGGCTGCAAAGTGTGAGCATGAATTCCCTGTCGATGGCGAGCGGTGCGATGATAAAAAGTGGCCGTTGGCATCATTTCGAACAATTCTTCGGAACACAACCCATTATACAAACGATAGAGCACACATAGGGATGCAAGATCTCATCTTAGACTTAAGGGCTCGATATCGCTTGTCAGCATTGGATCGTCAACAATTCTCACAGCTCTCCTTTGAACCGAGTCAAGAGGCCCAAGCTGGTATGCCGGTGCTCCTGCCCAGAGATGAGAGCAGTACTCCATATGGGGTAATATACGAGTATCTAGGCCAAAAAAAACTTCTAGAGAAGTTAGCCGTTAGGAGGATTTAGTTGGGCGGGGCGTTATTTGGTAGGCTTCATCGTGTTTTCGATTCGAAGATTCCGCAATGCTTAAAGCCATAAGTTTTCAAGCAGTGCGTTCTGCATACGTTGACATAATTATAACGCTAAAACCTGGACACTGACGACGAGACTAGTATAAAAATTAAGTCACTCAAAGTACCATGGAACGGGCTATGCTTTGAGTCTCTCTCAAGGATACAAACAGTAATGAGATTATCGGCGAGAAAACCAAAGTAACCGACATAGCTCGTAGAATCAGCAAGTTGAAGTGGCAGTGGGTGAGTCGCCTATGTCGCAGGACCGTTGGCCACTGGGGCAGACGTGTCCTGGAGTTGCGAAGTTGAGAATCACAGTTGGGGTGTTCTTTGACCTACTGGACTGACGATCTGCGTATTGGTGAAATCTGGATGAGGATTGCAGACACCGTTCTAGTGTAGTTGTGCGAGTAATTATCTCAACCCCAGCGGTTGCGGGTTCGATTCCCGCTCGGGGCAGATATTTGTATTTGTGCAAATATGTGCTGTGTGTATGTCCTTGTGGATTTCCCCAACGTGCCTCGGAGACCATATAAAGCCGTCGGTCCCGGTAGTTATCATAGACATTCGGTATCGATTTTTACTAATGGTAGGGATATAATCCACCAACCTGCAGTGGAGCAGCGTGGTAGATTAAGCTCCGACCCTTCTAGATAAAGAAGAGGCTTTTACCCAGCAAGGGACGTTGATTCATTTCAGTTCAGATTTTTTTGATCCTTTGGGGAGGTCTATGTCCAGTACTGGACTGCGAACCTTCATCATAAGTGGATTATCATGTTAACTGATTTAATTAACAAATCGACTTTGTTCTCCAGAACGGTGGCTACTCATGGAAGTGCGGTGGTTCGCTGGTCAGTAACCACTACGTGTTAACCGCGGCGCACTGCGTCTACCAGGAGAGGGACAACAATGTTGTGACGTGAGACTTTTCATTATTTACTCTATATAAATAAAATGATATAGGTCTGTGCATCACAGAACAACTACTACCAACTATATTGCTATATCTTAATTTATTATAAATTTATAAAAATTTAAACAGCATTTTATAATCTATAATTAAGTTAAAAATTGTTCGAAGTTTACTCCTTAAGAATCGATTTTCATACAAGGCCCCCGGTATAAAATAAAAATATGAGAAGTAACTTCTACTGATCGAATGACCTCGTTACGTTTTTTGTGCGCAACCTTCACTTTTAAGTCGTGAGTATTAAGACGTATAGTCCGCGCGCGAGCTCCGAGGAATCGGTGATTGAGGAGTAGGCGACAATTTATTGCCTGAGAAATCTAAAGGGCACTATATTTTAGCGTAAAAACTGTAAAATAGGCAATAAGTGTTATTCTGTGTTACATACGAATTATTTGTGCCTATTTAGAGAATCGTTCTCAAGGAGTAAACTCCAGTCGTGCGTCGGAGATGACACACACAGTTTTTTTTTTTTTTATTTATTATTATTCTGTATCTTGGCAATTAATTTGAAAGAAACTTGGACATTATTGAAGTCCATAGTACAAGGAAGGACACTAGACAGTTTATCCCGAAATTCAACACTGTTCGCTTGGTAGAAAGGATAAATTCATAATGTGTAATTAGTTGTAATTCATTAACGCGTAGTCCAATTCTTTTTATTATTTTTTCGTTACAAAGAAGTTAATTTAACGATTGTTCCGTCAATACTTCGAGTCCTATGGTTATGTTAGTTTAGAAATTACAAACGTCATAACTATTAGTACAGACAAACATAAGGGAAAGAACCTATACTACGTGATATATTTTTTACAATTTTCTACTTCCCTCCCCCCATCGGTAACCACGTATAATATTTCCCTATCCACTAAAATTACTTACATTACAAAATAGACTACCCTACTTTACATTACAAAATAACATCTTTGCATTGTACTGATATTACGAGTATTAGATTTTTGTAACATACACGATGTATATATGATTATCTACGCCTATTCGATTTAATTTTACTACTAATTGTTTTACAATTTTTTCTGTAAGTGATTAAAAATGTAAATTTTTTGAGAAAATTAATGTCTCTAACCATAAATAAACAATTTGACCTCCAAATTTTTTATATAAGCCGCACATTGTTAGATTTATTTCCTTTTTTTTAAAAAGTCGAAATGTCAAATTTTGTGAACGACGACCAAGGAATTTATATACAAACTGGAAAGCTCACGTTAACTCAAAAAATGTTCCTACGCCGGGATTTAATCTCTTTCTACCATGGATTCAAAGCAACTCGCGTAAGCAAGAGACAAAATACCGGTAGTCAACGAAATTTTCGGAACGATTTTTTACTTTACATGTTATAAGCCAATGTCAACCGTATGTCAAATGTGTGTGTAAAATATTTCAAGGTGCATATTTGAATATATAATTTTATTAAGTGAGCGTTCCAGTTATGATATACATTCCTTGGTCTAGGGTTTTTTATATGTCAATGGCTACGACGTATTAGGCCCGATCCACATTACAGTGCTGATCTTCGGTTCGTTCTCGGTCCGATCTCGATCCGGTAAAATGTTTTGTATGACGAATCGTTGCTGGAGCGTGACTTGATCGGACCTTGACTGCCACGGATAGTGTGAATACTCTCATTGTTTCTTGTGTAACAATATTTTACCGGATCGAGATCGGACCGAGAACGAACCGAGACCAGCACTGTAGTGTGGATCCGGCCTTATAGTGGTAGTATCAATATGCGTTATATAATTCCAGCGGTCCACCGAGAGTTGTCCAGCTGGGTTCATCGTTTATGGACGATCCAAATGCCATACTTATAAAAGTAGCTGCCGTTATCAGACATCCGAAGTACAAGCTGCCGAAATCCTATTACGACCTTGCGATCGTCAAAATGGCTACCACTGTTACGTAAGTATATATCGCTCATTTGGAGCGACAGTGATACATTTGCAAAAATACGCGAAAATGACTTATTAATGCCAAAATACTATGCATAAACATCTGCGTTGGTAGTGAAAATGCCACAATATCCAGCTATAATAAAACTATTTTAAAATAATAATTAGCCGTAATAATGCTTCAGAATCATCTTTTGAACTATGAAATAATCTTTATTCTGATCTGGTGTAAAGTTAACTAATTTGCATTTGTGTCACTGTCGCTCCAAATGAGCGATATGTATTCTACTCTTTAAACATGAATTAGTGAAATTTCACTAATTTTAAGTGACTATTCACTTTTTTTCAATGTTAGAATCGTACCACGCAGAATTAGTGACTGATCAATCATCGATCTATGAATATGTGAGTATCCAATGTCCACAATGTTCACTAATTCAAGTTTAGAGGTACCTTTTTTTCTTTTAAAGTATAATTATAAACTGTTTCCGTTTAGCGGAATGTTAAAATTCTGTTGTGTTTTTTGTGTTATGTTTTTACTAAGCAATAGGTAACATGAGAGGATTTTTTATTAAGTTTTTTTTTGAGTTTTTTGTCTCATATGTCTATTAGTGTGATTTTTTTTAATCATAATTTGTGTCTCTTTATACGGTACTTCATAGAGTTTTATTTAATAAATTATTTGTCAATCCGTTTAAGGTTTTCGAGTGTAGTAAAGCCAGCGTGTTTGGGGGTACCGCCACCCCCTGGTGAACCGGTTATCGTCACAGGATGGGGAAGAACTGAATTTGGTAAGTTAATTGTTTTTTTTTTACATTTACAACGCTATGAACTGAATTTAATGTTTTTGTGTATTTTTCGGCTCTATTTGACTGTATTTGACCGTATAAGGTATATTTGTCTAATAAAAAAATTGGTTGTCTCCAAAGTCGGTTTATCGATAATTTTACGTGAAATTTATTATTATTAAATTTATTATTATTATTAAATTTTTTTTTTTTCATAAGAAAACATTGATAAAAAATTGCATACTTTTAAGAATTGAATTGAAGTATTATCACAGAATTATCATCATTTAATATAATTCAAAGAAGGAGTTAATTTTTTTTTTTTTTCTTCAGTATGTAATTTAAGCATTTTTTATTACAGAAATTTTACATTATTATACATATTTACAATTCAAAACTTAAAATAATTATTTACAAACAGTTTTGGTATAATATAGTATAGTATAATAATATAGTATAATATAGTATAGTATATATAATATAGTATAGTATAGTATAGGAGTTAATTGAAAATTATTTTTTTTCCGATAAATTGACATTTATTTGCACTCCTTAATTTAAATATTTTTTCTCTTCTACTCGGACGTATCTGCCGATGGAGTGCAAGAGAGACAGATGCGTCACAAGCCGAACGCTTACGCCGATCGTGCCTTTCTATCGCTTGTTTCGCGCTCTCGCTCACGGAACGTGACAATGAGTCATGCTTTTTCGTGCGTGCAGTCAGCGTTCATCAATTTACAAGACGTTATCACGTCAATAAAATTAAGAATTGTAGAACGCCTCTGTAAAAACTTTTATAATATCATAAGCTGAAAAAAATTCTCTGACATGTCTGCTCTCGCCCATTGCTCACGTGTGCACATAATAATAATAAATAAATAAAATAAACGTCTCACACTCAACGGCCCCCAGTAGGATGTTTATCCTGTGTCGGGGAACACACACAACACACATGCACAAACGCCCAGACCACGAAAAATATCTGTATGGCCTATACAGACATTTGTCATGGGAACTACGATCTACCCGCGGCAGTTAGCGCATAAGCCAGTTGATGTGACCACTGCGCCAACGCGTCGTCAAATATATAGGGAATATAATATATAGGGAAAGTGACCTATGTGATACGCTTAAGTCTGAAACAGTGTACTTCAAATTATATATTTATATATTGCTAGTGGACCCGACAGACGTACACACATCTTAAATCCGAAAATTTATTCAACGCCAACTATCGGGACAAATTGGAAGTAAAATAAAATATTTTTGAATATTCAACAACGAGATCGCAGCGCTGTCTGCCGGATCCAATGTAAAACATTCCAACACTAACGACTTGTAATTAAATAATATATTTAAAAAACATTTTGTGGTGTACCGAATTGGGAATCGAAACCATTCTCGAAACCAATTAAACACACACAAAAAAAATTACCAAAATAAATCCCGTTTAGGAGGAGTTCAGTCACATACAGACGCACAGAAGAATTATATATATATAAAGATAAATATACACACAGCCATGAAGAAAACATTGATTAAGGGTTTGCTAGAAAAACTCGCTATTAACAAATAATAACGGCTCACCCAGAACGGCCTCAGTAGGATAAAATCCTGTATATTTGTATTTTGCAAAAGGCATATAAGTTTATATGTCCATGTATGCAGTGTAAAATCTTGTGTACGCTTGGCAAATAAATCATTTGAATTTTTACTATACTAATATAGTTAGTTATAGGCAAATTTGATTTAAATTTCGTCGGCAACGCGCTTGTAATGCTACTTGTTTTGAACCGGTCCATAATAATCTGCGGTAACTGCTTACCATCGGGCGGACCGTACGCTTGTTTAATACCCTAAAGCCCACCATTCACTAGGCGCTTTGCGCTTTGCACCCATCCGTGGACAAATCCGTCGTCGTCCACACACTACCGCCGGGACGCCGGGGAGCCGGACGCCGATATACATTCACACGCAGATTTGTCTGCGGACTTGTCGCCAGCGACAAGTCCGGCGGATGGGTGCGCCTGTGAATGGTACAAGTAATAAACGTCCCACAGCTGCGCAAAAACCTTTTCTTCATATAGGACAGGGGTTGGAACTTAATCCACCACTCTGCTCCAATCCGGGAAGGAGCATAATTTCCCTACCATGAGTGTCGATAGATTTCAGATATATGTGATAGCAACTGAGAACGACGGCTTTACGTGCTCTCCGAATCCGGTGGATGGACCCACAAGGACATATACCCAGACCAGTAACAAATATTTATACAAATAGAAATATCTGCTCCAAGCGGGAATCGAATCCGCGACCGCCGGCTTTGAGGCAATGAGTGCTTAAATAAAAATGTTATATTCCAGGTGGAGATCAATCTGAGGAACTCCGAAGTGTATCCATACCTATATGGGATATGGATGAGTGCTACAGCGTGCTGGGAACTTCAAGGAAGATTCCAGACGGTCCTTCGAGCGAGAGTCAAATATGTGCTGGGGAAAAGAGAGGAGGAAAGGATACCTGCCAGGTAGGAATTGATGCAATGGCAAAAAATTTGCCACCTGACAAAACTTTAATGTTAATTGCTGCCCATAATACAAAAATCATAAGGCACTATTGTTAGGAACCAGAAATATCCTTATAAAATTTTATTTTAATTATTAAAGATTATAATTTACTTATTAGCTTAGAATTTCGATTAACACTGTAGCGACATCTATCTCGCCACATATGAACTGACGTATCCTACATCGCGTTATCGAAGTTATCCGAGCGATTGAATATATATACAAGAACCCGACAACAACCGTCGGGGGCAGTAGTCCAACCAGACACAACACCCGTCTGATCGAGGATCCTCCCTTTTCAATAATGAATGAGGAACTTTACACCCTGTTCCTTTTACCCTCCCCCAAACTGGTGACCCCGACGTGATGTGAACACGCGACCTCTGTTCGTCAGCGCAGCTCACACCCAAAACTTCAAAGAATTATTAACCACTGAATAAGCTGTTCTAATCACAACTATGAATTTACGACCACTATATTGACGAACAATAATGACCTATCGGTCAGAGCGTCGACCAGCAAATGGGCCCTAAGTCTTTTTTGTTTGGTTGTTTATTACTATACTATGAGGATGAGTACTGAAACCTAACCGTAAAAAAATGGGAAGCGATCTTCTGGTAAAATCACACCATATCAATATATGTATCTGACTCAACGCAGTTAAAACTACGTAGATAATCTAGTATATAAATTATATTTTATGATTGTTTCAATTTTTTATAATATTGTTTTTAATTAGAAATATATATTTACTTTATTATTGAACCAGGGTGAATGATCTATAAAAAAATCTTATAAAATTATATATAAAATAAATAAAATTAATCGAAATAAATTGTAATGATAAGTTAACTAATAATCTCTAATGTGATTAAAGTTATTTTCTTTCAAATTTTTCGCTGGATATATAAAATATCAGTATATTAAATCGGAGTATTTATGTATTTAACCTTTTAAGACTTGACACTAGATTTTCAAACATAATTTTTTTTGTCTCTTCGTGACCATGTAACTGGTCCGAAATATCGACAAAAATCGTCAAAAAAAGCTATATCGTAGTATATAGTCGTTTTTGTTTTTTAAAAATAAACTAATTGTATATTTTTTGTTGTAGGGTGATTCGGGAGGTCCCGCACAAGTGCAAGACGGCTGCTCGTGGCGCGTGGTGGCGGTGACGTCACTCGGCCGCTCGTGCGGAGCTCCCCATACGCCGGCTCTATACGCTCGCGTGCAAACAGCCTTCGTAGCAGCCGTGGTTTTCGGTGACCAGATCAACAAAAATAAATTGACAACCCAGTCGAACCAGCAATCGAACGACGAGTGGAGTCAACCGTGGAACAATAACCAGCAAACCAATTTAGAACGGAACAAAAATCAACAAAATGTTTACAATACGGAATCGAATATCAGAAACCAACAGTCTAATAGCCAACAATGGAACGGTAACCGACAAAATAGTCCGGAACGGGGCAATAATCAACAAAATGTTTATAATACGAATTCAAACAACAATCAGTGGAACAACAATCAACAAAACGCTAATGTTAACAGTAATAGGAACCAACAAAACGATGGTTATTATAATTCGAACGGCCGCTATTACAACAATGATTTTACAACAGTCAGGCCGATTTTCAACAAACCACAGAGTAATTATTATAACGAATATGGAAGTGATCGTATACCCGACTACCAAGCAAATAGTAATCAATACTACTCTGGTAGTAGGACATGGTGGACATAATTTTTGTGCGTGTTTGTGTGTGTCTGTGCGTTAGTAGTTGTGTTAATAAATAGGTGATATTTTAGTGACTTATTTAATTTGATTTAAATATTGTAATTAACAATTAGTTTCTATGTAAACTTTAATTAAAATATATTTAATACAAATTAATGGAGTTTTAATTTATTAATATTAGCTTGGTATTATGAAATACATTATCATTTCAGTATTACACCACATCAGCCGCTATATCACCATCACCACCACCACCTAGTTCAGACACACACACCTTTAACTTTAGGTACCGATAATCTATACTAATATTATAAAGTTGAAGAGTTTATTTGTTTGTTTGAACGCGTTAATATCAGGAACTACTGGTTTGAATTGAAAAATTCTTTTTGTGTTAGATAGTCCACTCACCGAGGAAGGTCATAGGCTATATAACATCACGCTACTACTAATAGGGATAAAAGATCATTAATAAGAAACGTTACAAAAACGGGAAAAAATATTCTTTTTTGAGAGCTTCCGTTGCATCCTTTAATGTTCCTCCTCCCGAGACCTTTTTTATCATAGTTCCACTTTTAAATGAAACATAATATCACCCTTTTATTCAAAATCAAAATCAAAAACAACTTTATTCAAATAGGCCCCACGAGCACCTTCGAATCGTCATTTTACAAATTAAAACTTTAGCGTGATTATTATTTTTGTAAATATTCCCCGAAGTGGTAGGCAGAGATGCACATATTAAATGTAACACCCACTTTTCGCCAGTTATGAGTCCAATGTAATAGAGCGCGAGCCTATTGCCATACACTGGCACCAGACTCCGTCCTATTTACTGGGAATTTTCAAAAAATAAAAAACCTAATAATACGTTGTGTGACCCCAATCGAACCTGAGACCCTTTGCTTGACAGTAGCGCTTGCGACCACTCGACCAACGAGACGGGCAGAGTAATGGTTTAAAAATATTTAAGTACGTTTTTCCCTCAAATAAACGCAAATGAAACCGCGAGGCACAGCTAGTGTGTATATAAATACGTTTCAAAAGTAAATATTTCTCTAAGTGACAACTCATTTTCAAACACTTGAATAGGTACCATAGTATTTTAATAACAAACATAAACTTATATTTTTACGCCTTCACCTTTATAAATCTTAATACGATGTTTTAAACCCTATTACAATACTCAGTAAATAAGCTGTTTAAGACATAATTTAAAATCACAAACAATTACTCATCTCTCTCACAGTAACTATACACACTTCCTAACCGCTGCTACTATACCGTGTCCTTTTCCCAAATGTTGTCTGGAAGAAATCGCTCTTTTAGCGAATTTTTTTTATATATTTAACACACACCCAAGGTCGTCTGTTCCTAAGGTAGGCAACTTAATGCCTGTGATTTAGGTAACAGCCGACTGATATATATGTATATTTTTTTTAAATAAATATACATATATATATAATGCATATATATAAATAAACATATAATACACCCAGACTCGAGGCGGGAATCGAACCCACAACCCTTAGCAGAGAGCAGAAAACAGGGTCTCTGCAAACTGCGCCAACGGGTCAGTCAAATTGTACTATTATTTATTCTGTGACGATAAGATCGCCTTTCTACATCTTTTCTATATTTTACTGTGTAATTTTATATCATGGTGTACAATAAAGAATATATTATTATATTAAATATACTAAAATGATGATCCACCACGCTGTTCTACAGCGGGCTTATGAGTATTTTTCTCCCATGAGTAAAGATCGTTACCAGATGTCTATGATAATAACCGGGAACGCCAGCTTAACGCGTTCTCCGAGGCACGGTGGGAAGACCCACTAGGACATACATATATCCAGATCATATTTGTACAAATACAAATATCTGTCCGGAGCGGGAATCAAAACCGCGACCGACGGCAATATAGCGACTACTCGCACGACTACAACCTTAGATTATTACATATATAAATCGATTTTTTTATAGCGCGAATAAAAATTTATAAAACAATAATTCTGAAATTAAATCGAAGTTCGTAATAACGCAATGATTTTAAACACTGCTATAATTTATGGTAAGCCAATTTTTCAAAAATAAATATTTTTTGGTGTTAAAACATTATACTTATAATATAATAATTTATTCTATATCATATCAATATATCTAATATGAATGAGACATTGTCTATCGCGGGCCAGATTGATTGCACTGGTGGGCCGGATTTGGCCCGCGGTTCGTAGTTTGGAAAGCCCAAATCTACACAATGGACACTGGACAGTGTCCTGAAGATTTTTTTTATGTTAGTTGTATAGGCAAACTGGCAGACGTGCCACCTGATGGTAAGTGGTCGACGTCGCCCATGGACATAAACTAGTTAACCTGTAACTAGCCCAGCCAAATCATTTATGTGTTAGGCAACACATATGACCTGACAGATGATCCTGAGACATATTATGATGTTAAGTCTCGGTGCCAGTAATTACACTGCCTGTCTTGCCCTTCTTTCCGAAACACATCAAAGCTGTTTCACGGAAGAAACAAGCAAGATGGTGGTACCCATGCAGCCGGGAGCGTGGCACAGCGCAACCCTATCACCCATACGAAGAATGAGGATCGGTCGATCATTGGGCCAAGATAGGCAGCTGATCCTCGAGCATCGACCGAGAATCAGATTTTTCATTAGGCCAAGGCTGGCTGGGTATCGGATGTTAACATCGTCCTAAGCCTGGTAACCGAGCATCGGTCGAAGAATCGGCCGACAGTCAGTGAGGATCGGCCGATGATAGCCAGTAAGGATCGGGAAAATAGTAGTGGCCGGTTGCTCACCAGATGTGCAAAAATAAAATTAAAGTTATAAATATAATTTATAATAATAAAGAAAAAAAATTATATTTATAATTATAAAGAAAATTATATTAAAACTATACTTATACAAAATGTAACTAATTAGTTGCTATTGAATACAAATATATCTATTTGTATTCAATAGCTCTAAAGTTTTCACTTTCACTCTAAAGTTATCACTTTAGAGTGAAATGAAATTTTAAATTTATAATAAAAAATTTTAGATTAAGAAACAGCTGATGTGATATTTAGAGTACATGCGCAGAAGTAGATTCATCACATCATCGGCCGAGGATAGACTGATGATCGTATGTCGTTAGTAAGAGTCTCGATCGGTGACCAACGGTGTACCAGCCATAGGGCGATGATAGAGTACCCATGCTCGGCCTAGCATAAGTAGCCTAGTCCTGGCCGATCATTGGTTTTTTTCGAGCATCGGCGACTTCGTATGGGCACCGGTCTTTGACATAGTTCCACCGTCATGTTTTCATTATCGCATCCTACGCCGCAGGACTTGTCATCATTCACAGTACGTGGATGCCTAGTTTCCATCCAAGATTTCACGCTCTTTTTCCTACGTTCAGATTGTGGAATAACATTCCTCTTAAGGTTTTCTCTGAGCGATATAATTTTAGGGTTCTCAAGCGTCGAGTGCACAGATAGTCTGTCTCTAACGGGCGGTAACGCACTCGCAATTTCCTAAAGTTGCAGATGTCTTCCCGTATTATGTAAAGAATGAAACTGATATATACAAGATTTTTTGTTTCAGTTATTTTTTTAAATATAATACAAAAAATAAATACCTATAATTTTAACGGCCATTCAGCGAAAAATAAAGAGGATTTGATTAATATAATAAAATCATTAAACTACGGTAATGACGGACAGATGGAGCATGATAACAAAGTATCAGAAACAGGTACGGTAGAATATGGAATATAACACATATACAAATCGTTCAATTCATCTTAGTGTGTATCACATACTATCGCTAAGTTATCTGTGTGTACGTGTATTTGTAAAAACGCAGTTTTCATCTTATGACAGTGACGTGTCACGGCGTCAGTCGTCGTGCCAGTAACACGTAACGTGTTATGTAGCTTTGAACGAGTCCACGGCCGGAGATACCTCGACCGTGAGCGAGTCAATAAAAATAATACTCGGTAGGGGAGAGTTGGATAATACCGCGCGTTTGATAATTCCACGCCCTAGCATATTTCAAAAACTAAACGCTTATTGCGCTATCCAGTCCTTAAAGATCACAGTCCGAGTCCTCTACCCCTCCCCGTGCACGACGCTAATTTACTCGGAGCAGCCATTAAGACACATCGTGTCTTACAAGTTTTTACTCTCGTTCTTTATAATTTCGCGGGCATTTTTGACAAGAGGTAAGCTATTCTATATTTGTATTGTAACACATTGATTACTTTTATTTTAATCCTAACATATTATAGAATTAATGACTAGATTGATTTGAATACACAATTAACTTGACTGTATTATTTAGAGGTTATAAAATTAAATAACAGAGTTTGTCAACTCCGCGCCCAGGGCGTGTACAAGTGAAGACCACGTACCGGCAAGCACAGTGTCGGACGGCCATCCACGAGATGAACAGACGACTTGAAGAGAGTCGCCGGAAGTCGTTGTATGGAGGCTGCTTTGAACCGGAGTCGATGGGGGGAGGCCTACGTTCAGCAGTGGACATCCAATGGCCGATATGGTTATGATAATTAATCTAGTCGTAAAATAATAATTATATCTAGGTATAGAAAGGAGTCTATGCTTCTTTTTCTACGAACGAGTTTATTCAACGTTGCATTTTTTTTTTTTTAATTCTAAGTTTACTGATAGAAATTCACGAAATTATTATGGGCACGGTTTTATCAGACCAGTCTGATAATACCACGCTTTCCTGTTTTTTGATTATTTTGCAATAATTAATTTTTTGTTTATTTTTTGAAATATTTTGTCGTGATGTATGCGTAGCTAAATAAATTCTGTACTATTTACTGCATTTTTGAATATATATATCGAACCTTCTCCGAATTATAGGTCCAAGTTATTAGAGGCTCGGTAATATCCAACTCTCCCCTATATGGATTTAGAGAATTTCTATTATTTTAAATTTGAAAACAAAATTTTTGACATTTAACATACATTTTATGTTAAAAGTTTTTGAATATGTTTGTAATGCACACAGAGTTGCTATAAATAGTAATATAAAAAGAGTTTTAAAAGCTTACTTAAAGTTTATCTTGATTTTGATCACGGGCGTAGCTACCGCCGTATCAGCCGTATCAATGATACGGGGCCCCCGGCCTACAGGGGCCCCGAACGTGTAGGGACATGAAAGACTATCAGACTTGTTTATAGAGGCAGTGCTGAATTTAGGTGAGGGCTTCCACATAAGAGGAGCCCCCACAAAATAGACTTCGGGACAAAAATTTAAATTCAGAGATGACCTTGTTCTTTTTTTTTTCGTCATCGTACACCAAGTTGCTCGTCTTCAAACTCACTCTGTTGCCCCGGGCCTCCACACCTATAATCTTTACCCTTCATTTGGGCCCCTTTACAGATTTTGCTACAGGGCCCATCTAAGTCACGCTACGCAACTGATTTTAATCCATACAAACTAGAAAATAATATATTAAATACTATCTATTCGTACGATCAAAGACGATGACAGACAGAAAAAATTTAAAAAATATAATAATGGCTTTAGTGTCGATTATATACCCTGCACCGTGCGGTGACAGAGAAGAATAGTTCCGACCTCCTTGCTCCTCCTGGCTCCTTGGTTGCGACTATGTACCCAGCAAGGTGGTGACGAGCAGCAGCGTCTCCATTTCCTGCCGCAAACATTGCGCACACCGACCCACCTTCCAAGCGTGGAGATTATTGACAAATCTCCCTAAATTAAGAGCAAGGTCACTCTGAATGTCGATGAAAGACGCCTGCACTCAGCAGTGGACATCCAATAGCCGATATAGAGGGATTGGATTGGACCTGTTACAGTAATATTATAAGTATAAATATAGTGCTCATTTATTTTAGACGAATCTCAAGAAATATCTGATGAAATCAAAGAAATGAAATTACAGCAACTACTGTGGTTATTGAAAAAGAACTTCAATGCTTTGAAACTACACGAGGAGTTGACGAATGATCCGGTTCATACTGGCTCTAGAATATACTTCATAAAAAATCCTGAAGTTCTAGAAAAATACAAGGATTACTTAAGGAAGAAGAAAAAGTGAGTAAAATTTGATGATTGTTTTAAAATTAAAGACAAATATTTTAATTGAAACAAACTCAAATTCGAAATATCCTTCATTTAAATAGGTATTTAAAAACACTTTTCTATCGACCCTTTAAAAAAACTGTCATGTCAGTTTCACGTACCTACATCTATCACCTGATCGGATATTTTTATATACATATGTAGGTATATATATTTTATGATAGAAAATGATAGATGAGAATTATTTTACTCGTTTTTCAGATAAGTCAGTAGGTCCTGGACTTAATTACAACACCTCAGTATCTGACTCAAAAACACTTGAAGACTAATTATCTTAAGTTTTTGTGAACCAAAAGAATTTCTTATTCTTGGTGCATATCAATGCGCTGGGTATACTTGCTCACTATTCTGAGCTTCTCAAACCTTTTAGCTCTGCCACAGTTGATTGCATCCTTATGTCTGAAACCTGGTTTAAGCCAACCATCCCATCCACTAGTTGTTCTCTCTCAGGCGACCAGTTATTTTGCAATGATCGTACAACACTAACCAAAAAATCCAAATAGTTACTCTTATAAGACAATTTTAATTGTACTGTCACTAGATACCAGTAAAATCAGCTATCTTAGGAACTCGACGTATTTACAAATAACACTTTTTTATCTTTACTATAATCTTGTGCAAATTAATTTTTTTTAAGCAATAAGTTTTTTACGAAAGATATCAGTATCGCTTCTGCGAAATGACTTGTCACTAAATTTCCGCAAATCTTTGCGGCTTTATAATAATTTAGTTCATGTTAATTAAAAGTCTAAAACGGATTTTATCGTCCAAATATCGGACCCCGACCACCTCAGTCCCCCGAGACCATGGACGCTGTAAAGAACAAAACGTAAAGTCCGAAACGTCGGGAAATAAAATAACAAATCGTTAAACTGTAAAGTTTTCAATAAACGTGATAAAATCCGTTTTAGACTTTTAATTAAAATGAGTAAAATTCGTGTAAATATAAGAAAACAGTAATTTTGTCCATCACAATATGACGTGAGATATATTTTGAATAAGATATACAACCCATTGTTTCATCTCGGCCCTTAGTTAACTATAATTATTATAAATAGTTCGTGCTATGTAACTTTCATATGGGGTTTGCCAATAATCGCCACGCTTGGTAGACGTGTTGGCAAGCGCAGTATGTTATATGAAATGATGATGCTGCCCATCACCACACTGGTCGGTTCAAAGTTGTTCGCACCGCTATTGGCTTAGTCGCACTTTACCATATATCGGTAAGGAAGAGATTGCCACTATTATTCTCTGCAAATCACCGCATGGCCAACCACACCAGTCGCTCAGAGGGTCGATGGGGAAGGCCTATGTTCAACAGTGGATATCCAATGGATGATATGATGATGATATTGATGATGATGATGAAAACTTTTTTTTCTAAACCAATATAATATATATATATATATTTTTGCAATTACAGTTCACTTACCAGCGCAAAAGGAAATTTGATAAAACTGAAAAGACGTGCTGAATTCAGAACGGGTTAGCTTTATCTATTCTAATATTGTATAAGAGAAAATACTTTCTTCTGTATATAAATAAACGGTGAATAATTCTTTCACCACTACAAAGCTATATAACATACCAATAGACTGAACTAAACGGAATCAGCCTGTAAATGACCCACTGCTGGGCAAAAGACTCTTCTCTATATAGGAGTCGAGTTGGAGCATAATCCGCCACGCTGTCACTGCGGGTTAGCAGATAATTTTCCCTATCATGAGTAACGATTGTTATTAGGTGCTTATGAAAACAACCGTGACCGACGACTTTACGTGCTTTCCGAGGCACAGTGGTGAGATCCAAAAGGACATACACCCAGACCGGAAACAAATATTTGTACAAATACAAATATCAGCCCCGAGCGAAAATCGAACCTACGACCGCCAGCGTTGAGGCGATTACTCGCACCACTACATCAGAACAGTCGTCATATACATACCAATATTCAGAAGTAACTCAGTAGGCAAAATAGTATCAATATTTGTTGAACTGTTAGGAACGCTGTACAGAGTAAACATTCCACAGCTGGGTTAAATTCTCGTTTGAATGAGAAGAGTTGGAACTTTTTCTGCTAATAATTCCAAGGCCAGATTCAGCATAATAGTGTTTAAAATATGTTTCAAAATTTCGTCTGTTTAGCAATTTTTCCTTTCGATATTATTTTTACTTTTATTTTTCGCATGATTATTTACAGTAAAACTAACCTTTGCACGGCATGTAATTGTATATATATTATTTTTCTTAAAACACTAATCAATCCCTTATTATAGGGTTCAGCGATCAATCAGAAGGTAAGGATATTGATAGAACTGAGACACAAGATGATAAAGATACTATTAGTGAGAAATCCGAAAAATCTGCTGAGACAACACAAAATATAACTGATTCCGTGCAAGATAAACAATCATTAAACACAGAGGATGTTATAGAAAAGAAGCTTAAAGAAGATTTAGAAGTTAACAAAGAAGAATCAAATATTGACAGAACGAAAGAAGAAACAACTGAAAAGCATAATATACGAGCTCAAGAGGAGGATCCTTATAATATTGTTAAAAGAGAAAAAATATTATGGAGTGATACAAATGATAAGTCTGACTTAGATAGAAAACAAAAAGATAGAAACGAGAAAAGATATACATCTAAAAAAGATAGATACAAATCTTTTGATGACAGGAAAGAAAAGAGATTCGATGATTTTAGACAAGATTCTTATGTTCCTTATAAACCCAAACGTAATATGAATTATAGGAAACCTAAAAACGAAGGCAAGAAAGATTACTTCATGTACGGACGTACATCCATACCGTTTATCGGTAAAAAGGGTATTTATGAAGATAAATAATTGAATTTTATTTTTGTTTTATTTAATAAAAATATATTCCTTTATTAGAATTGTAACAAGCGTACTGTATTAAAAGAAAAAAAAAATGTTAATTGGTTATTTATTGTTTCATATATTAAAATAATTATTGTACCTAAGTTTTAATAATTGATTTGATTTTATGATATTAATGACATTACAACTTTTGAAATATATAATTCAATTAATTTATTATAATATTCATTGATTATAATGACTAAATTTATCGTTGCTGTAGTGTGTGTATGTAAGCCTCCCGGTTAAATATATACTCGTAAATTGTGGCACTCAAATAAAAGGAAAAGATTAATAAACGAACTTCGGAGCAAACGAGTCGTCTCATTAACGGCCTTTTGCACGAAACCGTCGCTAATTTTCCGTTAGTTAAGTTGCAATTAATCTTAAAATTAATTGTTCTCATGATTAATTTAAAGCTGTTGGAATTAATCATCCGTTAGATAGGTCTTTAATTAAACTAAATTTTTTCGTTAACTTACGCCGAGTTGCACGAAACCAATTTTAAATTTAAGTGTTTATTAAACTAATTTAATCACAAGAATCGTGATTATCTGTTGCACGAAACCTACATCTGATTAATTTAACAAAAAAATTTAGTTTAATTAAAGACCTATCAAACGGATGATTAATTCCAACAGCTTTAAATTAATCATGAGATCAACTAATTTTAAGATTAATTGCAACTTAACTAACGGAAAGTTTGTGACTGTTTCGTGCAACTCGCCGTTAATCAGATGTAGGTTTCGTGCAACAGATAATCACGATTCTTGTGATTAAATAAGTTTAATAAACACTTAAATTTTAAAATTGGTTTCGTGCAACTCGGCGTAAGTCACACATTACAGTTGCATTATAAGTATTATTAAATAATAAATCTTATCTGATTTAGCCTGTAAAAGTCCCACTGCTGGGCGAAGGTCTTTTATCCATATCGGTGGAACTTAATTCACCACGCTGATCCATTGCGATAATTTCCCTACCATGAGTAAAGATCTGTTATCTGGTGTCTGTGATAACAACCGAGACCGACGGCTTTACATGCTCTCCGAGGCATGGTATGGAGACCCACAAAGACAAACCCAGACCATAGATTTGACCACAGACTATGTTACTAGTTCGACATATTGACAAAATTGTCAATAAACTATATCATGTTATGTACCCATTTTTATCTTTGATAATTTATCATTAGGTTTGATCAGTAAGGAAGATGTTGCGAAAATTGATAGAATTCGTGGATTTTAGGCCAAAGATTGCCGATTCAAAACTATGTTGTATCAGCTCCACTTTAGTTTGGCGGATAATTAGCATATCATGAGTAACGATCTCTATCAGGTGTCTATGATAACAACCGAGATCGAAAGTTTAACGTGCTCTCCGGGACATTATGGGGAGATTCACAAGATACACCCAGACCAGAAACAAATAATTTTACAAATACAATATCTACCCGAGCGATAATCGAACCCGCGACCGCCGCCATTAAGGCGACTACTCGCACCACTAGACCAGAATGGATGTTTACACGCTGATTCAATAAATACTGAATTGAAATGAACTCAATTGAAAATACCTGTATACAACCTACGGTGATTGTGAAGCGAATTAATTTAATTAACTCAGTCGCAATTGCACATAATTATGACAAATATAAAACGCCTAGATCAGCGTTGCCAGATTTTATTTTTGCCAAGTCGGGATTTTGGAACTTTTTGAGTGAAAAAGTGGGATTCATTCGTCGAAAGCGGGACATAGTATTAAAAAAAACGTATATAATCAGAAGTTTTTAAATATTTATCTTTTTTTATTTGAATTCAAATTAAAAACAAAATTACGTTTACGAGACAATAGATAGCAAAAATAGCCATCGAAAATGTATTTTAATTAAAATATAATATTTGAAATCAGATTTACCCTATCGTTAAATAGAGGAGTCTTATTCGTCTTCGGAAATAAAAGGGCGGGCGGCCAGTCCACACTTGTCTATGTCACCCGCCCACACTTCCTCAGCACGCTGCACGCATGGTCAAGTTTTCCCCGAAAAGCAGAACTGAGCGTGTCCCGCGCGGGACAATTGATTTTGATTTTAAAATCGGGACGTCCCGCCAAAATCAGGACGTCTGGCAACGCTGGCCTAGATCACGACAAACATTTGTATGGTCCATACAAACATTTGTCCTGAGCGGTAATTGAACCTGCCACCACTGACCCAACAACAACTAGTTGTGTCCACTGTGACTACTCGTTGTAAATACGATACCTAATTTCAAAATTAAGATAAAACTGGTAATAGCTGTAAATTCTTCAAGCCAACCTTTGACCAGGCAAAGCCAATTCTCTATTTAGAAGAGGGGTTAAAATTTTATCCGCTAAGTCGTTCCACTGCGGGTTAGCAGATAATTTATCTGTCAATGTTGTGATATTTTTACAATAAAAACTGGAACGGATAATTTTACGTGTTCTGCGAGATATGACAGCGCGACTCCCACGGATAAATAGTCAGACCAGAAACAGATATTATTCTTTATTGCATATATTATATTGTACAAATATAAATATTCTGCTCGATGTGGGAATCGAACTCGCGACCACCGTTAATATAACTTTCACACTACACCATACTGAACTGAATCAGCCTGTAAGCGTTCCACGGCTGGCCTCTCCTCCATATAGGAGAAGGGTTGGGGCTTAATCCATCACGCTGCTCCACTGCGGGTTGGCTGATAATTTCCCTACCATGAGTAACGATCGTTATCAGATGTGATAACAACCGGGACCGCCGGCTTTACGTGCTAAATGAAACAAATATTTATACCAACATAAATAACTGCCCCGAGCGGGAATCGAACCCGCAACAACCCCTAACAACTACACCATAGCGATGACAACTTTTAAACTTTCGCGTTGCATTATTATATTTAAATGTTCTTACGGGGATTAACACGAAATTAACTTTACGGTAAAATATATTACCTTGAGGCCTGACGTTTCGGCTAGGTTACACTAGCCGTGGTCACAGGCAGACTGATGATGACTGAGATGAGATGATAGATGAGTCTGCCTGTGACCACGGCTAGTGTAACCTAGCCGAAACGTCAGGCCTCAAGGTAATATATTTTACCGTAAAGTTAATTTCGTGTTAATCCCCGTAAGAACATTTAAATACCATAGCGATGTCAAAGTTATATTAAAAATAATACATAAAAAAAATTATAGTATCGATAAATTTTTATTAGGTACAATATAACGATGTTGGGAAATATTCAATGGTGTATATTTTATTTTACAGGTGAGAAATAATTTATTTTTATCATATTTGTACATATGAGTCTCATATAGTATCAAAAACGGCATTCTCCACATTTTTCTCAAAAAAAGTTATCTATGCCAAAATGTCCTCTAAAATCAGCTCTTCCATTTTAGTTAATAAAAAAATGGTGTTAAAAAATGGAGACTGCCGTTTTTTAATACTATCGCCGAGTTGCACGAAACAAATTTTAAATTTAAGTGTTTATTAAACTAATTTAATCACAAGAATCGTGATTATCTGTTGCACGAAACCTACATCTGATTAAGTTAACAAAAAAATTTAGTTTAATTCAAGACCTATCTAACGGATGATTAATTCCAACAGCTTTAAATTAATCATGAGATCAACTAATTTTAAGATTAATTGCAACTTAACTAACGGAAACTTAGCGACGGTTTCGTGCAACTCGCCGTATATGACTCATATCTTTTATTTAATTTATTTATGGTTTGTCAGCAGTTTTACAATTAATTAAACAATGTGAAAGATAAATATTTATTTCAAAATTTTACAATACTACTCATCGCTCATTTAGAGCGAAAGTGACACAAATGCAAATTAGTTAACTTTGAACAATCGCGGTGAGGGTGATTCGGGGGTACCGTACGGTATCGTGGGCTGCAGCTACTGCTCTAGCCGGCGACCCCCCGTGGGAGCTCGTGGCGGAGGTTCTTGCCGAGACCTACTCATACGTCTCGGGTAGGAGGGCTCTTGGTGAGAACCCCACGTTGGACGGGATCCTACGTGTGCGTCGGATAGGGCAGGAAGCGCTAATGCGGAGGTGGGGGGAGGACCTGGCGGTGCAGCCATATGGCACACGCGTAACGGCTGCCATTCGCCCGGTCCTTGAGCGGTGGATGCGTCGAAAACGCAAGCCCCTCACCTTCCGTCTGACACAGGTTCTCACCGGGCACGGTTGCTTTGGTGACTACCTGTGTCGGACGGCCCAAAGGGAGCCGACGACTGAGTGTCACGATTGTGGCGCAGCGGTGGACTCTGCCCAGCACACCCTCGAGGTGTGCCCGAGATGGGCGGCGCTGCGTCAAGGTCTGACGTCGGTCGTCGGAGGGGACTTGTCGCTCCCGAGCGTCATCACCGCGATGCTCGGCGACGACGAGTCCTGGAAGGCGATGGTCTCCTTCTGCGAGACAGTAATGTCCCAGAAGGAGGCCGACGAGCGGATTAGAGAGGAGGCCGCCGACGTGGCCTCCATCCGTGGGCGACGAATGGGGGTGCGTAGGAGGCGCTACTTAATGCGCCTCCAGTAACGCCCTTGTGCCCGTGTCGGGCCGGGATGGGAACCCGGTCCTACTAGACACGGCGTCGTCGGGACTATTCAGAGGTTAGCCGGACAGTCCCCATGGAGTAGAAGTCTGGCCTTTTCGCCGAGGCCAGCCTGTCGCTGGAGGGATCCTGTTGCCTGCAGATCCGGGACCCTCCAATTAAAGCGGCTGAAGGCTCCCGCAGGGGTTTAGTACGGTATTGCACTCCCAAAGTGCCGAGTCCGACATAGGTCTAGGACTGCCGACCCGGGCGTCCTGGATATCATCCGTAAATGGATTCCCCTGCGATAAAAAAAAAAAAAAGATGTTTATGCATAGTATTTTCGCATTAATAAGTCATTTTCGCGTATTTTTGCAAATGTGTCACTGTCGCACCAAATGAGCGATATATATTTACAATGCAAAACTTTAAAAAAGTATATTTACATACAGTTTTAGTATAAATCATGTCCACGAGGAATGGTGCCAAGAATACTGGCAGTATTTACCCATTGAATCGCAAGTCCGATTCACTGGGCAAAAAATGCACCAGTGCTCCTGTCACTTGTTAAATTGTAAGGGCCTGTTTTACCGGTTGCTATTATATATTAAGTTATATTAAGTTAAACACGACCTGCTTTAAGAACAGTATACATAGGCAAAACAATACATAATGGCCAATTTGACCGAATGCTGACAAAGTATTAAGAATTCAAATAATTATCTGACACATAACGTTATCCAACAGATAAAATATTATGATATATTTTATCAAACTCCATTTAATCTGTCTGATATTTCTATTCGCTACCTCTGAAGCAATAATTTTTTTTCTCTCTCATAATTTACTGATAGACTATCGGAGACGTTACCAGCAAAAGGTAAAACTGATCCTAAGTATGCTTATTCGGTATTTGTTAAATTTGATAAAAAACATTATTTTTAAGTACCGAAATAGAAGAGTTGAGAGAAGAAGTAATGTCAATTAGGCCACTGCATAGCAGCTGCCTGCGGATTCGTTCCCAATTGCCAACCCTCTCAATAACACTATAAGATGAAGTATATACTATGTAATTAATGAAAATTCTACTGATTCATGTTTAGATAGTACAAATGTGTCACGCTACAGGACGTAAGATTGAAAAAATAATTAATCTTCTATATCGGTACCGTTTTGACAGAACAATCGTGCGTGGTCAACATATTTTGTAGCACGCTTAACAAAACGTTGCTAATCTTCACAACAATTATAACCGTGGCTATAATCTTAATTATCTAGTCTTTTAATCAGCGTTGCCAGATTTTTTTTTTTTTTGCCAAGTCGGAATTTTGGATTTTTTTTGACTGAAATAGCGGGATTCTTTCATCGAAAGCGGGACATTGTAAAAAAACGTATATAATAAGAAGTTTTCAAATATTTATCTTTTTTATTTGAATTCAAATTACGTTTACGTGACAATAGATAGCAAAAATAGCCATAGAAAATGTATTTTAATAAAAATACAATATTTGAAATCAGATTTACCGTATTGTTAAATAGTTGAGTCCATGGAATTATTATGTACTAGGTACAACAGGTAGGTTGTACATAATTTTTTTTTTTTATGTTAGTTGGATAGGCAAATTGGTAGACGTGCCACCTGATGGTAAGTGGTCGACGTCGCCCATGAACATAAACTAGTTTACCTGGAACTAGCCCAGCCAACTCATTTATGTGTTACCTATCCTGAGACATATGATGTTAAGTCTCGGTGCCAGTAATTACACTGCCTGTCTTGCCCTTCTTTCCGAAACACAGCAAAGCTGTTTCACGGAAGAAATAAGCAAGATGGTGGTACCCATGCAGCCGGGAGCGCGGCACAGCGCATCCCTCCCACCGGTGAATAATAAATAATACATAATAATTCCATGGTTGAGTCTTATTCGTCTTCTGAAATAAAGGGCGGGCAGCCAGTCCACACTTGTCTGTGTCACCCGCCCACGCTTCCTCAGCACGCTGTACGCATGGTCGAGCTATCCCCGAAAAGCGGGACTGAGCATGTCCCGCGCGGGACATTTAATTTTGATTTAAAAAATCGGGACGTCCCGCCAAAATCAGGACGTCTGGCAACGCTGCTTTTAATACACATACGCAAATATCATTCCAGCCGTGATAATAACATCACAATGCAGACGATATAATATCAACGAAGAAGCGAAGAAACTTTACGGCGAAGATCTGCACACCGTGTTACAAAGATTCAGACGAACGCCGGAATATTTGAAAATATTAGATATAAAGGTATATTTTCGTTAAAATATTAATAGTAATAGAGCAGTAGAATAGTCTTTGACTTAAGCCCTGTTTCTTTTACGTTAAATTTAAAACGAGTTGTGACCAAAGCAGGGCCGGACTTGGGAGCGAACAACCGGGGCAACTGCCCCAGGCCTCCACAAAAGAGATTTCGGGAAAAAAAAATTCTTTTTAAAGAATATGGAGAAGCGATGACCTTTTTTTTGGAATATGGAGAAGTGATATGTTTTTTTTTTTAGGAATATGGTGAGGCGATTTTTTTTTAGGAATAGACGTATCCTGACGGAATAAACAACATCGGTCCGTGGTTACGGCGACCTTTTTTTGTGTTCACTTACTACACGGGACAGTTACCAGAAAGTTATCGTTATTATGATCCGATAATTATTGGGGCCAAGGGACCTCCACTCCTTTTTTACCTCGAGGCCTCCACACCTCTACATCCAGCCATGAACTCAAGATATTCCCTATAAAAACTTCAGTTGCTGAGGCTTTCTTTTGGGAGTTCTACGTAGAACGGATTGTAGTACACTGTCATTGCCAATCACGCAAACGGGCCCGTCCAAAAGCTAACCAGCTGCAAATTTATTCAGCGGTCTCAAAACATCATATTCAATCAAGCTCAGTAAAAGCTATATATATAATGATAATAAATGTAGGAAAATCAGCTGCTTATTTGTGAATAAATGTTCTAGAATATCTTCCAAGACAAATATGTTTCCTGACAATTTTTACAATAACAGTCAAACATGAAAAAAACTTTTCCTTAGAAATTCTGCGATGCTTATATTAGTTGCTTGAGATAGCTGTTCTGGTGTATTGGTGCGAGTTCAACTTTCACGTTCACCAAGCCGGCGGTTGCTGCTTCGATTACGCTCGGGGCAGATATTGTACAAATATTTGTATTTGGTCTGGCTGTATCCTTGTTAGTTCTCTACCGTAGCTCGGAGAGCACTTAAATCCTCAGTCCCGGTTGTTATTATAGACACCTGATAGCAATCGTTATTTATGATAGGCTAGTTATCCGTCAACCCACAGTGGAGCAGCGTTGTACATTAAACTCCTACCATTCTCCTTTATGGTGAAGAGGCCAGCAGTGGGACGTTTACAGGTTGACTTAGTTCAGAAAAATATAGTTTTGAACTCGCAATATTTAATCCCAAATCCACGAAATCTATCAATTTTCAAACTTAATGATACATAATTGTCTAAACCTTTCTTCATCGGTCGTGGGATCGATTCCCGCACATGGCAGATATTTGTATTTGTATAAATATTTGTTTCCGGTCTGGTTGTAAGTTCTTGTGGGTCTCCCCACCGTGCCTTGGAGAGCACGTAAAGCTGGCGGTCCCGTTTGTTATCATAGACATCTGATAACGATTGTTACTCATGGTAGGGAAATTATCTGTCAACCCGCAGTGGAGCAGCGTGGTGGATTAAATTTAATCTTCTCCTACATGAAGGAAAGGCCTTTGGTTGTTCAGCAGTAGGACGTTTACAGACTGATCGAGATCGGTTCGGTTTGTTTCGCACATGCAGTGACTATGAGTAATTCTGTAGAAGAACAAGAACCTCCACCGTCCATACAACCGTCCATACATCGCAATTTCTCCAATTAATATTCTGCATTCACCATTCAAATCTTTTTCTCAGTTGGCCGAATTGCTGGATAATATGGTAACAATCTATACTGACATTATGGCTTACTACATGAATCAAGGGAAAGACAATTTGAAAAAAATATTTCTTACCAATTCCACGCAGTTACGGACCTTGGACGACGATCCTATCTTGAAGCAAGTATATATGTATATTCGAATTAAAAAGTATATATAGTCGATTGATATATTTAGCTCTTTCTATATAATACTAGCTGTGCCTCACGGTTTCACCCGCGTTAATTTGAGGGAAAAACGTACTTGAATATTTTTAAACAATTACTCTAAGAGTAGGTACCCGCCTCGTTGGTCGAGTGATCGCAAGCGTTACTGCCGAGCAAGGGGTCTCAGGTTTGATTCCTGGGTCGTTCAACGTATTGTTGATGTTTTTTGTTTTTCGAAAATTCTCAGTAAAAGAGTGATGTTATATTTACTTAAAAAGTGGAAGTATAGTTAAAAAATGTCTCGAGAAGGGAAATAATAACGAACGCAACGGAAGCTCTCAAAAAAGATTATTTTTCCCGGTTTTGTAACATTTCTTATTATCAGCTCCTATTCGTCGTAGCGTGATGTTATATAGCCTATAGTCTTCTTTGGTAAATGTGCTATCCAACACAGAAAGAATTTTTCAATTCGACCCAGTAGTTCCTGAATTAGCGCGTTCAAACAAACAAACAAACTCTTAAGTTTTATAATATTAGTATAGATTAGTTATAAATAATAAAATTACACCTGATTGTCTGTATTGATAGGTATTAAAAAAAATTAATTATATGGCTGTTTCTCTTCTACTCGGACGCATCTGCCGATCGGAAGTGGAAGAGAGATAGATGCGTCACAAGCCGAAAGCTTAGGCCAATCGTGCCTCTCTATCACGCACAGTTCAGGCGCAACGTGACAATGAGTCATGCTTTTTCGTGCGTGCAGCCGGTTTTATTCGATTTATAAAACGTTATTACGTCAACAATAACAAAATTATTTTATTAATTACAGTATTTTACACAAAAAACAGAAAAACTTACCAAGATTGAGATCTAAAAAAAAGGATTTAATAAATCTTGATAATTACTCAAAATTACATTCAGCTCTCACATTGGAGGAAACGAAACATGTCCACGATTTAACGTATGAGTATTTCGGGTGAGTATTCAAAAGCAAATTAAAAAATCTCTTTATTTAAATAGGCTTCAGAAATCACTTTGTAATCGTATGTTATATTACTTTTTAAATAATTATAGTTACTCTCTAAATATGAATCAGTGGAATTTTCACGAATTGCGTTAGTGAATCTGTATTTACAACATATAAGGAAATTATAATAACATTTTAGTAAATACTCAATAATACACGTAAAAATATTCAAAGAAAGAAGAAAGATAAAATCAGTGGACTCTGATATTCACATATTCATAGATTGTATAGTCACTAATTCTGCGTGTTACGATTGTCACATTGATAAAAGTGAATAGTCACTTAAAATTAGTGAAATAACACTGATTCATGTTTAAATAGTACGTATTCACTGCTTTTTTTTAGTTTTTAATTCTATATACATATATATTTTTTTTAATTCTATTCTCAATTATTCTTACCTCGCTTTTATGGTTTGTTTCTTATTAGTATTAGTCATTGGTGGAAATTTGGTTTATAGTTTATATGTCTATGATTTATAATGTATATGTAGTATATATATATTTCATTTATGTATTAGGTATATGAATATATTTTATGGATATATCATGAAAGTAACAACGGTACACCGCATAAATTTTCCATACATATTACGTGTAGTCCGGGTTATCTGGAAGAAAGCGCTACTTAGCGATAAGACTGCCTTTATACACGTTTAAATACTGTGTATAATTATGTATGTATAAAGCTATTAATATGATTTTATGTATAATTCAAAACTATAACAGTAAATGAGGTTAGTTTATTAAGTTTGTAATTTTTTTTTTTTGGCATTTTTATAAACTATTTATTTCATTTTACTATTTTATACATATTTACAATGCAAAACTTAAACTAATTATTTACAGACAATTTTGGTATAAATCATGTACGTGTGGAATGGTGCCAAGAATTCTGGCAGCATTTCCCCGTTGAATAAAATGGAAAATTTAAATATTGTATAAAGTGGTTTACAATAAAGTATATATAAATAAATAAATATTTATTATTTTTGCATTATTGTACTGTTTGTTTCCCGAAAAATAAAACAAAGAACAAAAACTACGTGTGTTTCAGCCGAGGTCTCCATGAATTCATAGCAAGCTTTAATACCGATGACAGGCTGCCTATTTCGACCCAGCAGCCCAATGGTGGTGAACAGCCATTGTCGACAACAACGGAGCATGATCACGTGGTACAGATTCTCATTCCTATACTTTAACTATATTTCTTCATCATCATCATATCAGCTATTGGATGTCCACTGTTGAACTTAGGCCTCCCTCATCGACCTCCAGAGCGACCAGTTCAAAGCAGCCTCCATCCAACGGCTTCCGGCTATTTTCCTCAAGTCGTTGTAACTATATTTATTATATTCTAACTACTGAGACGTGGTCTCTGACTATGGGCCTTTTAAACAAACTTCTAGTCGCACAGTGAGCAATGGAGAGGGCTATGCTTGGTATTTTTCCGCGAGATCGAATCAGAAATGGTGAGATCCGTAGACAAACGAAGGTTGTCGAAATAGCCCAACGGATTTGCAAGCTGAAGTTGCAGTGGGCAGGGCACATAGCTCGTAGAACTGACGGCCGATGGAGCAGAAAGATTCTGAAGAGACCACGTGCCGACCACGTACCGACCACATGCCGGCCAAGTATCGGCCACGTGTCAACCACATGTCGAACGGCCATCCGCAAGATGGACAGACGATTTGAGGAGAGTCGCCGGAAGGCGTTGGATAGTGGCTGCTTCGAACCAATCGCTCTGGAGGTTAACGGAGGAGGCCTACGTTCATCAGTGGACATTCAATGGCTGATATGATGATGATAATGATGATGCCTTTCGACAACCATTTTGCAGGAGTTACTTAAATAATACGTACGCTTAAAAATTTCTAACTTAAAACCAAGTTCAACGCGTTTCATCCGTCACGGGTTCTCGATAAAATTTATTGAAGTCCATCTGCTTACATTGAAATTCCATTTAAAACCGGTATAATAATAAAAATAATACAAGCATTTTATATTTATCATTCTTACATTTTATAAAACAATAAAAATTAATTAAATTAAATTTAGACAACCGTTATGGTGTAGTGGTAAAAGTTTATCGCTTTAGTACCGGTGATCGTAGGGTTCGATTCCCGTTTGGAGCAAATATTTGTATGTGTACAAATATTTGTTTCCAATCTCGGTGTATATCCTTGTGGTTCTCACCACTGTGCCTCGGAGAGCACCTTAAATCATCGATCCCGGTTGTTATCACAGACACTTGATAACAATCGTTACTCATGGTAGGGAAATTATCCGCCAACCCACAGTGGAGCTGCGTGGTAAATTAAGCTCCAACCTTTTTCTCATATGGCAAACAGGTCTTCTCCTGTGGGACTTTAACAAGCTATTTTAGATCATTTCAATAACAAGGTTTCTTTGGTTATGATTTACCCGGAAAACCCCCTACGTGCGCTCCAAAGTACTGTGGGGAGACCCACATAGACAAACACACAGATCATAAATAAAAATTATTACAAATAATAATAATGCTTATCGTTAGCGTTAATATGACCATTAGCATCACTAGAACAAAATGGTTGTCACCGAAAAGGTTATCAGCCTTGTAGTTCCTTTTGGTCCCACCGTTTGGTAGATTAATATTCAGATCAGGATTGTAAGATATTTAACAAGTAATTATTATTTTAAAAAATCAAAAAACCCAACTGCGTAAAATACTCTTATTATAAACTAAAAAGAATAAAACAATTTACTAGCTTTCATTTGATACCCATATTGCTACAGTAAGAAAAAAAAAATTCAACTCTCCCCTCTCATTCCGCCATTTGCGGGCGCCATTTTGAAAATTTATATAGCCTATGTCACTACTACAATTTAGACAAATCCAACGACACCTCATATGTCAAAAACCGTCCAGCCGTTTGGGCCGTAGGGCGTGCCAAAGAAATGGACATACATACATACATACATACAAACATACATACATACATACACTCGAAAAACATAACTCTCCTTCTGTCGCAGTCGGGTAAAAATAATATTTTATATACATATTTATCAGGTAACAACAGAACCAACAGTGGAAATGGAGACTGGGGCACCCGAAATTACCACGAGCAACGATCACCATCACCATTCGACGGCGGCGCCGGAAGATCACAATCACAACTTCCGCTCACCGAAAGTTTAAATAATATAAACGTTTGACGCTGCGTATATTCCAATAAAAAAATCAAAATAAATATACATTTTATTCTGAACTGCTGCTGGGCAAAGGCCTCTTCTCCATCTAGAAGAAGGGTTGAAGCTTAATCCACTACGATGCTCCACTGCAGGTCTTCGGATAATATCCCTACCATGAATAAAGATCGCTATCAGGTGTCTATGATAATAACCGGGACTTACGGCTTTACGTGCTCTCCGAGGTACGGTGGGGAAACCCACGAGAACATATACCCAGACTGGAGACAAATATCTGGCCCCAGGCGCGAATTGAACGCGCGATCACCAGCGTTGAGTCGACTACACGCTCCACTACACCAGAACGGGTATCGAAAAGAATTACCTAGTAAATAATTATGAACATCCAAATCACACAATACTGGAAAATATTTTAACAGACGGATTGGTTGTCAAACATGTGTCAAAATAAATTTTAATTTAAATCAAAATCACTATGGAGTATTTATATCAAAATAATTTTCTCCCCCCTTTTAACATCGTTAGAGGATGAATTTCGATAAAATACGAAACACGTCTTCAACCAATTCTGTTAAAGAATATTTATGCGAAATTTGAAGTAGATTGGACCAAGGAATCATGTTGTCCCATACAAACTTTGCCCCCCTTTTTCACCCTCTTAGAGGTAGAATTTCGTAAAATCCGTTCTTAGCTGACCTCTACTCGGTAAAAGGAATATTCCTACCAAATTTCAAGTCTCTGCGCCTTATAGTTTCAGACATATCGTGATGAGTCAATGTATACGTGGAAATCTCTTATATATATATATATATATATATATATATATATATATATAGAATAGATTTTTAATAAGGGAATAAGTTGAGTAATTTTTAATGTTTTGTTAAAGTTGGCATAAAAGCACTTTGGAATCGCTCTTCTTTACTTAATATATAATGTTAATGTCAAGCTGATGAAGCTGAGAGGAACCGACGAGATTCTACAGTTACTCTTTTAAAAACAGTCCTTTATCATTTTAGGCTCAGTCCTGTTAGTCCTGCTCTACTAAGCCCACACATGTTTCTCGTTTATAGAAACGTTAATAAACTCTTTTGCAAAAAAACGGGCACTTAAGCAAAGAACTATTTTATAGTTACTATTAGTTTGTTTGACAATTTTAGGTATTGTTATCCTCAGAATTTTATAAATTAATTAGGAAGGAATAGTTTTCATCAGTTTTATCATAACATTTTAATTAAATTATTAAGAAATAATGTTTAAGCTCAAAACACTATGATTGTACCTGCTCGCTAAATAAAAATGAAACGCGTTAATTTCTTTGTTTTTCTTGAATACATTAAAAGCAGATAAAAGTTTAGTATTGAGTGTGACCCCCTCTTGCTGAAATCACAGCTTGCATTCGTCTGGGCATGCTAGTGATTATATCTTTTATGGTTTCTTGGGGAATACGTTCCCACTCCGCGGTAATCACATTCTTTAGCTCTCTGATGGTCTGCGGAGCCGGCTGCACTGATCTCACTCGTCGCTTCAGAACGTCCCAGACATGCTCTATGGGATTGAGGTCCGGACTTCTAGCTGGCTAGTCCAAACGACGAATTCCGACTTCTAGCATATACGCATCCACACCGCCAGACCGCTGGGCGCGAGCGTTGTCGTCCATAAAAATTGAGTTTTCGCCAAGAGCGGCTAAAGCGGGTTGTGCATAAGGAATTAGAACTTCCGTTATGTATCGGTGTCCAGTCAGTGTACCGTTTTCGATGAAGACTAACTCCGTACGATCCATAGAATTTATTCCTGCCCAAAACATAACAGAGCCCCCTCCATAAGGTGTGATTTCTTCAAAACATGCCTCTGCAAAGCGTTCTCCTCGTCTACGTAGCACTCGCCGACGTCGGTCTTCACCATGCAGAGATATCCTGGCTTCATCGGAGAACAATACCCTATCCCAGTCTTCATGAGTCCATGACACATAATTTCGAGCGAAGCTAAGCCTGGCAACTCGATGTCCACGGAGTAATTTAGGGCCGCGTGCCGGGCGATGACTGTGTATATTAGCAGCGAGAAGCCTCCTCCTGACCGTCCATAGACTAATTTGCACATTTCTTACTTCTTCGAGGGTGTTCTTGAGGTCCACATAAGAAGATTTGCGATTTCTCAACGCTTGACTAACTAGAAAACGATCATCCCGTGGTTCGGTACATGTCTTTCTGCCAGAACCAGGCCTTCTCTTGACGGAACCGGTCTCTTGATAGCGCTGCCAGGTCCTTTGAACTGTCGACCGACTCACATTTAGCCTCTGAGCCACGAAGCATTGACTGCAACCTTCTTCAAGCAGCGCAATAATTTTGCTCGCTTTTATCACTTTATCTACCATTTTGGAGATTGCTAAACAGCAATAACAATACTTTTAAATGTCAAGGACACCAGATGATTTAATAAAAATTGACAAAAAGTTAATTAGAGTCGATATTAACTATAGGGAATTCGCGCCACAAAATGTAGTTAAAAGTTATTTTCTTTGAAAACCAGCCTCAGTCAAAAATTTGAATTTGGAATGTACTCTTATAAACATTATGGCACTTTTATAACTGGCCAGTAACATGTTCAAATGATTAAAACCTTTTTGGTATTTTATTTTTTTCAGCCAGGAAGAAAATCGAAACCGCCCGTTTTTTTTGCAAATGAGTGTACTTTGGCTATTAAAATAATTTTAAAATAAACTTTAAATTTATTTATTAATAATTGCAAAATGAATTGATAAATTTACAATATGTAAAGAGGAGTAGAGTTTTATCATTCCATCTCGTTTTTATACTGTTTGTTTCTTTTTTTTATATTAAGATAGGCTTGCGTTTGACCACTATTTCAAGTGAAAAAGAGGTCTAGGTGGTGGTGGTGGAGCACGTTTACCTGGAAGTAACCTATTCACTTGTGACTTAAAGATCCCCAGGTTGTAGTTATCCGGAAACACAAACGCTGCCTGGTAGAGAGTTCCATTCTTTGGCCGTACGCATTAAAAATGTATTACTTTCTATTTCTGTTAAAAACTAATAATAGATCGACCGACCCAGGAATCGAACCTGAGATCCCTTGCTCACCTTATTGTTATATAGAGGTTAGGTTGGGCAACGATTTGTTTTAACATGGTAAGAAAGTGGAATTAAAACTAAATAATTAACATAATACGTTATGTCAATGATGAAAAATTTTTTTAAGTAGAGGTAAATACCTTCTACCTATATTCTGCAATTATTAAAAATTCGTTATAAAGAGGTTTTTGATAAATGTTATTCGTAATATAGGTAAAGGTATTGTATGTATTTGTATTAGCTCTTACGGGCAGTTTTAGGGGATTTCGAAAAAATTCTTAAATCAAGGAATTCCTTACATTGAGGCTCGTTATATTAAGGTATCAGGAAGACCGTTCTGGTGTGACGACCATTCTGGTGTAGTGGTGGGATTATCCGCCTCAACACCACACGTCAACGTTCTGCGGGGATTTCCGCTCGGGACCGATATTTGAATGAATGGTCCCCTTGTGGGTCTCCCTTGTGCTTCGGAGAGCACGTAAAGCCGTCGGTCCCGGTTGTTATCATAGACACCAAATAACGATCGTTATTAATGGTAGGGAAATTATCCGCCAACCCACAGTGGAGCATCGTGGTGGATTAAGCTCTAACCCTTTTTCTATATGGACAAGAGGTCTTAGTTCAGCAGTGGGTTGTTTACAGGCTTTTTTTTGTGTCGCAGAGAAATCCATTTACAGATGATATCCAGGACGCCCGAGTAGGCACTCCTAGACCTATGTCGGGCTCGGCACTTTGGGAGTCCAATACCGCACTAAACCCCTGCGGGTGTCTGCAGCCGCTTTTATTGGAGGGTCCCGGATCTGCAGGCAACAGGATCCCTCCAGCGACAGGCTGGCCTCGGCGAAAAGACCAGACTTCTTCTCCATGGGGACTGTCCTGCTGGGTTGTTTACAGGCTGATACAGTACAATATATTAAGGCTTTTTTTAAATATATATATATTTAACATAAACACATGGACGTCTGTTCTTAAGGTAGGCAACTTAATGCCTGTGTTTTAGGTAACAGTTGACTGATATACATGTTTTTTTTATAAATAATACATATATAAATAAATACATAATACAACCAGACTCGGGGCGGGAATCGAACCCACAACCCTGGAGCAGTAAACAGGGCCACTGCCAACTGCGCCACGGGCCAATCATGGTTGGTTGTACTATGTCATACTAAAAATGAATGACCTCTAACGCTTCATAGTTTGTTCAAAGGAAACAACATTATTTAAACAGCCGTCGTCGTAATATCAAACAGTTAATGTAATATATATCTTTTATACAATAGTTCACTTGTATTTGTTTAAGAAATTATTTATTATAATTTATAATGAAAAATATGTTTTGACGTTAATATTGTAAGGCGTATCTTCTACTGGTTCAACGCGATATGGGGCTATGTTAAGCTATATAAGCTAGTGTTTGTAAATCTATAGTTATATATTATATATTCTGTAACAATGTGTAATCTAATAGCGTTCACGCAGACGACGTCGCGGGCATCAGCTAGTTATATATATATATATATATATATATATATATATATATATATATATATATATATATATATATAACTATACACATATATATATATATATATATATATATATATATATATATATATATATGATTTGTAATTATGACGATTCGAAAATATCTCTTTTATAGCTTACTTGAATAAAGAATTTTTTAATTTTTTTTTGATTTTGATAGCCATAAATATGTACGTAATCCCATAGAAAGATATCTAAAAGTTTTCGGAAAAATTTATTAATCGTCATAAACCTTACCCTCCACAATGGGGGTCGGAGACTGCTAGTTAAAACACACCAGTTCTCGCTACCTTACCAATCGTACTTTCATTCTGCATACTTGTTCTTTCTTTCTTTTATCTCATTGCACACTCTATAGATGTAGTTGTGGAAATACCACCCGTATTTCCACAACTACATCTATCTATTTTTATATTATCTATTATAACTAAACTACATGAAGTAGAATAGAACAGGATCATTTACAAAATAATAATGAAGGGAAGATAATTTTCAATTTGTATTAATTTTTTTTCTTAGCTTTATTTTCGTCTTAGAATCTAATTATTATATTTACATCTTTTTATTTTCTATAACTTAATTCTATATCTTAAACTAATATGCTAATAATAACAATTAAACATATATTACTACTTGTTTCTTTTATTCAGGATTATGTATTCCTATCGATCCCCTCCATTATCCCCGCTAAGCTAAGACTCTAAGTCGACTCGGTCGAGTCGGTCAGACTGGTGCACTTGAATAGATGCAAGTACTCGGAGAAACCCCCGTACCCCGTCAAAATACGGGCGGTCGTCATGTCCAACGGAATCTGTCTCTCAATCCTGTACGCCTCCACCGGGTCAGGAAAGAAAAGTTTACCATTTCTATACCTGATTTTCCACACGTCAAGCGACTGCATTCTCATGCTTCGCTTGACGAATGAAACCTGGCCTACGCTTAGATTTCAGCGCAACTCCAAGATATTCAAATGACCCGTTGGATTAAATAGCACGCAGTAAAGCAAGTAAAGAATATATAGATTTCTTCGAAAGTGTAAAAGAAGCTTCTTAAGCTTTAAGCGAAATTCAGAAACATAGTCTTTGCGAAAGTAGAATATGAACCTCGATACCAAGATTTTGGAGTCGCTCAAGTTTATTATGTTGGTCCTTGATCAAATAAAGATAGCTTACATCTGCTCAGTCTAGAATAGATAGGAAGGCAGAGTTTGCTAACATAATTTTTGTAGGGATTTGGCAAAACAGAATTGAGGCGACATATTGAGCTCAGTGCTGTAAATTAGTCATGAGACCGATATATCAAAACGTAACTAATATCGGTTACGCGTCGCCATATCGTATCATATCGATATACCAAAACACATAGCCGTTGTCACATAACCAACGAAAACTTGAGCGCGAACACGAAACCGAAACTAGTAGAACGGTGACGGGCGCGCAACGGCTAAGAGCGGTGCGACAGCTAAAACCATATTATCAGCATCTCTTTCTTATAACGGTAACTTCATACTGAATAAAAGAGATGAGGCGAATATGGTTTTCGATCCTATTTAGCGGTTTTAATGCAACTGTGTACATCGTAAAATATCACCACAAGTTAAGCAATAAAGTCGAGATTTTATGGTTATGATAATTTAGTTTCCGTAATAAAATAGTGTGTGTATTTAAGAAAAAGTTTGTGAAACGAATCATTTTTAGTTTTATTGAAGTATGCCTTATAATAATTATTATATTAAAATATTAAAAATTATAATAATACTATAATATTACTATAATATTTAATATTTTATAACCATAAGACGTGGTTTTTCAAAACATTAGATATAAACTTGTTATAGTTTATATTTAAACTGTTTTAATCTTGTGTTCAAGTGTTCAACAGTTTGCGTTTGTTTCGATTTGTGTTTACGTTACGCAACTGATAGCAAAACATTACTCTCATATCGATATCTGAAAACGGTTTTCAATATCGATATGGAAACTTAATATCGGCTACGTAGCCGTTTCATCTAAAAACCGAAAACGCCCATGTCTACTGTAAATGTTTTCCTGTTTTTTTTTTAACTGCACCGACTATGACAACGTTTTGTCTAATGGAATACCAAGGTTTTTAGCAGAGAAACAGTAAGGCAAGTCTTGTACCGTTACATATAAAAATAGATAAATTTACTGACTGTCTGTCAATAATAATGATTTGTCCATATCGCTTACTTCATTCTAGGACGTTTGAAGTGCCGTGTGGATTTGTTCGTTTTTAGGTTATTTTCCTTTGAATCTAGTTATTCCTTTATATTTCTGTGTGGTGGTGGTTATTTGTAACTTCAAATAGGTGAGTGAATTTTGATTTATTGTTGGCCAGTGCGGCCATGGATGAAGATGAGCGTTTGAAGCCCCCTGATAAGGGGGGTGGTGAATGCGAATGTTTGATGGAGACTGAAGGTTTTCAGGCTTCTACAACTGCACAAAAATCTTCCCGTAAAAGGACGACTGACAATTTGATCATTGAGCCATTGTCCAAACGTATTATTACTGATCCAGAGAGTGGTCTCGGATCAGAATCGCGTATTTACAAACATCCATCTCTCGATAACAATTGTCGTAAATATGGCGTAGAAGACTTTGGTCCATTTATTGTGCATGTGTCCCGCATTGTTGACTCGCCGAATTCTGGTGTGAGCTTAAAACCTATAAGATTGGGGATGTTCCTGTTTGAAGGTGGTGTCCAACATGTCAAAAAAGATGGCATCAAACAAATTGGCCGTAATAGGTTGTCGGTAGAGTTTGACTCTGCTAAGGCAGCTAACGAGTTTCTGGACCACGGACTTCTGAATAAACACAAACTAAAGGCTGAAATTCCATCATACAATGTTTCCCGACTGGGTGTAGTTCGTGGTGTTCCAACAGATTGGCCGATGGAGGACTTTGTAAATGCCACCGAATACAAAGAAGGCTATGGAAAAATCATAAAAGCTCGCCGACTGAATCGTAAGATCAAGAAAGATGATGGTTCCTCTGCTTGGTTACCTACACAGTCCGTTGTGCTGACATTTGAGGGCCAATCCCACCCAAAGAAGATTTTTACTTACTACACTTCTTTTGTAGTTGAGGTTTACCAGCTTCCTACCATTCAGTGTAGGAAGTGCCTTAGGTTTGGTCATGTACAAAATGCTTGCCGGTCAAATGCTCGCTGTTACAAATGTGGACAATCACACTCTGGAGATAGCTGTAACATTCCCTCTGGCCAAGTCAGGTGCCTTCTGTGTACAGGGAGACACTTTGCTACTGATCCGATATGTCCCGAATTTGACAGACAAAAACGAATTAAAAAAATCATGTCCGAGCACAGTATTTCACACATGGAGGCTTCTGCGCAGGAACCTTCAGTGAGACGAGCCTACTCTGACGTCGCAAAAACCATGTTTGCTCAAACTCAGCCCCAGCCAGTACAGAACTCACCATCTTCCGCTAATTCAATTTCTGAATCTACTCCTCAGAGGACATCTTATCGCAAAACAGTGCATACTCCTTCCCGTGCTAGGACTCCTGTTCCGGAGGGTTATGATCGCTATACTCATAATGAGATAATTAGAGAACCATCATCGTCTCTCACCAATGGTTGTGGACTCAATAGACCTCATACATTGCCCGTGTGAAAATTTGTCAGAACTGCTGATTATGCTGATCACAAATATCTGCGCTAAATTTAGTGATGTGTTACCGAACGACGCTGCCCCTTTACTTGTAAGACTCGCTGAAATTATATCCAATGGCCCCCTCAGGTATAATACAAATTCTTCAGTGGAACAGTAGAAGTATTGTCCCTAAAAAATCCGATTTATTTAATTTAATTAATGCTCATTCTGTATCTGTTGCGGCCATCTCTGAGACATGGTTGAGGCCTGGGTCTCACTTTAGAGTCCCGGGATTTGCCTGTCTATGGGATGATCGTGATGATGGCAGAGCAGGGTGTGCATTGTTAATTAAAAGATCTTTTCCGTTTTCCGTTATCCCTCTCCCTCCTCATTCCCAAGAAATCAACGCTGTTGCGGCTTGCATAGCCAATATTAATTTCATTTCAATTTATATCCCTGATCCCAAACTCTCTCTAATCCCTGAACTTTCTACAATTTTGTTCGCAGTCCCTCCTCCACTTATTATCTTAGGAGACAAACTCGCACCACAGTTCCTGGGGATCATATTTTACAGATTCCTTTTCCCCCTGGTTGGTTGACCTCTTTGATGATATTAATGTTTGCGTTATAAATGATGGCTCTCCTACTCGTCGTGTATATCCTGGTCAAAATCCTAAATCTGCAGTCGATATTTCAGCTTGCTCTCCAGAACTTTCATGTTTACTAAATTGGAACACGTTACCCCACTCTTTTGGCAGCGATCATTTTCCTATTATAATATCAAAATCTTCTTCAGTAGTCCCAATCCCTGCTCCCGAACCCCTCCTGAAATATAAATTACAAGAGGCCGATTGGGAAAAATTTTCTTTATATGTTGAATGTCATTTAAACGTTTTTGACCAAAATCCTTCTACTCAAAATTACTTACATTTTCGTAATACATTGATTGAAGCTGCCAACTTATTCATCCCCAGGAAAAAGCCTCATTCTTCTAAACTTTCCTCGCCCCCTTGGTGGGATTCTGAATGCACTTCTTCTGTTAAAGAAAGAGATAGAGCTGAGGACATTTTTAATAAATCTTTAAACTTTGATGATTTTCAAGCTTTACAAAGAGTTACTGCTATGCTACTCTCCAAAAAGAAGGAGAGAGGATGGAAGGGGTTTTGTGAGAGTTTGTCCCCCAGAACTCCCCCATCACTTGTATGGAGAAATATGAAACGGTTTAGAGGTTCATTGAAACCTGAGTCTCTTCACTCTTATGATTCTTCGTTTTGGCTGGAAGACTTCGCGGATAGTCTAGCTCCCTCATCTGTTCCTCGTGATTTCTCTTTGTCTGTATCCTCTTCTAATTTAACTTCCTTTGATGAAAAGTTTACTTTTGACGAATTAAATATGGCACTGACAGGGTTGAGAGATACCTCTCCAGGTGATGATGGTATCCCATACAGCTTTATTACCAAATTAAACACTTCTAATCTTCAGTACTTTTTGGACATCCTGAATGACATTTTTATTACGGGAGAAATACCTGATGACTGGAAATGCCAAATCATTATCCCTATTTTGAAGTCAAACAAAGATCCAGAGAAGGCTAGCTCATATAGACCAATTGCTCTTTCATCAACCTTAGGCAAAATTCTTGAACATCTAATTAAAAATCGCCTAGAATGGTATTTGGAAAATAATGAGTCTCTAGCAAAAGTCAATTTGGTTTCCGTAAAGGCAAAAGCACCATGGATAGCTTGAATATTCTTATAACTGATATCCGTCTTTCTTTTTCTAAGAAAGAACACCTTGTGGGACGCTTTTTAGATGTTTCGGCTGCCTATGACAGTGTCAATATTCCGGTGCTAAGAGCAAAAATGCTAGAGCTGAGTGTTCCAGTGAGAATCGTACACTATATTTGTAAACTTTTTATGGGCAGAACTATTAAAATAAGAAACGGTGGCTTCCTCCTTCCACCTAGAACACTATGGCAAGGCATTTCGCAAGGGTCAGTATTGAGCCCCTTACTGTACAGCATTTATACTTATGATCTTGAGCAATCGGTCCTTCCTTTTTGTAATATCCTTCAATATGCAGATGATATCGCCTTATACACATCTTCTGATTGCATCGATACAGCAACATCTCGAATAAATGAAGCTTTAAGCTACCTTAATGTCTGGTTAGATGAACATGATCTTTCATTATCCCCATCTAAAAGTATAGTTGTTGTTTTTTCCCGCTCAAGATTCACTCCATTTGCAAACATCACATATGAAGGAAACGCCATCTCTAACGAACACTTTGCAAAATTTCTTGGAGTTTTCCTGGACTCCAAAATGACTGGTGTCCCTCATCTAAATTATGTAGTCAATAAATGTGAAAAAGGTATTAACGTCCTTCGTGCTCTCTCAGGTGTTTGGTGGGGTTCCCATCCATATAACCAAAAACTTATATATAATTCTCTCATTTGTAGCCGTATTGATTATGGATCGTTCATTCTGGAACCCTGTAATAAAACAGCCGTAAAGAAATTCGACACCATACAGGCTAAATGTTTGCGTACTATCCTTGTTGCAATGAAATCCTCACCAAAAAATGCTCTACAAGTGGAATGCTTAGACCCACCACTATTCCTTCGCAGACAATATCTATAAATAAATAAATAAATAAATAAATATGTTTAACATACACACACGGTCGTCTGTTCCTAAGGTAGGCAACTTAATGCCTGTGTTTTAGGTAACAGTTGACTGATATACATTTTTTTTAAATAAATATACATATAAATAATACATATATAAATAAATACATATTACACCCAGACTCGGGGCGGGAATCGAACCCACAACCCTGGAGCAGAAAACAGGACCACTGCCAACAGCGCCACGGGCCAGTCGATGGTCGGGCCAGAAGATGTATCTGATAGATACATCTTAAGGGCTATGTCATGTTCATCTCATCCACTTATTCCTCGTCTAGAGAGTCTTTCCGAAGAGGTATTAAATAACCGATATTGGCATCATAAGGAAACCCCCAAAATCATTAAGAGCTTCTTTAAAGATTAAAAATCTTTCTGCACCCATTTATAGATGTAATATCAACCCTTTATTCCAATCTGATTATTCTTCGCTAATGTTTACTCCTAGGGTCATTTTGAATTTTGGGGTTGAAAATGATGATCCTGCAGCTAATCAAAATTTTACCAGACTTCTGTCTGATTTGCACGATTGGATACCGGTGTTCACTGATGCCTCTAAATTATCCCCCGACGGTAATGTTGGTGCTGCGGTTTGGATTCCAAAGTTCAACGTGACTTTATCCTTCAAATGCCCTTCCCAGACATCTGTGTTCACAGGTGAAGCTATCGCCTTATATGAAGCACTTCTTTTTGCTGATTCTCATAATTTCTCTAAAACAATCATTTTCACAGACTGTAGAAGTTGTTTACAAAAAATTTGTAGTAATCAATCTAAAATGAAAATTCAGTTCCCTGTTATTTTCAAAATTAAAGAGTTACTTTTTAATTGTAGGCAAAAAGGTCTAGATATAGCCCTTGCTTGGATTCCTGGACACTCTGGTATTACAGACAATGAGATGGTGGATTCCTGGGCTAAATATACCATACTGATTTGTTACCCCTTGCAAACTCGCAATTAAGAAATGATTGGCAAACCTTATGGGATTCCTCAAGACTTACTAAAGGGCGTTACTATGGAGATATACAACCTCTGATACCACGGAAATCCTGGTTCTTCCGATTTCGAAAAGGTGGCAAACAAGCCACATTTACCATATGTCGCCTTCGTTTAGGTCATGCATGTACACCGGTTTTCCTTGCCAAAATCAGAGTACGCGATAGCTCTCTTTGTGAATGTGGTTTGGACGACGGGACAGTAGATCATATTTTTTTCAATTGTCCTAAATTGACATTTTCTTTATACGACGTTCTCCCTCCAGTTATACCACGGCCTATCAACTTTCAGTCTCTTCTCACTTATTCGCATTCTCCTTTTATAGTTTATTTAATGAAATATATTTCTTATCATTATTTAAAATTTTAATTTATTTTTCTTTATTTTATTATTTATTTAAGTTTTTAAATAGTGTAGTTAGATTATTTTTTTTCTTCCTACTAATATTCTCCATTTCCTACTAATCTTTCCTTTTTTTTTGTGTATGATACCGTAATTGTCTTGTGATGTTTGTGTCGTCATTCAATGTTATCTGTTTTAGGTGACCTGGACCAAATTCCTGACATTTTTCAAATTAAACACCGAACAATTTCCCTGCGTGTTACTTTCATACAACGTCGTAGTTGGCCAAATACGTCTCACAGACAAGAGATGTGAATGCCATTATAGGAAAAAAAAAACTTCATTCTAAGATTTTTTTAAGGTCCACGTTGATTATATTGACTACCCTCACAATATCCTCAGGTGTAGAATGGCGGTAAATCTAAATACCGTCTGCATACATATGGTAGAAAAAGTACATTGGGCAATGGACTTGATGAAAATTGAAAAGAGCAAAGAAGATAAAACACCGCCTTGAGGTACCCCAGCTTGGACGTTACGCCATGAAGACAAAGCCTCATCAAATCATATACGTTGTCATCGTCTTTTGAGTTAACTTAGAAAATGTAAAATTATTAGTATTCAATTATGTTTATAACAATTAAACAATATTATCAATTTAAAATATGTATTTAAATAATTTCTACAATATATGGGTATTGAATATAGCTTATGATCAAAGCAAATAGAAAACAGTCGTTTAAACATTTTTCATTTACTAAAAATTTAATTTTTTAAATACGTAAATAATTATTTAAACCTACAATTGGCAATTTATTATAAATAACCATACTAATAATTTGAGTAAGTTTTTATGTTTGATCGAGAGAATCTTAAAATATTAAATCCGTTCGCCTGTTTTAACAGTTACTAACAGACTTTACTACTTACTAAAAGACTTTAGCAGCAGAAGATACAACTACAACTTTTGGTTACACTGGTTGCTAGATGTTACTATCTGACAGATGAAGTGAAGTTTAATGGTGAAACCAAAGAATTTATATCATAACTGGAACGTTCACTTAATAAAATTGAATATTCAAATATGCACCTTGAAATAAGGTTAACATTTGTTTCCAACATGTAAAGTGAAAAAATCGTTCCGAGCATTTCGTTGACTACTAGTATTTTGTCTTTTTCTTACGAGTTGCCTTGAATCCATGGCAGTAAGAGATGCAATGCCTCTCTTAGGAACGTTTTTTGAGTGCATGTTCGCATTCCAGTTTGTATATAAATTCCTTGGGTAAAACAGAACATAAATGTCAGCAAATTATATCTACTGGATACCGTTATAAAATGAATACTTATTTAGAACATTATCAGCCACTTGTGAAACAGGCTCTTAACTTACTTGCTCTTGAATGAAAACTTTTATTTCGTTAAATTTTAAGAGCTGTCCTTATGTCAGATGGAGTTCTATTTTCCTCTAACCAGTGTAGCGACATCTATCTCGCCATATACGAACTAAAAGAAACAGAAGTATCCTACATCGCGCTATCGAAGTTTTCAAAGCGATTGAATAAATATACAAGAACCCGACAAGAAATCTTAAGTGGCGCGTAGCCCAGCAGACACAACACCGTCTGGTCGAAGGATCCTTCATTTTCAAAGGCAGCCCCTCTACGCCAAAACTGGTGACCCCGACGTGATTCTCAACCTCTAAAACTGGTGACCCCGAGCATGAACGTCAGCTCAGCCTTCAAATCTACGTCATCATGACATCATCATCGCTTCCTCAAGCTTTCGAGCAGCGAGTCGTACAGCTAGCCAGCATCCAAAGCTACTACGGGTATCCTGACCACTAGCATGCAGCGAACGCGCATTCCTGGTCATCGCCCACAGCCTTCGCAGCGACCTTGGCACAGCACACTGCACTTCGGCCGGTCAGCAAGCAGAGACGCACTTCTCTCCTGGTCGACGCAGCAGCCAGCCACTACGCAGCACTGCACCACCCCGACTCACTGGGGCATCACCGCAGACAGTTCCGACTCACTGTGAACTATGCGGCATCTGGTTCCGACTCACTGGAACATTCCACTGGCCCGGCAAGCATCACAAAATGTATGGACGACTCAACCTGCTATCGACATCCGGTCTCGGAGGGGGAGTGATGTAGCGACATCTATCTCGCCATATACGAACTAAAAGAAACAGACGTATCCTACATCGCGCTATCGAAGTTTTGGGAAGGATGGAAGCTGCTTTGAACCGGTCACTCTGGTAGTCGATGAGGGAGGCCTACATTCAGCAGTGGACATCCAATGGCTGAGATGATGAAACAAAACAAGGTCTCCCTTAATGTTCTAGATGAGTCCATTTCATAGAAATAAAAAATATTCCTGACTGTATATTTGTTTAAATAACTAAATAAGATATATAATATAGTAACAGTAAGACATGTAAAGTCGCGCGCGTCGTCTACTCGTTTTAAAAGTCTGTGCGTATATTAGGTATATCTTTTAAATAATAAAAATATTATTTATTTAGTGACAATTAATTATAATTTTACAACTGATTAAATATACATATAGTGTATTGTTTTGTAAAGTATATAAGCTTTCGTTTTTCCTTAGTTATTAAAATTTTCACGTAGTTGTCGTGAAAATGGTTTCGGTAAAGATCTTGATTTTGGTGGCATTAGTAAGTATTTATTACTTTTTTTTATCTCTTTCTTTTTCACTATCACACTCCATTTATCATTTATATTTCCACTACTAATCAATGGTTGCAAAAGTTTTAGTATTTTAAATGAAGTGAAATAGCTCTGAGCGCCTGTTTTACCTCTTGCTGATAAAATTCCTCACTAACTTTTTGCCCGATAATTTTTGTCAGCAACCGGTGAAAAAGGTCCATGATCTAAAATAGCTAAACTAGCTAACTTGGCTAGTACTAACGGCATCTTAATCCAACAAATTAACATCCATTAATAACCGATGTACATGAGAAATTTAGGAAAAACGAAACGCGTCTTTGTGATAGAAATTATATCCTAAGCAATTACTTTTTTTTTAATTTTATATCTGTATTTCTATGTTAACTGTTTGTTTGTTTGTTCACTCGAAATCTGTTTCAAATTATGTGGTTTTTACAGTTGTGACCCTGGATGATTAACTTAAAATATGATTTATGTTTCGTCTTAATACTCGTACAGCCTCTAGAAGTTATTACTCTGTAAAAACTTGTAGTGAAATCGTAAAAAAGTCGTTTTGGATTTTTTTAAATCGACTGCCATTGTCTTTACTATAACATAGATACCAAATTAACAATTTAAAAAAAATTGCCTCCGTCTGAACATTATGCTATATATGCATCAAAATTCATATTAACAAAGCGGTAATTATTAAAGTCAGCGCGTAAAACTGCACAGCTCGGTATTAAATATATTGGTTAGTTTCTGATTTAAAATAAAAAAAAAATTTGCTGTCAGTCTAATGGAATAGTAGCCATCAATGTCGACGCGGAAAATGACAGTGGTCTTGTAATGTATATTTTTAGAATTTCTTTTTCCTTGTTTTCGACTTTTACGTTCATTATGCAATTTTTTCTTACAGGTTGCTTCGGTAACTTGCATCCCCCACCACAGACACGATCATGGCAATATCAAGGAACGGGTAAGTGAAAGACATCCTTTCATTAATTTAAAACATCAAATTAGTCCTTATTATTATCTCCATATGTATAAACGTGGTATAAATAAAAAAGGAGTGATAGCACTGTAACTGTTAGTTTAAAGACACATTATTGATTGAACAGAATAAAAAATAAAATAACTTTGGCCCACACACGGTCATGTTAGGAGACCCAACGTCCACTGCTTATTTATCTCTTACCATAATTTTTTGTACTTTTAATGTCTTTTTAGCATGAGGCATGAGCTGGCATGTTAATGTTGAATAAAAGTCCCTAAAGTTGCGGTACTGTGACCAGCAAAGAAAAGTAGTCCTGACCAGTTTCTTGTCGAGGTGTAGTAAAAGGCGACTAAGGCCATTGTGGTACTAACAACTGCACATCAACCGGGATGGTGATGGGCAGCAGCGTCACCATATCTTGCCACAATACAATATAATCGTGGCGATTATTGGCAGCTCCCAAAGAGATCTTGAGGGAGGCCTTCCACGGCTGGTGAAGTAGTAGATATCCATGTCTTGTCTCTATATTGTATTGCTATGCAAAAGTATAAATAAAAAAATAAATGGTTTATTAGACTTGGACTTATAAATTGATTTCGTTCGTAGTTTCTCAATTCGCTTATAATTTTTAACGTTTATTGATAGTAGACATACAACTGCTAATTTAGTAGTAGTAAAATAAAAATATATATACATACAAGTTCTACGCACACATAGCCAAGATGGTTCAAAGTACTTGTAACTAATTAGGTAATTAATATAATGTTTTTATTTACAGAAAGTTGTTTCTGTTTCGACTCACATAGGCACCATTTTTAAGAACCTAAAACGTAAGTAACCTTTTAAACTAACATAGGCTATAAAACTTCACGTTATGTTTCATAATAACAGTACAGAACCACAAATGTCAATGTAATCGAAATCAAGACACCAACGTATCACACTCGGCGGCCCCAAACTGATAAGACTCAGAGTCGGGTGTCCGACAGGAGCAACACAAACAAACTCCCAGACAGATACAAACTCTCACAATCAGACAAATAAGAAACATAATTCGCGCATTTAATAATAAACCGAAATAAGTAAAAAATTGTTGATTTCTACTTTTTCTAATAAAATTAAATAACTCAGCTCAAAGAATAGGTACAATCTGGTTGCCACACGAAACAGAGCAAAATGACCGATTTAATGGATCACAAAGACGACAGAATGCCTCCAACAAGGTAGAAGTTCAAAACTTTGACAGCGATTTCCCACAAATGTGTGTTTTTTTTTACTTATTTCGGTTTATTATTAAGTGAGCGATTTGTATCTAAGCTAACATTTGTCATGAGCGGGTTAATGCAACGGCCAGTTGCTGTGACCACTGATCCAAAAAATCGTAAAAAGTATGGAGTATTTTGGTCCAAGATGACCACGATGGACAGGACTCTATCGAAGCGTCAAACCAGAGTAAAATGTTACAAATTTAATTTTATTTGACGATAAGTTGGCCCAGTTACAGCAATTGGCTATTGCGCTAGCGGTAACCTTAGTCTGAACTGAACTAAAATGAATCAGCCTATAAACTTCCCATTGCTGAGAAAAGGTATCTTCTTCATATAGTAGAAGGGTTGGAACTTAATTTACAACGCTGCTCCACCGGTTGGCGGATAACTTTGCTTTTTTTTTTATGTCCACGGGCTCATTTTGCCCGTTCCTTTTTTTATTCCAATTTGTTTTGTTCAATTTTTACTTGGTATAATAGTAGCTGCTTACATTAGTAGTGAGACCCTGAGAGAGAACTTTACTACCATAAGGAACGACCGTTATCAAGTGTCTGTGATAACAAACGGGACCGACTGCTTTGCGTGCTCTCCGAGGCACGGTGGACGTTTGTTTTTATATATTTGCGGTTTGTTTTTGATTTGAGTGTATGATTATTTGTATGCCCTATGCACCTAAACCAGAAACAAATATTTGCACAAATGTAAGTATCTGCTCCGCGCGGGAATCGAACCCATGACAGTCAGCTTTAAAACTACTTGCACCCCTACTTATTATCTCGATTTGAATCGTAACAAATATTAATAAATAATTAAATTATTATAAAACTGTATTGTATGTGCATAAAACAATTATTTTTACAGCTTCACCACGTGTATGTGACTCTGAGGCTCAAAAGGATCTTCTTAAAACAAGTAAGTAAATTAATAAATATAATACTTGTCAAAATATAACCAAACATTAGTAAAAATTGTCCAGTCAAGAACCAGTAACCCTTCTAAGTTACGGTATAAATCCGAGCTACAGCCATCAAAGCGCTAAATTGACTTAAATATATCTATGTATATTATCCCTACCTATATTATAAATGTGATATACGTTTGTTTGTTACGTTTTTACGCGAAAACTACTTAACCGATCATCATGAAACTTTGTACACATATTCTTGGAGGTATTAGAAGTAACATAGGAACGTTTTTTTTTGGTCGTGATATTTACGCGTTGTTTACGCGTTGGATATGCGACATCATACTATCTCATTCTCTCCTACAGATTTTTGTATTTGTGTCTCTTACCTGTCGTTTTTCCGTCGCATCCCGTTTCAAATCACAACGATTCTAAAGAAATTTCACTTCAAAAATAAAATATTATATATTTATTTCAATTTCAAATTACAGCACCGTACATACTCGTATATACAAAATTTTAATAAATTGTAACATACAATTATTGTATGAATCATGTCCACGTGGACAAGAATCCGCGTTGAATCGCAATTCCGAGCATGAATCAACCCTGTCACCAGTGGAGTATTACTGAAATACTAATAATTATTATTTGCTTACAGGAAAACCAAAGGATATATATGATGTCACCAAACTCTGTATTCAAAGTAAGTTTTATCTGCCGATATAATATAATAAGAAAATGAATACATAATTACAAAGAAAATAAACAATTAAAGCTTAATAATATTAATTTTTTTTTTTACTAGAAGTGTATTAATACTAAAAGCAAAAATAATAATACCAAATCTTTTAAATTTATTAATTATTAATTTTTAATTAAAATTATGAAAATTTATGTAACAAAAAATATTAATAGATTATTACTCAATTTACAATGAATATAAAAAATATTATATTTATTTAATTACAGTGATGCAAGGAGTTGGTGGTATCATGGACAACCATTTCGATGGATGTAAGTTAACGTTATGTCAAATATATTACAGAGTAATAATATACAAGGGCGTAGCCAGGATTCTCTATAGAGGGGGGCAGATAAAAAAATCTAGACTGTATTATAGTTTTTAACATATTATACGAGTATCTCACATTAGTAGTGGAGGTGTTCTTGTATTCGTTTCACTTATCGTCATTAGTGACATCGCATAAAATAAGAATACAAGGAAAAATCTTTTTTATCAGTGACCGACCGTCTTCTAGCTCTTCTAGATGGGGGCAGCTGCCCCCTCCTGGTCGTATCTCGCTACGCCCGTGATAATATATATGTGGGTTTAGTATGCGCTAATTTTCATACAAGACGATTTATAATTGTTAAGTTATTTATTACCTCGCGAAACATATACCTACTGGTCAGTATAAAGAGAAAATTCAGTAACATAATAATTATCTATTAATTGATCAGTTAATTTTTTAATAATATCATTGCTTAGATCGTAAAATGTTCTACAATAAATTGCATGTCTATTCATCTTAAAAGGTAAGATTTACATAAAATATTGATACAGTAAGAAAAAAAAATAAACTCCCTCCCTCATTCCGCCATTTGCGGGCGCCATTTTGAAAATTTATATAGCCTATGTCACTACTACAATTTAGACAAATCCAACGACACCTCATATGTCAAAAACCGTCCAGCCGTTTGGGCTGTTTAGGGCGTGCCAAAGAAATGGACATACATACATACATACATACATACACTCGAAAAACATAACCCTCCTTCTGTCGCAGTCGGGTAAAAAGAAACAAAGATCGAAATGAAACAGATATATATTGTAATATTCAAGTTTTTAATAAATTTTACTACCTAAAACTGCATCACCTAGAAATAATATAAGTAGCCATCAATAGGTGTAGCCAGGATTTAGGAGGGAGGGGTCAGCAGGTGAAGGAAAACCCAGATTACACATGATGCATTGCAACTTATGCTTTTTTCATATTATAATTTTTCTCGTCGATTCGTACACCTTGCTCGTACCTCGCTACGCCCATGCCAGTGACCATAAATGTCAATGCGAGTAAAAACGAATGACGTGAAGAGTTTTATAATTTAATATTAATTTATATATTTCTTTTTTCAGTGGGATCTTTAACCACCAGAAGTAAGTTATTAATTTTCATTTTAATTACTCAATCTTTACATATAATAATAAGGTAACCGATGTTTGTACATGAGAAATATTTAGGAAAATTAACTAAAAGTCCAAAACGGATTTTATCGCGTTTATTTCAAAAACTTTACAGTTTTCGAACACCCACGTTTATTCGGACACCCACCTCAGTCCCCCGACACCATGGACGCTGTAAAGGATCCGAAACGTCGGGAAATAATTTTATAAAAAATCGTTAAACTGTAAAGTGTTTTAAATAAACGCGATAAAATCCATTTTAGACTTCTAATGAATGAATCTAAATGAGTACAATTCGCGTAAATATAAAAGAACAGTATATTTAGGAAAATTACAAGTCTTTATGAGACACAGCAATTGAAGCGAAAAGTGATATTTTTAGATTTTTTTTTATGTGTTGGTTTGAAATCTAACGTTAATCATTTAATCATCTATCGTTATTAGTTGCTAATGATAACAACTGGGAGCTAAATCTTTTAGCGCTCTAAGAATTCTGTATTTATTTTATGAACTGAACTAAATTAGCCTGTGTTCCGCTGCTTTTTTTTTTTTTTTTTTATTAATTTTCGTCTACGAGCTTACAGACGCCCGTACCATTTTTTACTGATTTTATAAATTGTTACACAGGCATTATTTCATCAGCAGACTATATTTTATCATTATTTGAATACCTATGAACTATACTTAGGATCTCTAGTTCTGGAAACATGAGTCCACATTGACCACTTAATGCTAACACTTATTTCTACCACTTAATTCTACAACTTGATTTTACAATTTAATTCTACAACTTAATTCTACTTTTTTTTTTTTTTTTTCTTTTTTTCTTTTTCAATTCTCTTTACATACAATATAAGTATTTACTATTTCTAATTATTCACCAACCACAATGCTCTTCTCTTCTTGCATACTCATGGTATGATCTTTTCGACACCGGCTCCTAGCTGTGCGAGCACATCCTCAATGATGGCGGTATCTCTATGGTGAATCGCCATCTTGAGAGTGTGCTCGAGGATCTCTTTGGTTGAGGCTTCCGACGCTCTCCCCACGAATCGGCCGATTGCGTCGTCCCTGTCGTCGGCGTAGTAGACGCAGGTTTTGGTGTGCCTACTTACCGCGACCACCGCATGCGAGACGCTGTCGTGTATTTTTAGTCTCTTTGCCCTTGTCTGGATGACGATGACCTCCTCGCTCGTCTGACCCTGCGCCTCGTGAATGGTCATGACGCTCGACCCTTCTCCGGTACCATATCCCTGGCCTATCAACACCTTCTTCTCCTCTTGTGTGAAAACCAGGTATAGGGTTCGGTCCTGTTTCCCGGGTATTTGAGCGCCGGTGAACCTTTCTGCTCGCAGTGAGTGGACGATGGGGCTTGAGCTGTAGATCCTGTCATAGACCTCACTGATGGCGAAAGCGACATCCATAGGATTCCGGTGCGTGCAGGACAACTCACATGTTGTACTTACTGTCATATTTGGTCTGCTATACCGCACTTCAAACAGGTTTTCCCTGTCGATGTACGGCAGCTGATTTATATCTTCGACGAGAACCACCTCTTTTGCCTCCGACAGTCGGGCGGCCATCACTATGGCTCCAAAGTGGTTCATGAGGGATTCATCCACCGTTAAACGGCTTATTTTAGTACCCTCATGAAAACCATTTACCAATACGGAGGCCATAGTGCGCACCCTAGACTTGGCCTTATTGCCATAGTGGTGCGTCAGCTTTTGTTTTAGATCTTTGGCCGCCTCGACTGTTGTCGTGATTACGACTTCATTGTCCTCGTCGAAGTTTCTGACAATGTAAGTTGTCTTGCCGCATCCAGGAACTCCATTAACCCATTGCAGTGTCGGCAATTCCCAAGCCCCGAAAATGTCGCCGACTTCCGGATCGCCCATTATGGTTTTTGCCATCTCGAGTATCCGGTCGCCTAGCATCACTCTCGTGCACTTGGCCACTACCACCACTGGATCCTCTTTTGGTGTTGAGAAGTGTGTTCCGCTGCTGGGCGTAATCCACTGCGGTTACGCCGGGTTCCCACTACGCCGGACCGGCGAAATCGCCGGAAACCGGATCCCGGAACGAGGTGTTTACATTACACCGGATCGGCAAAAGCACCTCACAAAACACCGGATCTGGTGTTTTCGCCGGAACCGGAATGATGGATGATGGATGATGATGAATGGAATGTGAACAGCTTCATATAAAATGTATGGCCACGAGGCATACGAGGCCATAGCGATTAATTTGCTTACCATGATTAACGATAGTTACGATAGTAGGGAAGACCCATTAAAGTCATTCACCCAGACTAAAAATAAATATTTCAAACAAAAACAAATAGGAACGAACCCGTGACCACGTTAAGGAAACTACTCAAACCACAACAGAACAATGGTCAATTTATAAAATAATAATAAATTATCTTTTATTAATAACAAATTTCCTCTATTTACAGTTGGGATCGCTCTCGCCAGAATTAGTCTTTGCAAATTGGGAGCTTACAGTAAGTTTCTTTACAAATATTGTAAGTTTAAGCATATTTTGTTAAAACAGCTTGATAATTGTTAGCCTTTCGAGCTACTACTGATCATTTTGCCATGAAACTTGGTATGTAAATTGCTGAAGATATTTTAGGAATATTTTTGTTATTTAAGGTAATTCCAGCATGAAACCAATTTTCTACAGATTCGGCTAAAAATTGTTTCACGGGTTCAGAATAGCTTTGTTTATGAATTCATAAAATTTCATAATTTTTGACGGTTTAGATCGCGAGATATTTAAAGACAAAGTTCGCGATTTTGAGAGTAATGTCCCATTTATGTATGTAATATTATGTCCGATTTTTTATTATATTAAAAAATTCTCTCGACAGAAATAGAAAAAAAACTAGGAGAGTGTTGATCTAAATGTTTTTAGAAAAAGTTAAAAAAATAAAAGTAGCACTTCACGGTTTTGTTATCGAGATATTAAAATTATAAATTTTAATTTTAATTTTAAATTTATAGTGATCTGGCAACACTATGCACAACACTCTCATCTTTTTAATTTAATAAAACTATTATTAGAAAGCGCAATACTATTTGTATATACTAAGACCATATAAACAAAAATATATAAAACAGTCAGAGCAACGTTGCCAGATTACTATAACTAACGATATAAGGCAGAAAGTATTAAGGTAGGACTACACTTCACCACGGCGAGAAGCCACCCCTGCTTGCCACGAGTGTGGCGCGCCAATCGACTCGGCGCGTCACACCCTGGAGGAATGCGCCGCTTGGGAGCCCCAGCTCAGGGCCCTGGTGGCAGTGATAGGTGGAGACCTCTCGCTGTCAAGTGTGGTCCGCTGCATGCTTGACAGCGAGAGGTGCTGGTCGGCCGTCACCTCATATTGTGAGGAGGTCGTGGCACTGAAGGAGGCCGCGGAGCGAGAGCGGGAAGCAGCAGCAAACGCTGACTCGCTCCGCAGAAGACGACCAGGGAGGAGGAGACGCCAATATGCACTCCTCCACCCTCCGCAATAGAGTGGGAGAGGGCACCACATCCTTCCACTCGCCACCAGGGCAATAGAGCGCTCACAGTGCCCGCGAGCGCTTTATAGGCGAAGGCGGTCCGCATAGGCGGGCCAACCGTCACGTCACCGTCACGTCACCGTCACGTCAAAGCGTCACGGTTGCATCCGAAAGCGATCCCGTGGCGCCCCACTACGACGATGAGGGCACCGCTGGGTTTTAGTGCGGTATTCTGGCACGTTCTGCCGTATCAGCGAGTCCCACATACCCGTCGCCCTCGGGCGGCGGGAAGCGTAAATGCATTTCCCAGCGAAAAAAAAAGGACTACACTTCGCCACGCTGGAACTACCTTAATGAAGTTGAGAGTGGAACTTTCAAGTTCGTATGGGATGCCCAATTAGCCATATATTTTAGAGTTACTGCTATGAAGATTTATATAATTATCCTACTTGTATCTTACTAATGTTATAAATGCAAAAGTTTGTGGGAATTGATGGATAAATATTTTAATCTTTCACGTGAAGATAAAGAGTTACTTTTTTATTAGAGTAACAGTTAAGTTTCTTGCCGTTTCTTCTGTAGAATCTGCAATTCGAACCCAGTTTTAGCTTCTCAGAATATTATTGATTAATATTCTTTTGAATATTGCTTTTAATACCTACTTGAATAAAGTGAAATTAATAAAAAAACTAATAATGAAACTTGATATTATGTAAATAACTGATATGGACTTATTTAACATTAAATTTACTAAAAAATATTTATAACTAAATTCTTCTATTATCTTCTAGAATTCCACAAGAAACCATACCTCTGCTACCGTAACTTCGACCAGTTTAGAGTGAAGGGTCTTGGTAGCAGTATTGACGACATATGCGACAGATTCAATGTGAACAATGCAGTTGAAAGAGTTAATATATACATCGATCTTTACACGAAACGACAAGGTAATAATTACGTATCAAATACAAAATTTTCTTAGAATCTGTCTTAAATATCTAATCACCAAATTCGATTCACCGATTTATGGGTCCGATTTTTTTTTAATAATTTTTGTATATAACATTGTTTTTCACTGATAGCCAATAAGAAATCGTTTAAATCAGGTGGGAATCAATTTGCGACATATTTAATGTTTGGTCAATTGTATAATTGTATGTTCTGTGGTAATTGTATTTTTGGATTAAATTTATTATTAGATTTGTCGCAATCCGCTATTCCATCTACAATGCCTTTCGATACATGAAATTGTTTGACATATTGTAACTTCGCTCATAGATGTAGGAAGGTGCTCCTATGTGCTCATATGTCTATTTAAATATTAAGCTATCAACGGTACTTATATCTTAACACATCATTACAACAACAAAAAAATACAATAATGAGGACCATTGTCACCAGTTCGGCCTAAGAAGTGTGCGAAGTATGCAGCCGCACGCTCGAGCTTTTTGTGATACAATTGGGGCATAAAAAGGGGTATAATTTTATCCTAGGAGCATTTTTCATGTACTAGTGATGACCTTTTTTTAGGAATTCGTATAGCCTGGCGGTGGAAACATGGGTACGGGGGTCGCGATGCCTAGCGGCCTTTTTTTCTCGTTAGCACTTCCGACAGGATAATTATGGAAAATAAAACTCATATTTATACATTATTTTATAATTTGGCTCACTTAATTGATCAAGTTTATCTCGCGCATAAGTTACTGATAACCTAGAAGACTTTGAGCAGCATATCCTTAGGACCCGTTTCACCTCAATTAGCAAACTACAAATTTTGATTTATTATGTTTTGAATAGAAATATCTGACAGATAAAATTGAGTTCGATGGTGAAACCGAAAAAAAAACATGTCAGAAAGTTTTATTACGACGGTTTCATGTCAAATAACTGAAAATCAATAAGCAACCAATGAAACTGACCTTAATAGTATAACAAAACAGATGTCTAATGTTAGTTAATTTGATAGAAATAGGATACAATAGATTTTACGTATTATCCGTGTTACTGATTATGATATGATGATACGATGATGATACGTTGGTGTTTAATTTCCAGGTGACCACAACTTTTCCGAAACGGAAAAGGTCTTCTTCCAATACAGTCGGAATCTCGCATTTCTTATTGACAGTAAGTATATATAAACTTATAATAAAACTGTAATAAGTGAAATAGGTTCAATTCTGTACATCGAAAAGAGATAGAGAAAAAAAAAGCATTTTATAATCGACACTGAAGTCAAAACTGTAACTTATTAATTTTTGTCTGTCTCTCTGTTTGTCTATATCCTGGCAACACATCACGTTAAGACCATGTGTATGTTTAACATTAAAAAAAATTACACAAGTGCGAGTCAGACTCGCCCATGCAGGGTTCCGTAGCAACAAGTAACGTCATATAAAAGTTCTTGTAGTTCGCTGTAACTTTGATCGATGTTTTATAATAGTGTATTTAAAATTAAAAAAAAAAAACTACTTACTAGATCTCGTTCAAACCAATCTTCGGTGGAAGTTTGCATGGTAATGTACATCATATATTTTTTTTAGTTTTATCATTCTCTTATTTTAGAAGTTACAGGGGGGGAGGGGACACATTTTATAAATTTGGAAGTGTCTCTCGCGCAAACTATTCAGTTTAGAAAAAAATGATATTAGAAACCTCAATATCATTTTTAAATACCTATCATAGATAACCCACACGTATGGGTTTGATGAAAAAAAATTTTTTAGTTTCAGTTTTAAGTATGGGGAACCCCCAAAAATTATTGTTTTTTTTTCTATTTTTGTGTGAAAACTTTGATGCGGTTCAAAGAATACATCTACTTACCAAGTTTCAACAGTATAATTCTTAAAAAGTGGCTGTGACATAGGGCCAGACAGACAGACAGACATGACGAATCCATGAGGTTTCCGTTTTTGCCATTTGGCTCCATACGGAACCCTAAAAATAATAATAAAATTTGGCATGATTTTCATGAATTCATACTGTACACCATTAGCATACCATTTCCTCCGCCCTAAGGTTGCCTGGAAGAGATCGCTCTTTAGCGATAAGGCCGCCTTTTGTACTTATTTTCTATTTTTTTTTTTTGTATGTTATGTTGCTTTTTTTGTACAATAAAGAGTTATTATTATTACGAGTTAGGTTAGGTTATCATACTGGACACTTTTTATACCGAAATCCATTACGCTTCTCTTGGGATATGGGATGAATACCAAAATGTCATGAAATAAAAAAAAAGGTTAATTACGATTCGATTCGCACACAAATGGTTACATACCATTGTACCATATTGAGGTAAGAGGTTTCTAAGTGTGTATATGACGGGAAGAGGGTGCTCTTCTCCTCATATACCCCTATCAACCCCTATCAACAACCTACATCGCTGCCTACAGAATATTGACTTTATGTTATATTTCAGATCGTGGAAGCTTAAACTCTAACATCTTTAGCAAATTACTGGTACAAGGTAAGAAAACATTGAATTTTATTAACTTTTTTCCTTATACTCTCCAAACATGAATCAGTGGAATTTCACTAATTATAAGTGACTATACACTTTTTTTCAATCTGAGAATCGTACCACGCACAATCAATGATTATTCAATGTATGAATATGTGTTTAGAGTCCATTGATTCGATCATTGAAATCAAAAGAAGTGAATATCAGTTCCACTTGTAGAATTTCTTAAAATGTCGTTAGTTTATTTATGAAACTCACTAATTTGCACATGACCTAAAAAAATCACTAAAACTCACTAATGTGCGGTGACCGGTAGAGAAGCATAGTCCGAGTTTCTTGCAAAGGTGTCGTAAAAGGCGACTAAGGCCGTAATGGTTCGAAAAACTGTATAACAACCAGGATGGTGATGGGCAGCAGCGTCATCACATCCTGTACCAACACACTGCGCTCGCCAACCCCCCTGCCAAGGGTGGCAAGTATTAGCAACCCCCAAAAAATGATGGGGGAGGCCTATAATCAGCAGTGAATATCCAAATGCTGATGCGGTGGTGGTGGAACCTTCTACGCCTTGTACAACTTATGTTATTTTTTCAGTATCAATCGCTCTTGGAGCCATTGGAAATGGACACAAATATTATCGTGAGTTATCTTTTAATTTCTATTTAATAAACTTCGTTTATTATTATAATAATACTAAAATTTATAACATTTTATCAATTAATCAAACATTCAACAATCACTCAACGAACCAACCAAGCAATCAATCAATCAATTTCTTTATTAGCACTGTTTGATGATGATTGATGATTGATTGTAGTTACAATAGGTGTTATATCATTTATACAATGAATTGCAGTTGCATATAATTTTTAACATTAGCATTTTAAAAAAGTAATTAGAAATGTCTCTAATTTCATTTCATCTCATCATCGTATTTTCAAATTTAAAATAACACTTACAAAATACAAATCACTCAAACATAATAAATAAACAGGAGATTATTTAAAATATTCATTAATTCATTCATTTGGTTTAATGGCTTCCAATACTACTAAACTAGCACAAATTATTTCGCCAATGTCACATAGAATGGTGAGGTCACGAAGGAAATTATTTTAGTGGGGTCGAGATTACAACCTCAATAGAATTTTGAAGACTGTAGAAATAGTAGGTATCTTATAGTTAACCATTAAACAACACAGACATTCAAAATACGATACAAAACAAAAATTTACAATATTGTTAGTAATATAAATTTAAAAAAAAATATATTAACCAACAATCACACCACGTTAACCTAGCCCCGTGGTAAGTTCGTAAGAACTTGTGTTACAGGTACTAGGAACGGAAATAAATTTAAGATATAAATACATATACCTATACATAAATACACATCCATGACCCGGTGCAGACATCTATATTCGTCATACAGATTATCTGCACCTGGCGGGATTCGAACCCGCGACCGCTGCGTAAAGTGTCCAGTTGTCTGACCACTCGACCAGCCGGCCGTCTGGTCTGGTGGATATATGTACAGCTACATTATGTTAGAACATAATGTACCAGATATTTTAACAATTTTATTTTATGAATTTACATAAGAAAGGGCAAAAACAACAAAAACTAAACTTAATCGCGTACATGTTTTTATTGACGTAATAATGTCTAGTAAATCGATGAAAGCGCGGTACTTTACGAAAAAGCATGACTCATTGTCATAATCCGCGAGCGAGAGCGCGGTATAAGCGATAGAGAGGCACGATCGGCCCAAGCCTTCGGCTTGTGACGCATCTATTGGTGGCGGTTCGCGCCCACTACACCCGACCGCGACAGGAGAGACGGAGACAACAGAACCGAGACGACATTTACACTTGTCGCGGTTTCTTGTCTCTGTTTCTCCTAGTCGCAATCGCCTGTCACGGTCGGGTGTAGCGAACGCGAAAAGCAACCATAACTCGACGCATCGTTTTATTATAATTTCTTACGTCTGACATATTTACACATAGACTTTTTTCATCAATGTTTTCTTATGACGTTATCACGTAAAATTATCGTCCGTAACTCAATTTTTTTTTTTTGTTAAACTTTAATAAACTTTAAATGTCACTGAGTTTCTACACAAAGTTTCATCTTCGATTTTATAAAAGTAGAATTTCAATGGAAAAATCCGTTCTAACTCTGTCAGTCAGTCTCTTATTCAATAATTTTGTCAGTGTTGAAGCAACGGGTTCAACTTGACTGAATTGCTTTCATTTTCCGTCAGACGGCATTTATTTTTAGTGACGGTTAACACAAAATTATGTTTTAATGCACTTATAGCGCTACTCAGAGTTACATTCGTGTTTTTTATTTCAATTGGATTCCTAATTTTTAAAACCCCCTACACGCACAGTCAGTTAATCGTTCAGTAAGGATATTTGTTTATTTACATCGGTTAACTCTGGTAGTACTACACTGACTATATGATGAATTGAAACATTGTGGAAAACCGGGACGATAATTTTGTTCAATTTTATTTCTTTGTAATTTTCAGTTGGCGAGAAAATATCAATTAATTTGCTCAAAACCTGCCATCCGATCATAATCAAATATGGTTTTTCGGGTAAGAAAAAAATATATACTTTGATACTTTATTGAATAAAGGGGTTCTGATGTCCACAAAGCATTAATAGATCTCGTAACATAATAGTGAATTAATAGTGTTAATAATCGTCTTTTATTTGAATGATTTAATCCTATGATAACAATCAGGATCGATGGGAAATTTTTTTTTGCTTTCGTTATCTTGACTACTGGACGTTTATGGGCCATAATATGTATCACTAAGACAGTCAATATTTCATTTTCAGTAAGAAATTATAAGATGCAGTACTCAATCATTCAGTATGAAATCAGTTTTTATGTATATATATATATACAAGTCGAAATAATATTATTTATAATACTAATATGTATTGAACCAATCCTTCCTTTATTTTCCGTTAAAATTATTCAGGATAAATAGAAACAATCATCAAAAAATATGTCCCATAGTCACAAAGCTTAGTTTTATGTACAGCTGTTATTAATTGTATTGTTCAGGATAAATAGGAAGAATAATCAAAAGATATTTCACGTTGCTACACTTAATGTTATATACAATTATTGTTTTATAAACGCGGTACGCGCATTTTTGTTATTTTTTTAAACACCTTCGATAATAATATACATAACCTTCATTGTATCCCACAATTTTCCAGGAGTAATCGATAAAATTGACTATGTCAAGCACACCATAAGTCCATGTAACGGTAGCGGCGGTCCAGTGAGAGGTCCAGATGCGGACAAAACTGATAATGAGCAAGAAGACAATGACTCAGACGAATGGGATGACTCAAACGAAAGTGATGCTGATAAAAATAACGGCTCAGACAATGGTCAAGGAAGCGGACATGGACAAGCACAAGAGCAAGGCTCGGGCATAAGTCAAAGCGGCGGCCAAGGACAAGTGCAAGGCCAGGGTCAGAGCTCGGGCAGTCATAAACGAAGTGAACAAGAACAAGGCCAAGAACAAAGGCAAAGCTCAAGCAATAGTCAAGGAAAGGGGCAAGGACAAGACCAAAGCCAAGGACAAGAACAAAGCCAAGGTCAAGGCTTGAGCAATATTAAACGAAGTCAACAAGAACAAAGCCAAGAACAAGAACAAAGCCAAGGTCAAAGCTTGAGCAATAATAAACGCAGTCAACAAGAACAAAGCCAAGGACAAGAACAAAGCCAAGGTCAAGGCTTGAGCTATAATAAACGAAGTCAACAAGAACAAAGCCAAGGACAAGAACAAGAACAAAGCCAAGGTCAAGGCTTGAGCTATAATAAACGAAGTCAACAAGAACAAAGCCAAGGACAAGAACAAAGCCAAGGTCAAGACTTGAGCAATAATAAACGCAGTCAACAAGAACAAAGCCAAGGACAAGAACAAAGCCAAGGACAAGACTTGAGCAATAATAAAGGAAGTCAACAAGAACAAAGCCAAGGACAAGAACAAGAACAAACCCAAGGTCAAGGCTTGAGCTATAATAAACGAAGTCAACAAGAACAAAGTCAAGGACAAGAACAAACCCAAGGTCAAGGCTTGAGCTATAATAAACGAAGTCAACAAGAACAAAGTCAAGGACAAGAACAAAGCCAAGGTCAAGGCTTGAGCTATAATAAACGAAGTCAACAAGAACAAAGCCAAGGACAAGAACAAAGCCAAGGTCAAGACTTGAGCTATAATAAACGAAGTCAACAAGAACAAAGTCAAGGACAAGAACAAAGCCAAGGTCAAGGCTTGAGCTATAATAAACGAAGTCAACAAGAACAAAGCCAAGGACAAGAACAAGAACAAAGCCAAGGTCAAGGCTTGAGCTATAATAAACGAAGTCAACAAGAACAAAGCCAAAGAAAAGAACAAAGCCAAGGTCAAGGCATGAGCAATATTAAACGAAGTCAACAAGAACAAAGCCAAGGACAAGAACAAGAACAAAGCCAAGGTCAAGGCTTGAGCTATAATAAACGAAGTCAACAAGAACAAAGCCAAGGACAAGAACAAGAACAAAGCCAAGGTCAAGGCTTGAGCAATATTAAACGAAGTCAACAAGAACAAAGCCAAGGACAAGAACAAGAACAAAGAAAAGGTCAAGGCTTGAGCTATAATAAACGAAGTCAACAAGGACAAGAACAAAGCCGAGGTCAAGACTTGAGCAATAATAAACGAAGTCAACAAGAACAAAGCCAAGGACAAGAACAAGAACAAAGCCAAGGTCAAGGCTTGAGCTATAATAAACGAAGTCAACAAGAACAAAGCCAAGGACAAGAACAAAGCCAAGGTCAAGACTTGAGCAATAATAAACGCAGTCAACAAGAACAAAGCCAAGGACAAGAACAAAGCCAAGGTCAAGACTTGAGCAATAATAAACGAAGTCAACAAGAACAAAGCCAAAGAAAAGAACAAAGCCAAGGTCAAGGCTTGAGCTATAATAAACGAAGTCAACAAGGACAAGAACAAAGCCAAGGTCAAGACTTGAGCAATAATAAACGCAGTCAACAAGAACAAAGCCAAGGACAAGAACAAAGCCAAGGTCAAGGCTTGAGCTATAATAAACGAAGTCAACAAGGACAAGAACAAAGCCAAGGTCAAGACTTGAGCAATAATAAACGCAGTCAACAAGAACAAAGTCAAGGACAAGAACAAAGCCAAGGTCAAGGCTTGAGCTATAATAAACGAAGTCAACAAGAACAAAGCCAAGGACAAGAACAAAGCCAAGGTCAAGACTTGAGCAATAATAAACGAAGTCAACAAGAACAAAGCCAAGGACAAGAACAAAGCCAAGGTCAAGACTTGAGCAATAATAAACGCAGTCAACAAGAACAAAGCCAAGGACAAGAACAAAGCCAAGGTCAAGGCTTGAGCTATAATAAACGAAGTCAACAAGGACAAGAACAAAGCCAAGGTCAAGACTTGAGCAATATTAAACGAAGTCAACAAGAACAAAGCCAAGGACAAGAACAAAGCCAAGGTCAAGACTTGAGCAATAATAAACGCAGTCAACAAGAACAAAGCCAAGGACAAGAACAAAGCCAAGGTCAAGACTTGAGCAATAATAAACGCAGTCAACAAGAACAAAGCCAAGGACAAGAACAAAGCCAAGGTCAAGGCTTGAGCTATAATAAACGAAGTCAACAAGGACAAGAACAAAGCCAAGGTCAAGACTTGAGCAATAATAAACGAAGTCAACAAGAACAAAGCCAAGGACAAGAACAAGAACAAAGACAAGGTCAAGGCTTGAGCTATAATAAACGAAGTCAACAAGAACAAAGCCAAGGACAAGAACAAAGCCAAGGTCAAGATTTGAGCAATAATAAACGCAGTCAACAAGAACAAAGCCAAGGACAAGAACAAAGCCAAGGTCAAGACTTGAGCAATAATAAACGCAGTCAACAAGAACAAAGCCAAGGACAAGAACAAAGCCAAGGTCAAGACTTGAGCAATAATAAAGGAAGTCAACAAGAACAAAGTCAAGGACAAGAACAAAGCCAAGGTCAAGGCTTGAGCTATAATAAACGAAGTCAACAAGAACAAAGCCAAGGACAAGAACAAAGCCAAGGTCAAGACTTGAGCAATAATAAACGCAGTCAACAAGAACAAAGCCAAGGACAAGAACAAGAACAAAGCCAAGGTCAAGGCTTGAGCTATAATAAACGAAGTCAACAAGAACAAAGTCAAGGACAAGAACAAAGCCAAGGACAAGAACAAAGCCAAGGTCAAGATTTGAGCAATAATAAACGCAGTCAACAAGAACAAAGCCAAGGACAAGAACAAAGCCAAGGTCAAGACTTGAGCAATAATAAAGGAAGTCAACAAGAACAAAGTCAAGGACAAGAACAAAGCCAAGGTCAAGGCTTGAGCTATAATAAACGAAGTCAACAAGAACAAAGCCAAGGACAAGAACAAAGCCAAGGTCAAGACTTGAGCAATAATAAACGCAGTCAACAAGAACAAAGCCAAGGACAAGAACAAGAACAAAGCCAAGGTCAAGGCTTGAGCTATAATAAACGAAGTCAACAAGAACAAAGTCAAGGACAAGAACAAAGTCAAGGACAAGAACAAAGCCAAGGTCAAGGCTTGAGCTATAATAAACGAAGTCAACAAGAACAAAGCCAAGGACAAGAACAAGAACAAAGCCAAGGTCAAGGCTTGAGCTATAATAAACGAAGTCAACAAGAACAAAGCCAAGGACAAGAACAAAGCCAAGGTCAAGACTTGAGCAATAATAAAGGAAGTCAACAAGAACAAAGCCAAGGACAAGAACAAAGCCAAGGTCAAGACTTGAGCAATAATAAACGCAGTCAACAAGAACAAAGCCAAGGACAAGAACAAGAACAAAGCCAAGGTCAAGACTTGAGCTATAATAAAGGAAGTCAACAAGAACAAAGTCAAGGACAAGAACAAAGCCAAGGTCAAGGCTTGAGCTATAATAAACGAAGTCAACAAGAACAAAGCCAAGGACAAGAACAAAGCCAAGGTCAAGACTTGAGCAATATTAAACGAAGTCAACAAGAACAAAGCCAAGGACAAGAACAAGAACAAAGCCAAGGTCAAGGCTTGAGCTATAATAAACGAAGTCAACAAGAACAAAGCCAAGGACAAGAACAAAGCCAAGGTCAAGATTTGAGCAATAATAAACGAAGTCAACAAGAACAAAGTCAAGGTCAAGGCTTGAGCTATAATAAACGAAGTCAACAAGAACAAAGTCAAGGACAAGAACAAAGCCAAGGTCAAGACTTGAGCTATAATAAACGAAGTCAACAAGAACAAAGCCAAGGACAAGAACAAAGCCAAGGTCAAGACTTGAGCAATAATAAACGCAGTCAACAAGAACAAAGCCAAGGACAAGAACAAAGCCAAGGTCAAGGCTTGAGCTATAATAAACGAAGTCAACAAGGACAAGAACAAAGCCAAGGTCAAGACTTGAGCAATAATAAACGCAGTCAACAAGAACAAAGCCAAGGACAAGAACAAAGCCAAGGTCAAGGCTTGAGCTATAATAAACGAAGTCAACAAGGACAAGAACAAAGCCAAGGTCAAGACTTGAGCAATAATAAACGCAGTCAACAAGAACAAAGCCAAGGACAAGAACAAAGCCAAGGTCAAGGCTTGAGCTATAATAAACGAAGTCAACAAGGACAAGAACAAAGCCAAGGTCAAGACTTGAGCAATAATAAACGCAGTCAACAAGAACAAAGTCAAGGACAAGAACAAAGCCAAGGTCAAGGCTTGAGCTATAATAAACGAAGTCAACAAGAACAAAGCCAAGGACAAGAACAAAGCCAAGGTCAAGACTTGAGCAATATTAAACGAAGTCAACAAGAACAAAGCCAAAGAAAAGAACAAAGCCAAGGTCAAGGCTTGAGCTATAATAAACGCAGTCAACAAGAACAAAGCCAAGGACAAGAACAAAGCCAAGGTCAAGACTTGAGCAATAATAAAGGAAGTCAACAAGAACAAAGTCAAGGACAAGAACAAAGCCAAGGTCAAGACTTGAGCAATAATAAACGAAGTCAACAAGAACAAAGCCAAAGAAAAGAACAAAGCCAAGGTCAAGGCATGAGCAATAATAAACGAAGTCAACAAGAACAAAGCCAAGGACAAGAACAAAGCCAAGGTCAAGACTTGAGCAATAATAAACGAAGTCAACAAGAACAAAGCCAAGGACAAGAACAAAGCCAAGGTCAAGACTTGAGCAATAATAAACGCAGTCAACAAGAACAAAGCCAAGGACAAGAACAAAGCCAAGGTCAAGACTTGAGCAATAATAAAGGAAGTCAACAAGAACAAAGCCAAGGACAAGAACAAAGCCAAGGTCAAGACTTGAGCAATAATAAACGCAATCAACAAGAACAAAGCCAAGGACAAGAACAAAGCCAAGGTCAAGGCTTGAGCTATAATAAACGAAGTCAACAAGGACAAGAACAAAGCCAAGGTCAAGACTTGAGCAATATTAAACGAAGTCAACAAGAACAAAGCCAAGGACAAGAACAAAGCCAAGGTCAAGACTTGAGCAATAATAAACGCAGTCAACAAGAACAAAGCCAAGGACAAGAACAAAGCCAAGGTCAAGACTTGAGCAATAATAAACGCAGTCAACAAGAACAAAGCCAAGGACAAGAACAAAGCCAAGGTCAAGGCTTGAGCTATAATAAACGAAGTCAACAAGGACAAGAACAAAGCCAAGGTCAAGACTTGAGCAATAATAAACGAAGTCAACAAGAACAAAGCCAAGGACAAGAACAAGAACAAAGACAAGGTCAAGGCTTGAGCTATAATAAACGAAGTCAACAAGAACAAAGCCAAGGACAAGAACAAAGCCAAGGTCAAGACTTGAGCAATATTAAACGAAGTCAACAAGAACAAAGCCAAGGACAAGAACAAGAACAAAGCCAAGGTCAAGGCTTGAGCTATAATAAACGAAGTCAACAAGAACAAAGCCAAGGACAAGAACAAAGCCAAGGTCAAGATTTGAGCAATAATAAACGAAGTCAACAAGAACAAAGCCAAGGACAAGAACAAGAACAAAGCCAAGGTCAAGGCTTGAGCTATAATAAACGAAGTCAACAAGAACAAAGCCAAGGACAAGAACAAGAACAAAGCCAAGGTCAAGGCTTGAGCTATAATAAACGAAGTCAACAAGAACAAAGCCAAGGACAAGAACAAAGCCAAGGTCAAGATTTGAGCAATAATAAACGCAGTCAACAAGAACAAAGCCAAGGACAAGAACAAAGCCAAGGTCAAGACTTGAGCAATAATAAAGGAAGTCAACAAGAACAAAGTCAAGGACAAGAACAAAGCCAAGGTCAAGGCTTGAGCTATAATAAACGAAGTCAACAAGAACAAAGCCAAGGACAAGAACAAAGCCAAGGTCAAGACTTGAGCAATAATAAAGGAAGTCAACAAGAACAAAGTCAAGGACAAGAACAAAGCCAAGGTCAAGGCTTGAGCTATAATAAACGAAGTCAACAAGAACAAAGCCAAGGACAAGAACAAAGCCAAGGTCAAGGCTTGAGCAATAATAAACGCAGTCAACAAGAACAAAGCCAAGGACAAGAACAAGAACAAAGCCAAGGTCAAGACTTGAGCAATAATAAACGCAGTCAACAAGAACAAAGCCAAGGACAAGAACAAAGCCAAGGTCAAGACTTGAGCAATAATAAACGCAGTCAACAAGAACAAAGCCAAGGACAAGAACAAGAACAAAGCCAAGGTCAAGGCTTGAGCTATAATAAACGAAGTCAACAAGAACAAAGTCAAGGACAAGAACAAAGCCAAGGACAAGAACAAAGCCAAGGTCAAGATTTGAGCAATAATAAACGCAGTCAACAAGAACAAAGTCAAGGACAAGAACAAAGCCAAGGTCAAGGCTTGAGCTATAATAAACGAAGTCAACAAGAACAAAGCCAAGGACAAGAACAAAGCCAAGGTCAAGACTTGAGCAATAATAAAGGAAGTCAACAAGAACAAAGCCAAGGACAAGAACAAGAACAAAGCCAAGGTCAAGGCTTGAGCTATAATAAACGAAGTCAACAAGGACAAGAACAAAGCCAAGGTCAAGACTTGAGCAATAATAAAGGAAGTCAACAAGAACAAAGCCAAGGACAAGAACAAAGCCAAGGTCAAGGCTTGAGCTATAATAAACGAAGTCAACAAGAACAAAGCCAAGGACAAGAACAAAGCCAAGGTCAAGATTTGAGCAATAATAAACGAAGTCAACAAGAACAAAGTCAAGGACAAGAACAAAGCCAAGGTCAAGGCTTGAGCTATAATAAACGAAGTCAACAAGAACAAAGCCAAGGACAAGAACAAAGCCAAGGTCAAGACTTGAGCAATATTAAACGAAGTCAACAAGAACAAAGCCAAGGACAAGAACAAGAACAAAGACAAGGTCAAGGCTTGAGCTATAATAAACGAAGTCAACAAGGACAAGAACAAAGCCAAGGTCAAGACTTGAGCTATAATAAAGGAAGTCAACAAGAACAAAGTCAAGGACAAGAACAAAGCCAAGGTCAAGGCTTGAGCTATAATAAACGAAGTCAACAAGAACAAAGCCAAGGACAAGAACAAAGCCAAGGTCAAGATTTGAGCAATAATAAACGCAGTCAACAAGAACAAAGCCAAGGACAAGAACAAAGCCAAGGTCAAGACTTGAGCTATAATAAAGGAAGTCAACAAGAACAAAGTCAAGGACAAGAACAAAGCCAAGGTCAAGGCTTGAGCTATAATAAACGAAGTCAACAAGAACAAAGCCAAGGACAAGAACAAAGCCAAGGTCAAGACTTGAGCAATAATAAACGCAGTCAACAAGAACAAAGTCAAGGACAAGAACAAAGTCAAGGACAAGAACAAAGCCAAGGTCAAGGCTTGAGCTATAATAAACGAAGTCAACAAGAACAAAGCCAAGGACGAGAACAAGAACAAAGCCAAGGTCAAGGCTTGAGCTATAATAAACGAAGTCAACAAGAACAAAGCCAAGGACGAGAACAAGAACAAAGCCAAGGTCAAGGCTTGAGCTATAATAAACGAAGTCAACAAGAACAAAGCCAAGGACAAGAGCAAAGCCAAGGTCAAGACTTGAGCAATAATAAACGCAGTCAACAAGAACAAAGCCAAGGACAAGAACAAGAACAAAGCCAAGGTCAAGACTTGAGCAATAATAAACGAAGTCAACAAGAACAAAGCCAAGGACAAGAACAAAGCCAAGGTCAAGGCTTGAGCATTATTAAACGAAGTCGACAAGAACAAAGCCAAGGACAAGGGCAAAGCTCAGGCAAAAGTCAAAGCGGCGGCCAAGGACAAGGGCAAGGCTTTGGCAATAATCAAGGAAGCGGACAAGTACAATGGAACAGCAAAGTTCAAGCAAGCGAATATCAGCAATACCAAAGTTATGGACAAGGATACGAACAAGGATATGCACAGGGATACGAACAAGGATATGGACAAGGTTTTGAGCAGGGATATCAAGCAGCTATCTATGAATTAGCGCAAAGCTATAACTGCAAGCATAATTAGGATACTCCAAATCACTATAAGAATGGCTACTAATCAAATTATCGAATTTTATTAACCACGATGATTAAGCTATAACTAAATTCTATTATATATTTCTTTTTATTTGGCCTAATATTAATCAGCTATTCATTTATCTTAAGACTTTTGAAGTTCAATACATGATTTATCATTGTACATTTGTTTCATTTATTTTCTCTTAATTTTACCAAGATCCATCCATATTAATTACGTTATATGTACTTAAAACGTTAAGTACCGATTCAAAATTCTTATGACGGCAAATTTTCAAATCTAATTTTCGGGTGCAATGACTTAAATGGCGGTAAATATTGACTAAGTAATAATATACGTAATTATTCCTCTAAAATAGTTTTTTAAAAAACCTTCTTTTGAAATAAATACGTCTTGGTAGTAAAATCACTTACAATACAGAAATGGCTACATTTTAACATTAGTTACATTACAAGCTTAAGTAATGTACCCAATAGTATTAGCTACCGTAACTTAATTGCTACTAGTTAACCTCTAAAAATGATTACTTGCTAATCTAGTCTAATAATTGTAAGTGTCTCGATAGACATCACCTTACTATTATGTCATTGACTTTATTAAATATTACAATAAATAACTTAATCTAAAACTAAAATATTGTGTGTGTGTGTATGTGTATTAATGTACAGACGTATGAAGTGAAACTTTTTACTACATATTTAACACTAGCTTTCCGCCCGCGGCTTCGCCCGCGTGTAATTCGGTTATATCGCGCGACATGGTAAGCTCACCCGCGACGCTGCCGCTCCGCGCCACGCATACCGCCCGATACGCCCCCCCTCCCCTTTCCCCGTGCACGCTTTTTTTGTCTTTGTCTTAAACAATTGAACAATCTTACATGATTTTATGTTTGACAATAAGGAACTTCCATACAAACTTTCGTCCCCTAATTCAACCCCTTCTACCCTAATTTTTTTCGCGATAAAATGTATCCTATGTCCTTTCACAAGTTCAGTTCTATCTTCATACCAAATTTCATCAAAATCGGTTCAGTGGTTTAGGCGTGAAAGCATAACAGACAGACAGACAGTTACTTTCGCATTTATATTAATAGTAGGGATTAATTAGTCAAGTGAGGTTTACGAAAAAAAAGTGTGTGTATACTGTATACTTATGTATGCACGTAAGTTATAATAAAACGATGCGCCGAGTTAATGGGTAATGCGCACCATCTGTAATCAGACCCTCGTAACCATCTAAAAACAAAGTAGGTCATCAATACGATTCAATCGAACCCGAACTCGATGGAGTTGCCCGTTTAATTACCGAGTTCCTATGACTACCTTCCAGCTCCATCATCAGACCCTGGTTACCATTGAAAGACAAACTACACGTCAAGATGATTCAATCGATCCCGAACTGGATGAGGTTGTGTCGTTTCATTACGAAGTTCCTATGGCCACCTTCCAGCTCCATCATCAGATCAGACTCTGGTAACCATATAAAAACAAAGTACTTGTCAAGACGAATCAAACGAGCCGAAACTCGATAGACTCAGACTCAGATAGAGTCTCTAGACCTTCGTTTCATTCCATATATAGTACGGAGTCCCAAAATACAGTACAATACCATTTGACGATCGTAGTGTGACGATTTTTGATTGTAACATGTATAAGATAATTTCAGGCATATATGACTGACATGGCCTTTGTGGAATAAAATATAGCGATAGCGCCGTGCCCTGCCTGTTCAGGCCATGTCAGATGCCGATGTCTGAAATGACCTAAACAGGTACTACATCTGTCAGTCACAGGTGACTGACAAGGCAGCTAAGAGGTAGCGCGCCCTTGTGATTTTTGTCACCGTGACTGTTGCGTCACTGTCACCGCGTACATAGTTCCTAACGAAGGTGCGCGCATTTGGATATGTGACAATTCGGTGACTTTTTTCCGCGGAGGACGGCAACATGCCCGTAACGCAACTGTCACCACATCCATAGATTTGTATTACCGTGCACGCAGTAGCAACTAAACGTCACTTCGCCCACCCTCCCTGGCGTTTACTGTTTAGTCGTGGTCCGAATGTCATCGCGGAAACATGTTACAGCTATTCTCTTCAGCTGGGATGGATAATCTCATTCTTGTGTTGTTGTAAGTAATAGTAGGCTTTAACAAAAGTAATAATTCATCAAATCTTGTGACACTCATTCGGAAGTACCTATCGAAAAAAATGTCTGGTTATGTACCTAGGTTGGCAAACATTGTGTAGAACTTTCCACTTATCACTCTACTACGCCAAAGCGAGTGAACCCAATACTTTTTACTTTACCCTTGCATTTTTTATTTTATTTCTACAAACGAGTGCAGATACAACCGTTTCCTCGAGATCCGTCTTATCGAATGCAAGAAAATTTCGTTACTTTCACCGCAAGTGCTCGCAATCACGAAAAGTTTGGTGACAAAGAATTTATTGTCACCCAGACAAAAACAAAAATCACAAGCGCGCACTATCTCTAAATCTACATTCCATAATTATATACTATGTAAAATGACTACTCAAAAATTATTTTGAAGCCTACTTCTATAAAGCAATTTTTTATTTTGAGTAGTAGGTAGGTATGTAGGGGAGAGTTGGATATTACCGAGCCTCTGAGAACTTGGACCTATAATTCGGAGATGGTTCGATATATATATTTAAAAATGCAGTAAATAGTACAGAATTTATCTAGCTACGCATACATCACGGCAAAATATTTCAAAAAATAAACAAAAATTAATTATTGCAAAATAATAAAAAAACGGGAAAGCGTGGTATTATCAGACTGGTCTGATAATATCGTGCCCATAATAATTTCGTGAATTTTTATCAGTAAACTTAGAATTAAAAAAAAATGCAACGTTGAATAAACTCGTTCGTAGAAAAAGAAGCATAGACTCCTTTCTATATCTAGATATAATTATTATTTTACGACTAGATTAATTATCATAACCATATCGGCTATTGGATGTCCACTGCTGAACGTAGGCCTGCCCCCATCGACTCCGGTTCAAAGCAGCCTCCATCCAATCGACTTCCGGCGACTCTCTTCAAGTCCTCTGTTCATCTCGTGGATGGCCGTCTGACACTGTGCTGGCCGGTACGTGGTCTTCACTCGTACACGCCCTGGGCGCGGAATTGACAAACTCTGTTATTTCATTTTATAACCTCAAAATAATACAGTCAAGTTAATCGTGAAATCAAATCAATCTAGTCATTAATTCTATAATATGTTAGGATTAAAATAAAAGTAATCAATGTGTTACAATACAAATATAGAATAGCTTACCTCTTGTCAAAAATGCCCGCGAAATTATAAGGAACGAGAGTAAAAACTTTTAAGACACGATGTGTCTTAATCACTGCTCTGAGTAAATTAGCGTCGTGTACGGGGAGGGGTAGACGACTCGGGCTGTGATCTTTAAGGCCTGGATAGCGCAATTAGCGTTTAGTTTTTGAAATATGCTAGGGCGTGGAATTATCAAACGCGCGGTATTATCCAACTCTCCCCTACTCAATAACTTAAGTTTTATAAACCATTTCCCCACCTATTATTAAAAAAAAAGCAATCCAAAAATAATATATAATATCACAATATAAAATAATATATAATATCCTATGTATACATTTCTAAAATATTACTCTAATACCCGTTAAATTATTTTACTGCAATTGAAATACTCGGCCAACAAAATATGATACACCAAACAAATTCAAAATTATCACCAAGATATTACACTTTTTTTTTCTACTGCGCAGCAAATATTCTCGTATAACAGTAATAGGGTATTCTACTATGTTTGAAAAAGTACTTCAAAATGTTGATTTTCCTAATAAAAAGCCACAAAAAAATATATTTTGGCAAAATGAACACGCTTTCTTGCCATAAAATTTAATTAAATTTTAAATCTTTTTTAATTCCCGCGAAAATGCTGTCAGCTATTTTGGTGACGTAATATGTGTAAAGGCCGTGTTCCCGGTTCCGATATACACTGAGAGCACTCTGAGGTGTGACGTCAATTCAGTATACTGCGAAGCTGTTCCTTTTTAGTTTGCTATACTGGTTACTGATAAAACGGAATGCAGTCCAATATACTTTCATCCTCATTTTTCGACATTGTTTTCAAATAAAAATATTTATCATATACCTAAGCATACGTTTTCTGTTCAACAAGAAAAAATATTAATTGAATATTATTGACATTTTTGAATAACAATAGTAATTAATAATAATATCAATCATTCTACTTGTTATATTTTTTGATCGCGTGATCAAAGTACTGAGAGCACCTTACCTCGAAAGCGCCAGTGCTGACAGTACAAAAATGGCAGCTATTTATGACGTGATATATTTATCTATGGTATTGCGGCAGTGTACTGGTACTCCATAAAGGAATGAATTTTTCACTAGTGAGAGCACTGAGCAGTGCTCGCAGTGTACATCGGAAACATTGTCTGTATGACGTCACACCATGGCGGCTCGTGTTTTAGATCACGTGATACACTGATTAAACATTACGACTTTTAATTTCAATATAATAAAACAATCATATGCTTTTATGACTCAAAATCAGAATGTTTAAGTATATTTCTACATAAATTTTAATTTTTATCAAATTTCATAATTTATTTTTCACTACCGCAAGTACCCTATTATATTTTTCTTTCACAAAAAATACTGATTCTGCGCCAATATTCCTAATTGTTACACATTATATCTAATATGTATCCTAGTATCGGGCCTCCATTCTATATTTTGCAGCACACTATCTGAACTAAAAAAATAAATGCCCCTTTTATAATTAGGTGTAATATCATTTTCACGAATTTGCAACAGTTATTAAATAGATGCTCATTATAAAATATTTTAATGAACATATTTTGGTGCACAATCAGTAGGTATATTTGGCATATCAAAGGCAAAATTTGTTGATGAAAACGGGAATAAATTGAGGTACTGTTAAATATTATCCAATTAGTAATAGATATTAAAAAAATAAAACGACCTAAGAAAGACCCAATTGGAACACCTATTTTTAGTACATATTCATGACTTTATTTAAAGAAGAATGCTGAAATTCAGAAAGATATGAAGCGCTACCCGCTAAAGTCGGTAAATAGTTCACACTCAACTGCCTCGGCAACAAAATCGTTTGTCATGAGGTCCGAATTAGACAACGACAAAACCTGACGAGTAACAACATTTTTGGTACTGGTAATAGTGGTGCGAGTAGTCGCCTTAACGCCTTCGGTCATGGTGTCGATTCCCGCTCGGGGAAGATATTTGTAATTGTACAAATATTTGTTACTGGTCTTGGTATATGTCCTTGTTGGTCTCCTCACCGTGCTGCTGGAGAGCACGTAAAGCCATCGGTCCCGTTGTTATCATAGACACCTGATAACGATCGTTACTCATGATAGGGAAATTATCCGCCAACCCACAGTGGAGCAGCGTGGTGGATTAAGCTCCAACCCTTCTTCTATATGGAGAAGAGGCCTGTGCCCATCAGCAGAAACAAATACATATTTGTACAAATACACAGGTGGCAATACTACGCTACACAACCAGTACTACTACTGACTGCACTTTTTTAACTTAGTTTTTGTATAAAATCGTTTAAAAACGTATTTATGAATTACTACGTGTAAAATTTGAAAGAAAAGGATCGCCTTCCCTCTCTTAAAACGATGAGGGTGAGGCGGGTAGAAAATTGTAAAAAAAAATCACCTAGCAGGAGTACTTTCCCTAACATGTTTGTGAGGTCGAAATGGGGATAAGTGTTTGTATAATAAAACTATGATTATGACTCCTGTTTATCTCGTTCACAGACCCAGATTGAATATAGTAGAAAACTAGCTGTACCCCGAAGCTACCGGGAGTGAAACGGCAGGACACAGAGTTTTTTTTTTTTTTTTTTTTATATAATAACACAATAGATCTAACACGAAGAAGCCAACCAACTGATTTTTGAACATGTAAAATTGTCATAAACTTTATTTTTAACTATTATAGGTACATATAGGGGAACCTGGGGATGGTTGATCCCCTTTTTGATTTTGGACTATATATTTTTTATTTTTTACAATATTAGAAAACTTTTTTGGTCAAAAGATTCAGAATTTATCTATTCAATGATAGTTTGAATAGAAACAAGATTGTGCTACAATCTAACTAATTATTTAATTAAATACCATACTGTAGGCTTTTACCATGTGTCTCATTTGTAAGGGAGACTTGTTTACCCCTGATTGGGAGCCTTGATCCCAGGGGGATCAAATCTCCCAGGGACATGGGACACTTGGTAAACCAATTTTTACCGTGTCTCCCCAAACTTGATTCTCATCGAATAAATAACTTAATTTGCAGTCAACAGTGTGTCTAGAAATAGGAAAACGTACAGCAAATAGATATTTACCATATCTTTCATAAATAGAAGTTTGATTCCCACCGATCAGATAACTTTATTTGCACGAATCAAATCTCCCATAGTTGGGGACACATGGTAAACAGATTTTCAGCGCGAATAACATACTCAGAGGGTTGATTCCACATTAATTATTTGACTTGAATCACAGAAATAGAACTAATCTGTCATCATTTTAAATAACTTACTGTATTATTTTCCAAATAATAACACACAACTGGTGATAAAAAGTTTAAACATCATTTTCTTCTAACAATTAGATTTCGACTAACAAGCCGACTCTTTATAATCTCCAAAAACATTAAGTCTGATATAATCTTCCAAATTATTTAACAACAGACAGAACAGACCGTAACGAACTCTCCTCTTTCAGTAGATGTAACTTTAGATACATGTTTGAGGCTACGACAAGCAACAGTTTTCTTTGGTTTATGGATTGTTGTTAAACCCGTTTCATCAATTTTGTATATTTGCTGCGGCTCAAAGTAGTATCTATCCATGAGGCTTTTTAAATTATCGAAGAATTTTTAATTTTTCTTTGGCTACTGGTGTTCTTTTTTTTTAACATTCTCTTGATTTATATTTTTGCGGCATGATTTCCTAAGGAGAGAGCAAAAAGTTGAAAAAGTTTAACCCAACTAAGGAAAACTATTTCTATTTTTATGTTTTTGTTTTTAAAATTTTATATTCTTTCATATGACATATCACTCGATGTGACGGCATTTTTTTTTGACATTTTTGGTGAAATGTATCCTTTGTCACTTGACTATATTAACGAATCGATCGACACCTTGTTCGTCTAAATTGGTTCAATAGTTTTTCCGCTACAGCACACACATCGAGTACATACATGCATAGTGGATATATACATAGAGTGCTAAAATCATAACATTTCCTTTTGGCTATATATTTGGCTTATAATATATCATCAATAGCTTTATGAATCGTAGGTAAGACTTGATCCCTCATTGGGACACAAGATCCCGGGATCATCTCACCCTCAAATAAAAGGCCTAAGTCTCCCCATACATAGTAAGGTTATAAAACATGCCATACTCAGAAGTAGTGATCACGTATTTTAATGTAATCAAGGCCAATCTACACTTAAATAAACGACTAACACAATAAACACACCTACTAATAATATTTCCTTCACTTTTCATCAAATAAATCCAGTTAAAACTTACCGAAAATTAAGTATGGCACGACACAAATATTCCACCGTCCGTCATTTGCAAACTAGTGATATTAGTCACAACGCGCCAAGATAGAAAGTGAAGTTAGGCATAAATGAATGAGTTCTGCTATCGTAATAAAATGTACCACGTTTGTTAGAACTAGAAATCAAGTTTACCAAGTGTCCCCTAGGGATCAACCATCCCCAGGTTCCCCTAATGAGAAAGTTTGGAAATTAACTGAAATACTGTTAAAGTTATAACTTATATTATTGTTCATAAAAATAAGACTAAATATTCAGGAAATTTTTACTTAAATATACAAATACTATCGTTAAGAACTATATACTATATATATAGTAAATATAATACAAAAAAAAAATCATAAATTATACACCGTCGATTAGAAAAAAAAATTGTGTGTGTCAGCTCCGACGCACGACTGGAGTTTACTCCTAAAGTACGATTGTCTAAACATACGCAAAAAGAGTTTATCCAACTGAAAATAAGATTAATACCATATGAAAGGGTAAATTAACAAATTAATGAAAATAATATACATATATAAATATATATTTATTCATTTTATATACATTTATTATAACTAATCGGCGAAATATTTTACATTAAACTTTTCACAATAGTCAATTTCAGATGTGCACAAATATTTCATTAGGAATGTTGATAAATTATGTAATTATTATTATCTGACAATTATCATTTATTTTTTAAATATTATTTTTCAATATTAATTAGAGCAACATTACTTTCGCACCGCACCATAGGTGCGCGCGCACCGAAAAAGTAACGAGGTCATTCATCAGTACATTTTACCTCTCATATTTTTCTCATACCGGGCGCCTTATATATGAAAATCGATTCTTAAGGAGTAAACTCCAAAAATTTAATAAGGCCTTACTGGAACATAGTTAAAATGTATATTTAATTCTATTATTAATATATTTATATTTACATGAAAATATTATATTAACTTATTAAATAATAATCACTTAATTCAAAAACACTTAAACGGTGGTGTAGCTCATAATGAGCCGAAACAATTTGGGGGCATCCATTAATTCGAGCCAAAACTCACTCAATCTCACGTGGGGTGGGGTGGTCTCGGCAAATATCACATAATTTTTCCTCTAAAAATAAAAATCTTAAATTCTTTAATCTTAAAGTCGTGAGTAGTCTTAAATAAAATAAAAAAAAATATCGAGTAATCGAGCATAGATGAACTTATTTACAAAACAAATACGCATTTTAGAAAATTTCACGTGAGATTGCGGTGGGGAGGGGGTCGAGCAAAATCTCACAAAATATCACCAAGGGGAGGCGGGGGAGATGAGGGTCGAAAAATCACTAAAATTGTCTCACGTAATTAATGGATGTCCTTATACACTAATTTTTGGGCTTATTACTGATCAACCAAGGTGATTAAACATTGGGTTTATAATCAACGTACAAGCAGCAGTAGCAGTAAATTATTAGATATGTACAAGAGCAACTTAAAGTGAAATAACACGATTACCGGAATAGTAGACAAGAAGATTACTAGTGACGAACAATGATGACAGAAAAATTAAATATTATTATAATTTGACAGTTTCGTCATTGTATATAATTACATACATACATTACATAATTCAGGAGATAATTTTCAAAAATGGTCATCTACAAATTGGGTTGGATTGGGACCAGTTTAATTTCTTTCAAACCAAGTCTTATAGATAGATATATAGATAGAATCCGTTTATTGTACACTACTTTAGATTATACACACAAGTTAATTATACAAACTATTTTTAATGTACAAAGCCGATCATATCCGACGGTAGATGGCGCTAGTTGTCACCATGGCATATATGTATATTAAATATAATTATTTGCTCAATATATAAATTAAATTTATATAGGGTAAGCTATACTAATCTTGTCCCCCCCCCCCGCAATCATTGGCCTTCCGACATAGTAAAATTGTATATTTTTCTATGTTGACAATGCTCTTAAATAAAATTGTCAGTTTTTGAAATTATCAGTTAGCAATACTTGAAAAAAAAAATAGTTTAGCAGCGTGCATGTAAACGGTGTAGATTATTACGAAAATCATAAGAAGTTAGTACTTTTTAAATGTAAATTTCCCGTTTTCTTTCATTTTATTTCATTCCTATAGGTTATTTATCATTGATTTTAGGTTTATATACCTTAAGGCCTTACATACGTCGAGAATTTTCAAAAAATACTTTTTTTTTTTTTGTTTACAGAGTATTATTCCTTATAGTCTTAGGTGTATTTATGTGTAAGCTAATTGTAAAAATTCCCCATAGTTCAAAAGTTATTGTAGATAATGTAACTGCCCGACGAAAGGACAAAGGTCTAACGATCTGATCTGATTTAAGGTTTGTTTCTCTTTGAACGTTACAAGTGAAGTTGTGTATCGTATTCGTGATTTTCGACAAGGAAGGCGTACAATATGAAGCTGGAATGTGAGATTAGACGTAGGTAAGTTAACTTAATAAATTTAAAAAAATCATAAAGTTCTTGCTCCAGTCGCGCGCGACTTCATGCGAAACGCGCTTGAACTTTAAACGCGTTTTTCTCAAAACTACTTTTTCTGACACGGTCGGCATGATAACTCGTACGGTTTTTAATATTTTTTGATGATTTTTTTTTTAGTACTCGGAATTGTTTTTTCTATAGTCTGTCGAGCCGGATTTTTAAAATTATAATTAGAAAATTTTATAAAAATAATTAAAGTCTCACTTTTTTTGACAAAAAATTAATTTTTTTTTTTTAATTACCGTAAATTGTTTAATTTTTCGAATTTCGAAAATCCGGCTCGACAGACTATAACTACTACCTTATTTTACAAAAATTTCTTTACATTTTGCAGATCCGTCAACATTTGAGGAAGAAATACTGTCGACCGTGGAGCAACTTTTTTTTACAGTGCTTCAAAAAATGTGATTTTTCATGTTGTAATTTTTGAAAAAAATAATTAAAATAAATTTTTTTAAAAACATAACACAGTAATAAACAGTGTGTAAGAATTTTTTTTATCAATTTCTATTTCTATCCCTCCTAAAAACAGCTTTTCTTTTGGTACGTTTTCGGTACCGCTGGACGTATGTAAGGCCTTAATTGGTAGAAAAAGAGTCTAACTAATGATTGGCACTAACACTTTATAAAGATTGGTAGTGCAAATGTATACAAAAGTATAATGATTGACATGCCAATCATTAACTTTTGGTATGCCAATCACTGTACTCCTAGGCCAATGATTGTACTTTTGGCTTCATTTTTAAGTTTCTTTCAATAAAGTACATAAAGAGATGTAATACTATCACAATTGTGGTTTATTCGAATTCTCAGATTGTTACTCAACACCTTTTCAGCAAATGTTATTTATTTTTGACCCTTAATTCGACGGAATAAAATTTTAAAGTCAATGTTCTGCTTAAAGGGCCAATCATTATACTGCTTACCCTATATGATGTATAAATTAACATTATTCTTATATTTAAAAAAAAAATAAAATAAAAAAAAATAATACTAAGATTTAACATTGGATTTGACTACTTTTGTTTATAAAAAGAAATATTTGGCTATATAAGAATGAAAATAAAATGGAGTTAGCTAATTTTGAAAATGATTGATGCGGTCCGATTATTTATGAAAATAATTTAGTAATAATTATTTTCATAAATAATCGGACCGCATCACAAAAAATATAAATCAGAAAAAAAATATCTTCTATAAAATATTACGATAAATTATAAAAATCATTATTATAATAAGCACGTAAGTGGGCGTTGATTACGTGAGGCGTGGGGGGCGGAGGAGGGGCGTTGATTACGTGAGGCGTGGGGGGCGGAGGAGGGGCGTTAGTCGAGCGAATAGCGAGCGAGAAATAGATTTGTCACATTTGTTTCCTGAGTTCTGTTCATTATCATCACCAACAACCCTATGATCACCTTTCATTTTAAATATGTGATGTTTTAACAACACTTTATTAACAAAAACTACACCACACACACACTTGTATTCCTTCTTCAACGATATTTCAGGTGTATAATGATCATGTATAATATGACGCCTCATTTGCCGTGGGTTGAGACATATCTCTCGGCACAGAACACAAATTCTAACCCCATTACCGATGTATACACCTTGAGAGATCATCACAATTTGACCCCTGCCGGCCAAATCACAACTTCTCGGTATAAAATAATCCTTAAACCGTCTGGTCATTTTATTCTTTCCGATCTTTCGCTTGTGATTTTCGCTGATGTGTTGATTGAATAATTCAGATTTCCTCGTGTTGTAACCGCACATGTCACATTTGAAATAATGTCCATGAGAGTTCAAATGCTCCTTTAATTCTCTCCTGTTTTTACATTTAGTGAAACAGAGACGGCACGTCGATATGCTCTGTACCATATGTTTATAGAAATGTATCCATATTTGCTTCCGTTTTACACGTAATTTGCACAATGGACATTCGACATAAAGTATTTTCGGACTGTCAATATGCTTATTTAGTATGTGTACGATTAGGTGTAATTTATTAAAAAATATTTGACAGCAATAGTCGCAAACGAAAATCTCACGTTCCACACGGTATGCGTCTTCCGAACTATATAAATGATCGGTTTTTATGTGATTCAGTAATTCATTGTCATTTTTCAATTCTTTTATGCATATCTGTAAATGAAAATAATAATGATTTAATCTATGCTGATTTTGGGTACGTTCGCGGGCCCTCTTCTAATTGATAATTCATCACTTTTATAGGATTTTTTAATCTATGCATTCCACAGACCACATGCGCGGAAATGATACTTCTTTAATCAAAAACTGAATTTAACTGTCAAACTTTAGTAAATAATGTAGCTATTGTTCATAAAAGATAAACAAAAAATATCTTCTTACATTTATTCACTACTTATTATTTTAATTAAAAACTGATAAATAAAAAACTATTGCGCATGTCCCATTTCCGTTTCCGCGCATGTGGTCTATGGAATGCATAGATAAAAAAATCCTATAAAAGTGATGAATTATCAATTAGAAGAGGGCCCGCGAACGTACCCATTATAAACATAATTCTGTAATTAGCGGTAAGCACGGTTAATACACAGATCTTGCAACGATAGTAGTGGTCTGTGGAGGTATGTTAGCTTAATGATGGCTGTTCTATTCAATTTAAGGCCGCCAGAGGCATTAGGATAGATGGGTGTTCTGTGCAACGAAGTCAAATCATGTTTTGAACAATTTCAAATCCAAATAAAACAGTTAAATAATAATACTTGGGAGAGTAAAATATACGCCATATAATTGATAGCGAGAAATGAGACTGAGTCGCTTGTCACTTAACCGGTGTGCACAGCACCCATCGATAACAACGACGTACCGCGGCGTTGACGCGTAAGAAAAGTTATAACACGATCGTACTAATCCAATACTGAAATTGGGCTTCGTTGCAAGACCTGTATTTAAGACCGTGGCGGTAAGCACTGTTGTAGTGTGTGTAAGCTAAAAAAAATATATCAGTCAACTGTTACCTAAAACACAGACATATTTAGTTGCCTACCTTAGGAACAGACGACCGTGTGTGTATGTTAAACATATAAAAAAAAACTTTTATGTAATTACATAAATAATTTAAATATAAATAGCTTCGATGTCTTGTTATACTAATTATTTTCATCTTTTAATCAAATCTCAGCATTATTTAAAACTAGCTGCTGCCCGCGCCGTCGTCTGCGTGAACGCTATTAGATTACACATTGTTACAGAATGCGTTGAAGAAATAAAGGTTCACTGCTCGTTCCCCGTAGGTGACAACGTGATTATATGTACCCTATATGTTGACCCGACTTCTTAATAATATTCGTGTCAAATTTGAAGTAAATCCATGCAGTACTTTTTGAGCTTATCCCGGACATACATACAGACAAACAGACAAAAATTCTTAAAAACTATATTTTTGGCTTCGGTATCAATTGTAAATCACATCCCAAGTATTCTTTAAAAAAAATTCAATGTACAGTTTTGACTTTCCTACCATTTTATTATTTGTGTGTTCTATATATGTTATCAAATAAAGTTAACAAACAACAAACGATGTTATGTTATTGGGTATAACCAACGTCCATAGCACGTTGAATACACCGGTTCTTGTCCGATCACCGAATCTATTTTATTGGGTTAGGGCCTGTTTTACATCAGCTAACTTCTGGATCCACATGTTGCGAATAGAATGGTGAAAAAGATAATACAATTGTTGATCACACTATTTTTCACCGACTTCAAAAAAAATTAGAGCATCAAGTAGTCTAACGCCGGCCGAGTTGCACGAAACAAATTTAAAATTTAAGTGTTTATTAAACTAATTTAATCACAAGAATCGTGATTATCTGTTGCACAAAACGTACATCTGATTAACGGCGAGTTGCACGAAACTGTCGCTAATTTTCCGTTAGTTAAGTTGCAATTAATCTTAAAATTAGTTGATCTCATGATTAATTTAAAGCTGTTGGAATTAATCATCCGTTAGATAGGTCTTAAATTTAACTAAATTTTTTTGTTAACTTAATCAGACGTACGTTTTGTGCAACAGATAATCACGATTCTTGTGATTAAATTAGTTTAATAAACACTTAAATTTTAAATTTGTTTCGTGCAACTCGGCGTAATGCCTAGTTCGCACTACGCCAATATTTTAGACGAGTGGCTTGTTATTTACCGTCTTACTTATAAAAATCACGTTAAGTAATATTTAGCCACCGTTTAGTTAATCCACTCATAAGCTATAAATCAAGGATTAACTTTTGTTTACTTATAAATATTGACTAGCTGTTACTTAGTTAAGAAACGAACAAAGAACGATACATAGATGGTTGGCACAGATTATAGCCAAAATAATCGATTAGATAGAGAAATTGAATGAACGAAATTGTTAAAAATAATATTCAAGCGACATCTATTAACATTATAGAGAAAACTCTCGGAGCTCGATATTGTAGTGAGTCACTACTAGTGACCTCTATTGACAGGAACTTGGATCAATATTCTAATTTCTAATCATTTTTATTTTGATGGGTAGTAGTCGGATCCTCAATTACAAAATTCAACAAAGCTTGTTAAATATTAAATTAATTTTACTTCAGATATAACCTAATTTAAATTATGTTATTATAATTAATATTAGGTACCTCTAAATATCTGTATTAAACAGACAGATAACGCTAATTTAGTATATATTAATTTTTATATAGAGGAAATTTCATTCTAAATCTCTTCTTACTAACAAACAAACGCAAGTAAGTAGATCAGACGTCGTCATAGAACAGCTGATTTATGTGAAATCCGCCATCTTGCCGCTCAACGAGGGTTAAACTATGTCTCGGCAGGGTTTAATTTTGACAGCGATTTACGCATTACTTAACGACTTCTTAACGCTAAATAGTGTTTATGAGTGAGGTTTTTGCTGATCAGTTGTTAAGCAATGGATTAAATATTAAGAAACGTTTATGAGTAAGACCGTTAGTGGCTAAACTACGCGCTACTGCCCAGAAATCGTTCGGATTACGGTCGAGTACAGTACATAAGTGAGTGGTGCTGTACAAGATGAACATTCTGCAACGCAATAAAGTGAATAAATTGATTAAGCTAATCGTAACGTCGTAAAGTCGTGTAATTAATAAAAAGAAGCTATGGGTACGAAAATAGATCGATAGACGAGATAAACTAGGAGCTACTAATTGTCTTATCAAGGAATTAGCATTGGAAGATCCCAAAAAATACTTCGATAGTTTAAGAACATCGAAAGTTATGTGAATTTTCTGTTAATGAAAATACACTCTCAAAATTTAGCATAAAGATAACCTTTTAAAAAATGCGATTCCTGCAATTACAAAATTACAAGCAGTTCTATACTTTCTTGCTACTGGATGTAGTTTAAAGGAAATTTGTAAAGCAATCTATTAATCATTGATGGAATTTATCAAATTATAAATAAGATTAAATAACTATAACATATTTATTATGAAAAATTTATTTAGTAAGATATATAATAATATAATAATAATAATAAATAAAAAAAATATTGTTTACAACATTTTTAGTTATAACTTTTGTTATGTGTTTTGTTCCTATCACTCTGATTAGCAACATTAGCGTTCTTCATTGCTGTTAAAATTAAGTCTGATTTAATTGTAACATTACTCTATGTTTCATTATTCTTTATATGGCTAGATGGAAACCTGGATGGATGGATGGAAACCTGATGTCAGCCCCAGCGACTGAATTTTTTGTGTCCTTTAATATTTTAACTTCTGCGAGTAGGTTGATCTAAAAAAGATTGGATCTCGTTAAGTAAAATTATGATTATTATTCATAAATGTCTAATGTTGTAAAAGAATAGAATAATTTAAAAACTAAATTAAATATAAGACAACCTAAACTTCTATACTTCTTATTTATTTCATTTTTTATAATTAATTATTGAGCATACACAATTTTCAAGTATAAATATAATTCTCAATAAACAAGACTTGTACTGAATTATTTTTAATAAATAAATATCTTTCCAGAACTATATAATTAAATAAAATACAAATTAAACTTCTATACTTCTTAGCTATTTCATTTTTTATAATTAATTTTGTTAAGCATACACAATTTTCAAGTATAAATGTAATTCTCAATAAACAAACAAGACATGTAGTGAATTATTTTGAATGAATAAATATCTTTTATATGTTATAACACTTATAACAATTAACAATTTAACAATTATTGATAAGTGCCATTAATTGCACTGAGAGGTCAATACCACATATAGGAAATAATTATTATGTGGTCACATACAAACCATCTATCAAAAACAATGAATTAATATTTTTTAATTAATATAAAATAGATCGTACGAATAAAAACTTATCTTCCAATAATCGTATGAATAACAAAAAAGAAATATTCGTACGATAATCGTATGAATAGATACTTCCAAAAACAATATAAGTAATAATAATTGAGATCTTATTGTAACATAGTAATAAATATGCTTTATTGTTAAATAAATATGCATTTGAAATATAATTATAAAATTATGCACTAACCTGATGTTTTTTATTTTCAATTTAATTTCATTTTCACCAAATCCTGGTGTATGAAGTATGATGTAATTCATTTGTTTGTTTTTATAATGCGGGGACTTAATATTCCACAAAACATTCATGTTCTACATATTTGGAAACAAATTTAAGTTGTTTCTTCGCTCCAGCGAAACGACATTTTTGCGGCAACTAATGAAATAATAAACTCGACTACTTCGACACGTTCGTACTTGTTTAGTCGGTGATCCAGAGAACGCGGACGCGTGGTGGGAGGTGCTACTCGCCCGATAAAAATAGAATGAAATGGATCGACTCGACTTAACAACTTACTAACCTACTCGACTAAATTTTTGGTGTTCAGACACGTTTAGCTACTAAATAATTCGACACTCGACTAAAATACTGGCGTAGTGCGAACTAGGCATAAGATAACAAAAAAATTTAGTTTAATTAAAGACCTATCTAACGGATGATTAATTCCAACAGCTTTAAATTAATCATGAGAACAACTAATTTTAAGATTAATTGCAACTTAACTAACGGAAAATTAGCGACGGTTTCGTGCAACTCGCCGTAAGTTAATTAAATATGCATTATTAGGAATAGCTCAAAAACTACTCGTCAGATGTCGCACAAAAATGGGACTACACGACAAGCACTAGCTTTCGAATATAATAAGAATCATTGAAATCGGTAAACCCAAAAAAAAAAAGGTCATGAGGTTACACCGTTAGACACATAAAAAAAAGTGCAGTCAAACTGAAAACCTCCTCCTTTTTTTGAAGTCAGTTAAAAATGAACAAAACTTTTATTCTACGTCTGATAGCTTTATCAGCAACCGATGAAATAGCTCCTTAGTGTTTAATGAAGCCAGAAATAATAACCCATCACATATGAACACATCTACCTATTGTATTATTACCACCACTGGCTAATTCTACCATAAGAAATGTAAATACGTATCTTATTAAAGGATAAAAGATGAATCGGTGGATATAAGGATAAGGCAAGGACTCTAGTGGTTTTTTGCGATTCTCACAACCATAATCTATATTGACTATTCCACTAAGATTATCTATGAATAGGATGCAATACCCCAATTGAATCAGATGTATCTATATTAGCGGCTTGCGACCTCTTACTCCCTCCACTTTCTTATTTAACCACCTATTCCATCACTATACCACATCGACAAACAGAAAAATTAAAATCAAGAACAGATTTAAGTTATGAATTATGTTCAAAGCTAATTACAAGCTCATTTTATTGTTTTTTTTTTTTTAACAATTTTTTATACCCATGGGCTCATTTTGCCCATGCCTTTTGAATTCCGATTTATTATTTTATCAGTTCGTACTCAGTACATTGTAGCTGCTACATTAGTAACTTAGTATCTCTAAACTTAGAATCTCTAATGTGGAGCGTGAGTCCACCGACCGAAATATTTTCTCTTAAATTTAGTTACATATATATATATATATATATGTCGGCGGGAAACCGCATATTTAAGAAAAACACGTGGCCGGAAATGATTATTTAAATTATTTTAATGATTATTTTAATTAATTTAAGGAACATTAGTAATTTCATTATTCTTTTTGTAAAATTTTGAAGTAAGTTCCTATCAGTTTAGTTCCTATTTATTTTTATGTAATGATTCAGCTGTTTGAATTGCTGAATAATTTGTGTTAAAATGTTATTGTTATTCCTATTTATTTTTATGTAATGATTTTGCTGTTTGAATTGCTGAATAATTTGTTATTTGATATCCCCGTACTTTGTGAAATATTAGATGTACCCACATTTTGTAAAATCACTATGACGGATAGAACTATAAAAGCGTGCACTTAGCGATGCACTGGGGACTTCTCAGCCAGCCAGCGCTCGGAGCAGACGCATTTGGACTATCCGGTATCCGGTATACGATATTTTTATAATGATTAAACTTTGTATTAACGATTTCTTATTTAAAAGAGTAACTGTCGAGTTTCTTGCCGGTTCTTCTCGGCAGAATCTGCATTCCGAACCGGTGGTAATAAAGATTTAAGCAATCAGAGTTCTAATGTTTTATTTCCACTAATTTCTAATCCGACATATATATATATATATATATATATATATATATATATTTTACTTTTTTTTATATATATATATATATATCGCTCATTTGGAGCGACAGTGACACAAATGCAAATTAGTTAACTTTACCCCCAGGTCAGAATAAAGATTATTTCATAGTTCAAAAGAAGATTCTGAAGCATTATTAGGGCTAATTATTATTTTAAAATTGATTTATTATAGCTGGTTATTGTGGCATTTTCACTGCCAACGCAGATTTTTATGCATAGTATTTTGGCATTAATAAGTCATTTTCGCGTATTTTTGCAAATGTGTCGCCGCCGCCCCAAATGAGCTACAATATATATCTTTTTTTTTTTTACTGTTTTGGATGTCATGCTAACTTACTAATACTAGACTTATTTCCCTAAAATAGTATATAGCTATTTTTTATAAATAAATTATAAATAACTATGTCCCCGCACCGGTGTTTTTGCACAACATATCGAGCACACTCTCAATGACGGCGGTATCTCTGTGATGGATCGCCATCTTGAGACTGTGCTCGAGGATTTCCTTGTCTGTGGTCGTTGAAGTAATCGGTGTAATAGACACAGGTGTTGGTGTGTCTAGTCGCCGCGACTAGTGTGCGAAACGCTGTCTGCTCATTTTGTTGTTAGATGATGCTTCTAATGATTTACGTCACTAGATTTTAGTAATTTTTTCTTCCTCGACACTATAAAGTTGGTAATGTTGTGGAATAAGATAGTCGAATAAAGAAATATTCGACAGATAAAGCATAGTTAGATAGTGAAAAATAAAAATATATCATAAGCTGTTCTGTTGGATACCGTTATACGTCAGATAGCTCCATCAGCAACCGGTAAAACAGGCCCTAAGAGTACTATCTCTTAACATTGAGTGGCAAGCTGCTTATGTATGTATGTCAATTATTATATAGTCAGGTCTACTACAAATATTATATATATTTAAAGTCCTTTTTATTCATATTTCCATGACTATATGACGAAAACCTACCTTAAAAATTATAAATGCGAATTATTACTATTAAATTATTTCATATTTACTTACACCACAGACAAAATCTTTATTAGCCAAGTCATATTTCATTTTGCTCGCATGAATCCAAGATTTGTGTATTACAACTTCAGTTTCGCTACACCAGCCGCCCTCCTTGCAGTAGTCACAGCCATGCACCTCATTATCCAATGTTTCTCGTTGTATTTTTGCCCTAACAATATCACCTCTCGAACGAAACATTTTTATGAAAACTATGTTATAAAATTTATATCAAATAAACAGTTTATGTTTATTAGATAACGTAACTATAATATGTTTTTTATTACACTAGCCATAACTTTCTTAATTAATTTAATTTAAATCAAATTCAATTGACGTACATATTACAATTACAATTACAGTATTAGACATTTACCGCGGACTGCGGACATATTAGCGGCCTATAGATAAACAAATCTAATACATTTATGTCATTTTACATTCAAACTCAGAAATTTACTTGAAAATGGTTTTAATTCATCACTAATGTTATATCATTCGTCAATTAATTATAAAGTATATGTTTTTTTATTGTTTTTTTAAATACATATAAAATTGCTTAATTTTTTCACGTAAAATACCAAAAAACGGGGTGAATAGGGATAAAACGAGGAATGAAATTCGCTCATAATTTTTGCTACATAAAGAACTTTCAAATTGGTGTGAATTTAGTAGAATATCTTACTAAAATTGGCAAAAAAAAAATTGGTAAAACGAGCCTTTGAACATAGCTATTCGAAATAGTTTTTTTTTTTGTGGCTTTGAAAACTTGAATCATAACTAAAGAAGTTCTAGTGTTTACTTAACAAAAAGAGGATTAAATTACAAGTAATTTATCATTTTTGCTCACAGAAAGGTAAGTATTAATATCAAGGATTTATTTGATATATTATAAAATATCAGAAGCCTATCTTATTTCGATTTGTTACGAGGTTAAAAGTCACAGTAAAATGGGCTAAATCGCTAATAGACCAGTGCCGAAGCCTTTGAAAATGGTAAAAAGTGAAAAAAATAATATTAGGATGAAACCCACTGAAAAAGGAAGAGAATATAACAAAAATGCTGGGAAAAATAAATTACGGGTGATCTGGAGGTCGGGAAGTGGAAGGGGAAGGGGAAGGGGAAACCCCCCTTGGGTTTAAGGGTAAAAAACGGTTTACCACGATTTCCGGCAAAACTACAAATCCTATGGAAAAAGTTAAATGGCAAAGTTGTAGGTAATAAAAAGATCTACAACTTTCGTATTTACACTTTTTCACATAACCTCAAAATTTATGTGAAAAATTCTAATAACTAAGTTTTTGGTTTTTATCATTTATAAATATTTTTTTCCTTACCTTTTTATTTCCTAAGTATACTAATTTTTTTTATTTAAATTTTTTTTCACCTTATTTTGACTTAATATCGAAAAAGCACTCTAATTTTTCAATCGAAAATTCTCATGTCAAAATATATGCTTTTTTTAAAAAGTCGTTGGGTTTTTTGTTTTTTAAAATCTCTACTCTCTGATGGTGCAAATAAAATATACATTACTATGGTAAAATTTCTGGAGGAGGGTCACATTACACAACCATTATAATTTATAAGCTCATAATTTTTTTTTTTTTTTTTTTTTGTTTTTTGTTTTTGATCTCTGCACCTCTTTTTCGAGTTTTAATTTTCGAAGCCTTTGTTTACAAGTTTTTTAATTAAGAATCTATAATATTAATTTAAAAACTAGTCCTCTAAAGCTCATCATTAGTTACATTAATTTTAAAACTACATAAAACCGATGCTATCAAATATATTATCATAATATTAGGATATTTTAGTATTAATAAGAAATATAGTATAAATAAAAAAAAAAAACAATATGGCAAGAACATTTATTTAAACAAAAAAAAGTTTATACAACCTGTAACATACATATAATTTTAAACAAATTATTTTAACTAGACACCAATAAATTTATAAACAAAATTATTATAACCAATACTCTTTTAAATTTTTTATAGTAACAGCGCGACCGAGCTCTGCTCGTGTGTAAATTGAGAAAAAAAAATCAGAAACTATGACAATTGATGTTTAGTATTGACATCAATAGATGGCGCTGGCGACACGACTGGCGTGTCATTACGAGTCATATTATTGCGCGGGAAAATCTTTCTGCATATAATTACGTAGAAAACAATTTTCCTTTATACGAGACCGAGCTGGATCGATTTTTAAACATCAATATTGTCAATTATATCGGTATATCTAAGTCGTTAAAATTTGTTTTCGAGAACGTGATAAAAATATATATATTTAAAACAAAAACGATATTAAATAGATAGTTATAAACTACACTAACACCAATTTTATATGACTATCATCGCCATTTTATATTTACAACTTACATCACTAATTTTTGGCATATCATCCATTTAAAATGGATCAAAGATATTAAAAATGTAAAAAGAAGCGTTAAAATTTAAATTTAACTGAAATAAGTATACATTTTTTTAGCGTAAAAGCTCAATAATATACGTTTATATGCGCAAGATTTTGCAGTAAGTTTTACAAGGTACACACAAAAAGCAACACAATAAACGAATTTATTAAGTAAATTTACTTTTTTTTTGGGTTCGTACCCACATTTAATAATTATATTCTTATTAGTCCGTAACGCGTTAAACTGCGCAAATATTTTGGTCAAATTAACCCAAAAAAAAAGCTTTTCTAAGTTTATAAACTAAATAACAATCAAATAATATTATAAACCCGTGTGTTGATTTAACCTTTTAATAAGATTAAATGAATGTATATATGGGTACGTTCGCGGGCCCTTTCTAATTGATAATTCATCACTTTTATACGATTTTTTTTTATCTATGTATTCCACAGACCACATGCGCGGAAATGATACTTCTTTAATCAAAAACTGAATTTAACTGTCGAACTTTAGTAAATAATTGTTTGCTATTGTTCATAAAATATAATAAACAAAATTATCTTCTTACATTAATTATTCACTACTTATTATTTTTATTAAAAACTAATAAATAAAAAAACTATTGCGCATGTCCCATTTCCGTTTCCGCGCATGTGGTCTGTGGAATGCATAGATAAAAAAATCCTATAAAAGTGATGAATTATCAATTAGAAGACTGCCCGCGAACGTACCCTATATGTCACTGTATTGTTACGAACATTGTTGCTTTATAATCTATCGAATTATATTGAAAGCCGTCAAATTGCGATCTTGTAAGAACCATAGACATAGAGGATGGACTGTTCATAGAGCATATACTACTGGAAGCCGCTTCCCATAAGTTAAAAGTATAGACGAGGTTGTAGAAAGAGACAGACATATCTCTCTCTAGTCGCACACGATTAGCTGTTGATTTTCTACCTTCATGGCATAAGCAACTTGTATTAGGGAGTCAGCTGACTGACCAATATATAATATCGAGTGCTCGGCTATCGTTTTTGGATTGCAATTTGACTGCAATACTTGCACAATTATCTTTATCTCTCAGCCATTGCATGTTATTTTTTTATTAACAATTATTAAATAATCTTAATCTAACTTAATACAATCACAGCCTAAGAAAACACTAGGCCTTTATCGGTGAAATTCTTAAACACTATTTTATTTTACACACGATAGTAGAAACTGAAAATTTAAAAAAATGGTATGGTATCACTGAATCATCCTTACACCTAGTATCGACTCAGTTTGATACTTGAAAAGTAATATTTTGACAATATTATTCATTTATAATATATAACTTTCATAAAAATAATAATGTTTCGTACTTTTAATTTTAGGAAAAAAAATTAACTAAGTAAAAATTTTTCGTTTTTCTATGAACAAATACTAATTTTGTCATAAAATTTTAAAGTACGTAAGACGTTTAAATAGTATTACTTTTAATGTTGCCATGTAAAAATGTTCCATAATAAATTTAATATTTAGCGCGAACTTGGATAGGCCAGCAGTGGACTACGACAGGCTGATGTGATGTGATCATGATGATGATAAAAAAAATTTAAAATCTGCATTCGTGTGTCAGATGATATATGTAATTGAAACCAATAATTCAGCCTTCTAATGTAAATGTATTTAAGGCTTCAAGGGTAGCACGGAAAGTTTCACCACAAGATCAGCCGTTGAATGTCCACTGTTGAACGTAGGCCTTCTCCACCATCTCTGAGGGACATTGGTAATACTCGCCACGCTTGAATAATAACTATCACCCCTCCCCACCCCCCAACGACACCAAATATAACCCTATAAAACCAAAATCCCGTTATTGTTTGATTAAAAAAATTTCTTTAGCTGGTTAACGCACCATATTATACACACATATTCTATATTATTATAGAGCACACATTAACTACTATAGTGCGTTCGACGAGACAAGATACCAAATGTAAACAACGCCGACGAAACATGAAAATATAGTCTATCTCTTTCTATCTTGTTTGTTTGTTATCTGCTGCACGGCTCTCGGCTAAGGTCGGGCAAAGTCCAAGGAGACTATTGCGGGTTTGAAAACATTCGCGCGTCCTTTTGATTTCGTAGTTATTTATTTATTTTTATTTCATTCCGTTCGTAAAGCGATGATACATAAATTTTGTTCGTTCTCTGTTATTTCCTGTTAATATTTTCGTTAATTATTCTTATTTGTTGTATTAGTTGTTGTTTTTGTTATTTGTTGCTGTTATATCTAGTTTAATAGATTTGTGTAAGTAAAAAAGGTTACAAAACCCTGCATAGGCGAATGACCTGGCAGTTGGTTTGTTTACATTTATTACATTTTGTCTCGTTGAACGCACTATAGCCAAGCAATTTATATACAAACTGGAATGCTCACGTGCACTCAAAAAACGTTCCAACGCCGGGAGTGCATCTCTTTCTACCATTAATTCAAGGCAACTCTCGTAAGAAAGAGACAGAATACCAGTACTCAACGAAATGCTCGGAACGATTTTTTACTTTACATGTTATAAGCCAATGTCAACCTTATGTCAAATACTTCAAGGTGCATATTTGAATATACAATTTTATTAAGTGAGCGTTCCAGTTATGTTATAAATTTCTTGACTATAGCTGATACTCGCAACTTTATCTATAACTTATAACAAGTTTGTACAAAACGAACCCGTCACAATTTCACTACAATTGTTTGTAAAGTAATAACTACACTTAATAACAAACTATAACTACACGTAATAACTAGACGTTGTATCAAGATGAAACATACACGAGATATTAAGATATACATCCAGAATCAGAACTGTGGAAACGGCACCCATTATCGTGTAGCGGATCTCGCGTGATGCCGGAACATGTAGACAGACAGATAAGAAGAAGACAGAAGTAAAACTTCTTTAGCTCTATCTACGAGTATATTATTAATTTATAAAATTGTTCACACAATCATTCTTATTCTTGTTCATTAAAAATCACTTCTTAAAATACATCTTGTCAATTTAAGTTGACAAGATTTATAATAACGAAACAAACTATTGACTGAGATATATATATATATATATATATATATATATATATATATATATATATATATATATATATATATATATATATATATATATATATATATTACATGTAATGGCTCTGAGAGCTCGCACCTCTCTCTCTCGTAGTAATATACGAAACGTAATTCTCTCTCTTTCTATCTTCACTAGCTAATATCTCACTCTTAACTACCGTTCGCCTCGCCCGATCACAGATCACACTTTTCGTAACGCTCTCGTCCAAGTCAAGCGTGCGTAAAGAAGTTTTACTTCAATAACCCTCCTTCTGTCGCAGTCGGGTAAAAATATATGAATAATTGTTTTGTTTTTGCTCCCACAAAGACCCTTATAATTAGTTTCTCGTGAATATCTCTCACGTACATACAGTAAAAATACAATTTCTTCCAAGTTACCATTCGTTTGAAAAATTAACCCCCACATTTTAGCTAAAAAAGCAGCTTTTGGTGATACTGAGATCTTCTTTACCGCGATTCTTCTGTCTATTTTCTAGATACTGCTGGTAGCCACCTCCTAGGATACCTAGTAATATTATGAGACCTACCATTGAATTCGATTTGAACTTTTTCGCGCAGTCATCCGGATTGTCAGGATTTAGAGAATAAATCTGGAAAAATAATTTAAAATAATTAATTTTGTGGTCTAGATGTGTTAAATGGGGAGTGGGGGATGAACTTTATGAGCCAAAACGATAACATAAATTCTCACCCCTATAAGAATATTTTTAAATATTTTTTAACAAAAGTATATTAAAATATTTTATTGAAAAAAAGTTCACCTTCTAGGTTTACCTTACTATCCCATTGTAGGGCAGTAAATACCCCTGTATTTACAGTATAGAGATGCTTATTTCCTATGGGAACGTACCCATAATACGTGATCCGTTCAAGGGGAGAAGGGGTCTTCAAAAATACAAGTCATAGTCAATATCCTCTAGAGATATCTCGTGCTTTTTCGAGCCATATTCAAATATGGCGCGCAGTGTTTAGCGCTTGTAGCGACATCTATCTCGTCATATACGAACTAGAAGAAACTGACGTATCCTACATCGCGCTATCGAAGTTTTTAGTTTTCAAAAGTGATTTAATATATAAACAAGAACCCGACAACAAACGTCAAGGGGCGCAGTAGCCCACCAGACCCAACACCCGTCTGGTCGGAGGATCCTCCCTTTTCACTGGCCTCCCAAACGCTTTTTAAGCTCACAGGTAATAATACGCTACACTACCACTAGTACTACTAACTACACTTTTTTTACTTTCTGTTTGCAAAAAAAAAATTCAAAACATATTTGCGAATATTTAGAGGGTAGCAAATACTACGGGTAGTCACCGATGGGGAGGGGGATCGATGATTAAAAGAAAATAGATCACGTAGTATGGATACATTCTCTTACCTCTCTCCCCACTTACCTGTCTCCCCGCGTGTCCCGCGTACATCGCCAGTCCCATATAATACGGCGCTGCCATGCTAGCGGCCTGGCCCGCCAGCGCCAGGCCGGAGAGACTGGTGGCCAGAGCAGCACTAAGCGCGAGTTTGTTATATTCACCGAATGTCAATGCTGTTGATTTTATACCTAACCTTGCATCGTCTTGTTTATCCTGTAAGGGAATAGTTTATTTTATTAGGGGGCATTTATTAATTAAGCTCAAAATGGGGGGAGAGATGAGGGGGAGGTCCAATAAAATCTTATTAAATCTTATTTGAACTGGAAGGGGGGGGGGTATAATCTTAATTCACACGTCAACTCTAAAAAACATAAATTATTTTACAGATAATAAAAAAATAATAATATTTTAAGCGTTTATTTTGCCCGCTTTTAAATGTATTTTTAATTGCGCGCTGTTAGTACTTTTTATTTTAGAAGATTTTTTACTTTTACTTGAAATTAGTGAAATTCCACTGATTCAAGTTTAGAGAGTACACTTACCTGATGAGCATATATAGTATCATATAACACGGTCCAGGATATGGCAGATATGTATAGAGGTAAGCACACTTCTGGTACAATATGGCCCGTTATGGCAGAATATCCGAGCAAGGCCCCCCAGTTAAACGTAGCCCCCAGGAATATTTGGGGGTAGTTTGTGAATCGTTTCGCTAGAGGGTATGTTATGACTAGAACTGCGAAAGAAATTATTATTATTATTATTATCAAAGTTATTAAAATTGTCATTTTGTTTGTTCAAATTTTAAATGATCAGAAAGTAGAAAAAATTGTTATAAAATTAATTCTTACATAATTGAACGAATAATATACTAATTTAAATTAAACAGAAAATTTGCCCATAGGCATATGCATTTCTGTATATAATATATATTACACCCAGACTCAGGACGGGAATCGAACCCACAACCCTGGAGCAGAAAGCAGGGTCACTGCCATCTGCACCAACGGGCCATTTACATATATATAATAAATATTATATATAAATAATATAAAAATGAACTCACTCATAGAGATGTTCATGTAAAAAAATATCGATATCTTTAATATCGATAATTATCGTATCGTGTTATCGATATTTTGTATGAAAAAATATCGATATTTTTTTCGATCCATAAATATATAAATAAAAATATCGAAAACAATTGATAATTCGATACTTATCGATAATTATTTGATATAAATTATGGATAGTTATCGATAATTATCGGATAAAAGTTATCGAATCAATTATATCGATACCACTCGATAATTATCGAATGAAAATATATCGATTAATAACGAATTATCGATAATTATCGCACACTCCTACTCACTCATACTGGACGCTCCTAGAACTACACTATAACAGTTTAACTGCAACAATATCCCTAGACCCAGGCTCAGTTGTAACGCTAGGAAACCTATCGCTTGCTTATGAGACACTGCACCGGATACCAGCGGCCTATCCTTCGTTCTCTCCACCTTGAAAATAGAAATTAATATACGACTCACACTCAATAATTACGTGAGCTATTTTTCATTCAATTTAGACTCTCCCCTCCTTTGGTGAGATATTGTAAAATTTGGTTGGAACCCCCAGCCTCCTTATGTAAGAATTACGGCAAAGTTCCATACACAGTCAACAGATGGCGCTCGTATCGTTTCTAATAATATTTTATTTTAATTTTTAATGAAAAAAATGTTTTTTAATTATTATTTTTTTAATATTTTTCGTCAAAAGCAGGGAAAATAAGAAAAAAAGTTACAAAGAACATAATAACATATATATTTATTTATTTATTATAAATTTTAGTTAAGCATTTAAAAAGGTCTCTCCAGTAAAAAACACCTTTTAGAAATATTATATATGATTATTTTTAATTACATTTAAAATTAAAAATTCCTGAATCGGAATAACCATGAGGCATAACTAGTACATAAATTTATTTGTATGTTCGTCTTCATATTCACCAGTTCCGGTGTAGTGGTGCGTGTAGTTGCCTTAACGAAGGCGGTCGCCGGTTCGACTCTCGTTCAGAGCTGAAATTTGTATTTTTACAAATATTTGTTTCCTGTCTGGATGTATGTCCTTATGGGTATCCCCACCGTACCACGGAGAGCACGTAAAACCGTTGGTCCCGGTTGTTATCGTGGACAACTGATAACGATAGTTACTCATGGTACGATGGTGGATTAAGCTCCATCCCTTTTCCTATATAAAGTAGAATTTTCATAGCAGTGGGACGTTTACAGGATCAATTTAATATATCTCCATACCTGAGCATCCACATCCTTATCCCATAGATCATTAATAGTGCATCCTGCACCTCTCATAACACCTGCTCCGATGAGGAACAAGCCAGCGGTCTGCAAACTTGTGGAAAATGGAACGGTACCAGACAGGGATCCTAGTGCTATCGACCACGAACACGGCCAGTATAGGAGGTAAACACCTGGAAATGACAAATAAATATAACATGATCAACTAGAAGACCTGGACCATTTTAAGTACTAATGGTGAAATATTGATAATGCGAAAGTGACTGGTCCGTTTGCGTAGTTGGCAGTGACCTTGTCTTCTTCTCCTAGTATGTAAGTTCAATTACCGCCCCGAGTCTGTGCTAGAAGACGACTAAAGCCATAGTGGTGCGAACAACTGCACACACTATTGGCAATTGGCCACAAATAGATGACGGGGGAGGTCATCTACGTTCAGCAGTGGACATTCAAGGGCTGATGTGCATCTCAATCAATCTCAACACCAGCAGGTTGAATCAATCAATCAGATATCAATTATATTCGACAAAAGGTGGGCTTAATGCTAAGAACATTCTTCATCAGCCAACCTTAGAACGTACAAGAAAGGACATTTTTTGGTGTGCAAAAGAGGAATTTAATGCATTATCATTTTATTTATATAGTTTATAGTTTACTAGATTCCACCCGCGGCTTCGTCCGCGTTGTATTGACAAAAAGTAGCCTAAGTTCCCCAGGCTTCAGATTATCCATATCAAATTCTTACAACAGCTCGGTAACAAAAAACGTTTCTTCGCTCTCGCCGAGTACACAGTAATAAATGCTACCAATCGATACTTTAGTGAATTCTCGCGAAAAGAAGGTCCTAAGCGCCATGTTATAGGCGTCACTTACGCGTTTTCGCGTGATAATTTTTAAACTATGTTATATTATGACCAAATTACACAAAATCTTTATAAATTGTAGCCTATGTGTTATTCTGATGTATAAGCTGTATTACTGTAAAGTTACATCTAAATCCGTTCAGTAGTTTTTGCTTGAAAGAGTTACAAACATCAAGACAAGCCTTCGCATTTATAGGATTAATAGGATTCATCACTTACCGATAGGCTTATCCCATCTTGCCAACTTCATATATGGATCTATCCTATCCTTCCAAGTATTTAAGCCCGTATCAACTTTCTTACTATCTGACACATCATCATTCTTTATTTTATCTAAAACTATTTTAGGAGTCGACGTCTCGATAACAACTTTCTGTCGATGCTGATCTCTATGCGAAAATCGTATATTCTTAAAGTGTAATTTCTCTAATTTTCTTTGGTATTTTATGTATGGTTGTCCACACAGACATGTTATATTCCGACCGTTGGAAAATTGCTTTGAGATATTTTTAATGAATAGAAACGTTCTGATATATATTGTTTTGTGTCTTAAGCTTGTATTAAACATATTTCTGTAAATAAAAAAAAGGTACATGTACATAATAAAAAACAAAAAAAATTCATTTAAAATTTTCCAGTTTAGCCCTTGGCACTCTAGGCCTTTTTTGCCTGGGTGAACCAACTCGAGACAATTTCGGGCAAATTAGTTAAAAACATTTTTTGGATACTTAAAAAAATAGTGCATATAGTGCTGTAGCAGCACTACTCGAGTTCACACTTGAGGTCGGTTAATACTGTATTCAGGGAACATACCCATACTATGAGATCCGTTCGGGGGGAGGGTGTCTTAAAAAATACCATGCTTCGTCACTAGTTGGAGGGTCTTTAGTTTTCGTCACATAGTCAATACCCTTTAAAGAAAATCGCGCTTTTTCGAGCTATATTCAAATATAGCGCTTTTTATACTGACAAGTGGCAACAGTATGCTGCACTACCAGCGCTACTACTAAGAAAACTATTTAAATTTCTATCTACAAAAAATGATTTAAAACCATATTTATTAATTACTACGTGAAAACTCGAAGGGAGGGTTTTTTAGCAAATATGAGGGGGAGAGAGACATTAAAAATATTAAAAAATCAGTCATGTAGAGTGGGTACTTTCCATTACTAGCTATTAATATCCCACTATTGGGCAAAAAGTGTGTTTTATTTATTTAAATTTTACCAACAGTTTTACAATAAGTTAACACAATTAATATACACATAAATAATATACAACATTCGTAAATTGTAAATCTATTAAGGTAAACACGACATATTTCAAAAAGTGTACGTAGGGGAAAAAAATAACATTGTGTGCTTACTTTTGGTTTGAGCGCGTTTTGAAAAGAATTTATACTAAACTAACTTTTAACTAACTGAATTTAAATTAATATGAACGACGTGGAACCGATTTAAAGGCTTTAATGTCTTTCAACTAAACTAACTTAAAATTTAATGATTAAAGGCGTGTAACCAATTTGGAGGCTACGTCTTTAATGTCTTTACATTCTCGGCCCAGCGGATGTCAAGTGGACCGACCAGACGCTGAATTTGCATCTCTTACTCATTCTAAGAATCTTATTTTATGAATCTTATTCTATGAATCTTAATCTAGGGCGGATGGACGAAATGTAAACATAACTGCTTATTTGTTATATGTAAGTTATTACAAAACATTATTTATGAATACTGAAATAAGAGCTAAAATGTTGGCTCAGCCACTGTATTTATTAAATAATTTCGTTATATGCGGTAATTCAATATAGATTATAGAAACATGTTACAATACACTAATTGTAAGAATAAAAATCGATTACAATAATTTAAAAGATTTTATCAATTTTGAAACAGGAAATCATATTAATATGATTGTCTCGAGGTCAATTATAACACAAAATTGTCTAGTAATTTTTTGGACATTATTGTTTGTTTTTAAAATAATAGAATATAATTAAAACCTAAAGAAAATGTATAATAAAAAAAGAAAACCAAAAAATACGTAATGACATAACATATAACCTCGATATCAAGTTTTTAAATTTATAAACAGCAATGAAATACTAACCTTCGTTCTTCCACAATTTCAAGTAATATGATATAATTAAAATGTAACTTAATAAAAGATATTTTTCTTTCAAGGTTATGTTTGCCGACTCAAAAATTACTTTTTTAAAATGAAATATTTCTTCAATGAAAATATAGTTTTATATATATAGGTAAAATTTAATAAAAGTCGCACTTTTCGTTTGATAAAGTTATTTCACAATTTTATTGTTTTTTTTTTAATTATTTTCGATAAAAAATTCATCGTAAAATCGAAAGAACCGCGTTCTAGCAATACCATCACAGACCATTCTGTTCCCGTTATATACAAAGTACTCTGTGATTCTGCCATTCATTCATATGATTCATATCAACTGACAAGTAGTGATGCGACTCGAGTCACTTTTACTCGAGTGACTCGAGTTGAGTACGGAAAAAATCATACTCGAGTGAAAAAAATATTGACTCGAGTTAACTTCGACTCGAGTTATCACTCGTCGAGACAAACAAGTAAAAATATGTACAGTTATCGATAAGTGTAATTCGATAATTTTCATGTTGTGCGATTCAATAATTATTGATAATTTCGTGTTATTCGTTAATTATCGGTAATTGGTTTTGGATCCGATAGGTATTGATAATTGTGATTCGATAATTATGGTTCGGCGGATGACCTTTTTTTGACGTATTCGGATAAGGCTAGGGCGTAAACGTCAGTATTGGAGGTTTTTTTTTTTTTTTTTTTTTTTTTTTTTTTTTTTTTTTTTTTTTTTTTTTTTTTTTTTTTTTTTTTTTTTTTTTTTTTTTCGTCGTCCGAAAATGTCAGTAATGACTCGAGTCACTCGAGTGACTCTAAACTACTCGAGTGACTCGACCACTCGAGTGGTACTCGAGTGACATTGCAAAATGACTCGAATGACTCGAGTGGTAAAATTGGACTCGAGTCGCATCACTACTGACAAGTGACAAGTGACATATTGAATCACAGATTATTAAAAAGTTAATTTGTGGATAGCTGATACCACGTTTCTCAACGTTTTAGGCTTAATTTTTAGGCTGGACTCAGACATCCGGAATGCTTCTCTGAATTCATAATCTTAAATTCCGTCACCTCGCCTCACACATATCTTAAAAAATTCAGATTATTAATATTTCGTTCAAAAATTTCATTAACTTAATTTTTGGCTATCGTTTTTAGAAGTTTCTTAAAAATACTAATAAAATTTATTAATTTAAAAGAATATAATTCACGTGGAATAATTTAAGCATTATTGTTACTCATTTAAAGACAATAGACCGGTCATAATTTTTTGTACAATATTGCATTTTGACAGAACTCCATATTTTCAAACAATAATGTCCCTTAAATCACAGCGATAAAGGTGAGAATTACAACGAAAATCTTTTTGAGGCCGTAAATAATACTGAATTCTCAAAATTGATAGAAAAAATGCAATCGTGGGAATGTTTTTGAAGTTTATGTAAATATTACGGTTTAAAATTTAATTTATTTACTTTTTGGCGATCGTTAATAGAATTTTCTTAAAAATACTAATAATATTTATTAATTTAAAATAATACAATTCACGTGGAATAAATATAATGTAAAAATAAAAATTAATATAATAATAAATAATATTCAGTGTATAATAATAAGTTATATAATATATATAGTGACAGTAATATTGCATTTGCAGATGGGCAGGTATTATAACAATATTAACATTGATAATATAATAAAAACTAAACAAATAAATACCTTTAATATATTTTTAGAAACCAGAAGTGAGTTTTATTAAAAAGTAAAGAAATACTGATAACAAAATAGATTTTAATTAACAATTAAAGAATTAATAATTAATACAAAACGTAATCGCAATTATAGCAAAATCTAGTACGCCCGTCACGTCCAAACGCCGCTGCAAGAGTGACAAAGAGTGAAGTCTGCGTCTGCGTGCCCCGTCGTGGCCAGCCGCCGCAGGTGCGTAGCTCGTCCGACCAATCATACGATCCTACGTCACGATGACGTAATGCTAGACCCCGTCTTCTGGGCTGACTCTTCTAACAATATATAAAATACATATAATTAAATAATTTATACAACACACGTACAAGTACAAATAAATGCAAATAAATAATACACTAATAATTAATAATAATTAATAAATAATATTTTGTAATACTCGTTATATATTAATAAAGATCATTTTCTGATCTGGCCTACGCCGTTTTCAATATCCGAGTTAGCAACACTGAAATAATTTATAATCTAATTTCCAGAATGTGTGTGCCTGTCTATTGAAATGTATAGGAATGCGAGCGTTATGAACTAATAATATTCAGATCCGGAATTCAGAACGGTCTTACAGATCGATCTGAGAAATTCATAATCTGAAAAAATCAGAATGTGTGTGGAGAATAGTGAAATTGTATGGAATTCAGATTAGGAATTCAGAGAGGCATTTCGGATGTGTGAGTCCAGCCTAACATTATATACACGTTGTTAAACTTTACAGTGGTACAAAAAACAATGTAGGTATACAAAATGATATCTATTAATTATTATGTCAATGATGAATTATTAAACTGTTCCTATAAAATTATGAAATTTTAAAGCACTATCTATGTGGGACCCCGGGATCGAATGGCAAATGAAATCTATAGAAATAAAACGCCCAATATAAATGTTATAGAAATAAAATATCAAATATATAGAGTATCTGGTGATAAATTTATGTTATTTAGCTGCAAGTTTCCTTAGAATTATAAAAATGCAATAAAATAAATAAATTCAATTCAATTTAATTCTTTATTGTGTCTTTTACGTCGTGTCAAACAAAAAATAAATCTGTAATAAGTTTATGGTCAGAAGTCAGAACTTCAAAGTTCTAGTGACAATTAAAATTTGATTGACGTTATTGATATAATGGTATGTAAAAAAATTATAAAATTCCACCTCCGTTGTATATACTGTGATTAAAACTGAATAAAAACCTTATTAGAGAAAAAAAAGAAAGTTAAATAAAATATCATCTTCACGAGTGTATTTATTATTATAAAATAATACTGTAACTAATATTAATTAACTTAACGTGCTTAAAAGGACAGAAAAAAACAAATCTTAGTTGATAATTATATTCAATGAAAATATAACTATTTTTGTGTAAATTTTTTCTGTTTCATTATCTATTCTTGATTATAAAGAAAAAAAAATTAAGTTTTATTATAAAATATATTAAAACAGTGTGGAATGTAAACAAATAAATTATGGATGAAAATAACGTAGATGCAACGAAAAATATTAAATCGACTAAAACTACTGTTGGAGAACACGAATGTAAAATATGTAGCAAGGTATTTATATATTTTTTTCCGTTTTATATATAATTTGAATAAAGTGAACCAAAATGTGTTAGACACTGAAATCTCATAACACTCAGCTCTACTCGGCTTTCCCATTTCAAAACCTAGTAAGGGACATATATTACAGAAAAGACATATTGCAAAAATTAAGTCACTTTAATCATATTAAAACCTAAGACTTACTAGATTTATGTATCAATTTGATAATTGATACGTAAATCTAGCCCCTCACTAACTTTGATAAGTTAGTGAGGGGTTTTAAAAATAGGACAGTCGTACTAAAGGAGGTAGTGAGAGTAACATCGATACTCACACTACCATTCATCTTTTATCACTTTCAGCATTGACAGTATTATATTTCTAAGCTTTATAACCTTTAAAATACCACACGCAAAATAGACACACAGTGACGTCGCGTTGCGGAAACAAGCCCGTAATTACTTACCTTTAAAATAAACTATTTGAATGACCTTATTGAGGAACCATCGATATATTTTCTTTACATTTTTGAACTAACCTTAAACATTTTCCACTACCTGAATGTGTTCTGAGTACAACCGATTCTATGCGTACATCATGGACATACGTATTTTTCATCATTCGGTATCAAGCTTTAAGAAAAAACTTGTCTCACATTTCTGCTCTTGACTAGCCATAATTTTTCACACAATTTTAGTTAATTTGTTTGATTATTTTTTTATTTTTTACTCAGTGTGTATAATATATATTTGTACCTGTGTATTGGAACTGTATCGTCAACTTGCTTGTTTTGTTTTACTTTGTATTGCCAAAACAATGTGTCTTTTATGGAGAATTAGCTTCTCCCTGCGGTTAAGCCCACGTGGATAGTTGGTTATCGTGACAAAAAAGTATCCTATGTTACTTTTAATACCTCCAAGAATATGTGTACAAAGTTTATAATATAAAAAGGTGGAAGATTACACCCCAGCAGAGAGATCAAAGGGCCGGGGGTTAGGGCTGTAGATTGAGAAATCTACCTACTTATTCTATTGATCTCTGGTTGACATTATGGAACGAAAAGCAGGGTCACTACCAACTACTCCAATGGACCAGTCCTTTACCACTTCTCTTTTATAGGAGAAGTCAATGCCCTTTATACATTTTCAGAGATTCTCGGATGGTTCAGGACTTGCACACCATATCCAACTTCATGCGACAGAACGTCCGTATTCGTGCAAGCGTTGTTCTTACACGTGTAAAACAAAGAAATATTTGACCAAACACATTAAAACGGTACACCAAGCCGCGACGCAACATGAGTGTATGTACTGCGATAGGAAGTTCCACTACAAATGTTTACTGGAAAAGCATATGTATATCCATACAGGTATGATATTTTAAACTCATCTATATTTATGATAAAACAGTAACAACTTCGATTCTGTACATTGAAGATAGTTAGATTTTTTTTAAAGTAAAACTTCTTTATTAGTAGCGATTTCTCGCGATCGCGCAAGTTACGTAATAGTCCCACGGACATTATTCAAGTTCATACTATGTGCTAGATTAGGACTATGACTAGGTGCAGTTCCATTCGGAAAGAGGATGAAAGTCAAATGTATACTTAGTTATAAATCATTAATGCCTAACGGGTAGTCTGACTTTATTTTTGTTACAAAGGGGCATCCATTAATTGAGACAATTTTGGCGATTTTTCGACCCTCGGATTTCGTGAGATTTTGCTTGAGACCCCGTCCCCCTCCCCTAATCTCACGTGAGACTTAAAATACGTATTTGTAATGTAAATGAGTTAATCTGTGCTCGATTACATTGAATTTATTAAAAAAAAATCTATTTTTTTATGAGACTAATTAAGACTAATATTAAAGATTTTTAATGACAGAAAAATATTACGTGATATTTGCCGAGATAACCCTCTCCCCCACGTGAGATTACGCTCGACCCCCTCTCCCCCATAAACGCCTCACGTAATTAATGGATGCCCCCAAAGATACTTTAAAGTAGGTCCTCTAAATACTTCAAGGTCATTGGTTTTTTAGTTCAAATATTAGAGACATATATCACTCGGTATTAGTTCCAAATAAAAACTACTGATTGGCTTAAATGTTAATTGGGGAGAATTCCACTAGGCGTTAAGTCCGTATTTTGTTCCGGAAGCCGTTGGATGGAGGCTGCCTCGAACCGATTGCTCTGGAGGTCGATGGGGGAGGCATGCGTTCAACAGTGGATATCCAGTGGCTGATACGATGATGATAATGACGATGATTTGTTCCAATTGCCTTACATTGCTGGTCAATAGTGTTTAAAATTTTTTTTTTATTTCAGATGCGAGACCATACAAGTGTGATGTGTGCGGTAAAGGGTTCAACTCTACCTACTCGTTGAACACACACAAATATATACACTCGGGTATGTTTTAACACATATCTAATTAAATATATAAATAAATAAATATATAAATAAATATACTTAACACACACACACGGTCGTCTGTTCCTAAGGTAGGTAACTTAATGCCTGTGTTTTAGGTAACAGCCGACTGATATACATTTTTTAAAATAATTATACATATAAATAATATATATAGAAATAAACATATATTACACCCAGACTCGGGGTGGGAATCGAACCCACAACCCTTGGAGCAGAAAACAGGGTCACTGCAAACTGCGCCAACGGGTCAGTCAATATCTAATTACTAGCTTCCAGTCGACTGTACTGTACTGTATCAGCCTGTTAACAACCCACTGCTGAGCAAAGGCTTCTTTTCCATATAGAAGAAGGTTTGAGCTTAATACACCACGCTTCTCCACTGCGGGTTGGCGGATAATTTACCTACCATGAGTAACGATCGTTATCAGGTGTCTATGATAACCACCGGGACCGACGGCTTTACGTGCTTTCCGAGGCACGGTGGGGAGGCCCACAAGGACATACAGCAAGACCGGAAACAAATATTTGTACAAATACAAATATCTGTCCCGAGCGGGAATCGAAGCCGCGACCGCCGGCGCGTAGTTTGAGGCGACTACTTGCTCCACTACACACAAAACGGTCGACACTTTAGTGAATTCTCGCGAAAAGAAGGTCGTAAGCGCCGTGGTATAAGAGTCGCTTACGCGTTTTCACGTGATAATTTTTAAACTATGTTATATTACGGTCAAATTACACAAAATCTTTATAAATTGTAGCCTATGTGTTATTCTGATGTATAAGCTATATTACTGTGAAGTTGTATCTAAATCCGTTCAGTAGTTTTTGCGTGAAAGAGTAACAAACATCCATCCAAACAAACTTTCGCATTAATAATATTGATAGGATATCTTAAGATTTAATTCGTTTAGTTGTCCGTTTGTACACTAGATCTGAACTGAACTAAATCAGTCTGTAAACACCCAACTGCTGGGCAAAGGTCTGCTGCCACCGGGCTGCTCTACTGCGTGTTGTCGGATATTTTTCTTACCATTAGTAACTATAGATGTCACGTGTCTATCATAACAACCGGGACCGACGGTTTTAAGTGCTTTCCGAGGCACAAAAAAATCTGCCCCGAGCGAGAATCAAACCAGCGACCGCCAGCTGGGGCAATCGAAACACAAAAGCTACTGATCCAATATTTAAAAATGAAATTAAAAACGAACAAACAGACATTCAAAAGTGATAAACTTATTTTCAATCAACACTCAAGTACAGAAAAAGAAACTTATTATTTAATATACTCATGATAATTCAGCTATTTATAATCTGTGGTAGAATATTTTTAACCGCCTTCAAGAAATTAGAACGTTTGATTCGAATTAACAAAAATAATTTGTATTTTTTTATTATCACAGAACTAAGTCACCTATCAAACGATAAGGAAAATCTTATTTTGTGACTTTCAGTTTGATTCCAATTAAATTTGAAAAAAAAACACACCTACCTCCGTAGGGGTGAAAAAATAGGGGATGATATTTAAGGATTTTTTTTAAAATATTTTAATTGCAATCAAAAGTTAATAATATGCTTATCCTAATAATATTAAGTGATGACGATTCTTTTTAAATATTTAACATAATAATCGTTAGTAACACAATCGGACGGTTTCACACATTGTCCAGAACTTTCGACGTATCTGGAAAAAATATATTCGCTTGTTAGAACCCACCGATACGCGCTGTTTTACACGCGCTAACTTTATTGGTAACTCTCTTATATGTTTATCACGACGTTCATAAAGCTGACAGACACAGAAAGACAGGAAAATATTTTTTCTCTTTATTAATAGTAATGATAATGAAAACGGTCGTCGATATTAAAATATTATGTGTGTTCAAAACGAGTTCGTTAAGATTTCACAACAGTTGGTTATAGTAGTAATATCTACACTTCTCTCTCACGGTCAAGCCCGCCTAGCATGCGCGCACGACAAAAATTTGTCTACCCCCTTTTCTCGTATTATCTCTCTATGTCTACAGTAGCTAACATGCGTGCACGTGATACTCTTCTCGTTACGTCGATAGAAGAGATAACATTGAGTTTTACATATCTGTGGTATTTATCTCTACGGAAAGCTAACATTTCATAGTAATTTTGTCGAATTTTGACGTGATCAACGAGATAAAGTAATTAGAATTATTTTTTTTCGGAAGAGAATTTTGTCCCTCGTAGTGCGCATGTTAGGGTAATCGAGAAAATGATGTAGACACAATATCTCTATCTCTCTCTCTTTCGCCAAGAGATATCTCGGTACGCATGCTAGCCCGGTAGGTGTATCGAGATGAAAGCTACAGTGAGAACCTCCATTTCCATTAAAAAATTTTTGTCCAATGAAATTTTTTTAATGATCGTCTTACCGACGATGTTCTTTCTAAAACTTTCAAAACTCACCCACGCTTACAATAGCACCCAGGAACAGATATGGTCAAACAATGTCTGGACTTCAAAGTTATAACATGGGTGTGGCTCTTGTGGAGGTTGACGGATTTCCTCAAATATTTTAAAAGCTTGTTGACATCGAGTATGTTGTTGCGGAGGTCTGTGTTTTGTCCGAAAATATTGTCTAGGAGAATCTGGAATTTTCCATAAAAATAAAATTAGGTGAAATAAATTACAACCAATATTAATAATAATAACCCAATTCAAAGCCATTTCAAAGTATTGGACTGACGATTTGAGGAGAGCTTCGAACCGATCGCTCTGGAAGTCGATGAGGGAGACCTACGTTCATTCAGTTTGGTTTGGAAACGGCAACACCATATAATGTTTCTACCATAAGCCCCCAACTTATTGTGTCCCATAGATCGGCAGATCAAAGGTCATAAAGAATGGTGAAATGAATAGCTGCAAAGTTTGGCTTTTGATCATATTTTTCCAAGTGACTTAGTTCCAAACCTCATGTTTTTCAAGTAGTATTTTACAAATTAGTAAATTTTCAAGTCATCGCGTCAAGTGCTAAGTGTCAAGTGTGTCGACGACGCGTTGGCGCCGTAGTCACAGCAACTGGTTTATGCGCTAGCGGTCGCGGGTTCGATCCCCGCACATGACGACATTATAAGGCCATACGGATGTTTGTCGTGTTCTGGGCGTTTGTGCTTGTGTGTTGTCTGTATTTCAGGACCACCGGACACAGGATAAACATCCTACTGGATGCCTTTGAGTGCGAGACGTTTATTTATTTATTTATAAACTTAATAACTAAGAATCAGTTGGTCGTCCTTCCATTTATCTCTTTATTTATTGGCTATTATAAATAGTAATATTACTTATAAAACTGATAAAAGTCAATCAAAGAATTCCAATTGCACATACCTCAGTCATTTCCTCGGTAAATTTAAACATCTTATCCGCGTACTCGTTTAAAACATTAGTCATTATAGACAAGAATTTTCCATCAAAATTCGACCTTCTAGAACATTCTTTACGAACGACTTTACCGAGTAACAACTTTGGCTTGAATTTGTCCAAGTACCAACATTTTTTCTTTCCCCCTTTATCGTTATAATCCTGATCAAATTTGGTGACGTTCTCGCGGAAGTTTTTTAATGGACGTAATATATCTTCTGCATTTTGTAAGCCTTTAAATATATCATTTGTCTTTACGTTGATATCTTTATTGTTTTTAAAAAGTTTTTTATTTGAATTTTTCGGTTCTTCATCGTGGATTGAATTTTTTCGCAAATCTTGACGTTGGATAGCATTAGTTTTGTCCAAATATTCTTCTCTTAACAGTCTGCTGTTTTCGTTATTTTGTCCAAGCTGTTCTTGTATAGATTTCTTGTAATCTAACATTATTAATCTGGAATTTGTAAGAATAATAAGCCTTCGCTATACCCACAACTTCTTTCGCGTTTACAAATTTCAACTTTCATCCCATCTGCCAAGGAAAACGTTCTGAATTTAAATGTTGGATGTACAATTGTACATATGTGTACATACCCGTTTTTACCTTTAAAAATAAAATATGTTTGAAAACCGCCAGTATCTAAGCCTTAAAAGGTTAACATATTGACGATTTTTAAAAGAATAACGGTTAAGTTTCTTGCCGATTCTTCTCAGCAGAATCTGCATTCCGTATCGGTGATAGCTTTACATTGACTATGATCAATTAAACAATAAATAATTACTCCGTAAAAGGATAATTCACAATTTCTTTTGTTGGTTACTTGCAAAAAGAAATTTTCGATTGATTTGATTGATTCAGTATACCTTTCGATGGCGTCCCGTACGCTTGCACATATAACGGGGCAGGTGTGCCCAATAGGTACCCAGGGCATTGCGTTGGAATCCTCACAGAATACCCTCGCTTCGGTAACCCCCAATAAAATTAATATGGGAAACATTAAAAGATCTGTTCCTAGAAATATATTGAATGATAACAGATGACAAGAAGAGTTATTAAGATATAAGTTATATAGGTCGATTTCGGATTAGTTAATTTTTTTTACTGGATTGAACTGATTTGAATCAGTCTGTGAACATCCCAGAGTATATAAATAAATAAACACTTGTAAACGCTGAACATTCAACCGCCTAGTAAGTATGTGAATTGGGTATATGGTAACACATACCATAAATAACGCCCAACAATGATAAACGGTCGGTATGACCATATAAAATATTGTCTAAATTCTCCTTATTTTCCTTAAATGGTCGCGACGAGATCAATTATTTTAAGAAAAATAAAATAAAATAACTCACAAATTTATAACAGGTGGTTTAATAAAGGGTAATGTTGTCTAAATCCAACTAGTCATTTTAAAATCAATTTAATAATTTAATTGAACGTAAAGAAGCACATATTTTTCAAAATATTTGTGTTATGTTTTGAGTTTTAAATATAAGCAGTCTATAATTATTGCGAAAAAAAAATCGAATTAAAACAGCCTTATTTTTTTTTTTAAATCAGACTTACACCAAAAGAAAAATATTTTGTTTTAATTTTCGATATATATTCTATTTTCCATTTTTTCGTAGTTTAAAACTAACATAATTAAACGAACAAAACCAAGATACATTATAAGAGAAACAATAAAATTAAATTAACCATAACTTAGCGTTACTTGTTTAGTTCAAATTATGACATAATCGATAATGAAATCAGTTATGATTTATGTATTATTTCCTTGGTTTGGGTTAATTTCGTGTTGTTTTGTAGTCTCTGTTATATATTTTAAAAAAAATTACAAAATAAAAAAAAAAATTTCAACTATTATAATTATATTTATTAAATAGAGTAAGATCCCAGTGCCCCCAGACCTACGTCATTTTAGCAAAGCTGAAATTTTGAGGATTTCTAGTCTACTATGTAGTTAAGACAGTATGCGTATTTACTACCTCGAAAGCGGGGCCCTTTCACAGGTAGCGCGAACTAAAGGTGTATAAAAACTTTACTCACCTACGTTAAAGTAGAAACGCTCATATTTAAATATGTTTTTAAGAATATTATCAAAAACTGATATTTATTATTGCCAGACCGTTTCCGTGGGCCATTACTTCCGCCAGACGTTATAAAGGTTCTTTAAAAATTAGGCAAACTACGTTATAGTAGCAAGGCTACATTTTTCATATATCACTCCTGGTACTATTTCAAGATCCTTTGTAAGCAGCCAGACCAATCCGATGGGCCAATCCTTCTCCCAGACGCCTTAAAGAGTTAAAGCTTAAACATGTACGAACACCTCTATACTCATACACTGCACGATTATTTATGTGTCTGTAGCGTGTTTTCTATTTAGAATAAGATCCCAGTGCCCCCAGACCTACGTCATTTTAGCAAAACTGAAATTTTGAGGATTTCTAGTCTACCTATGTCTACCTTTTTCAAAGGTAGACATATTAACGGTTGCGTCGCAGTATATTTATAACAATATTATATATATTCACCAGAATATTCGTTGTTTTGAAATAAATAGTATTAATCGCGCTGTAAACACTAGAAGGAATAACAAAATTTTAACTCCAAGCTTCCGACTGCGTAAAGTAAACGTTTCCTTTCTGGGTTATGGTATTCGCATGTATAATAAAATCCCACAAACAATTCTGGAATTGTCTCATAATAAATTTAAAGAATTTATTAAGAAAAAGTTAATAGATAAAGCTTATTATTCGGTCCAGGATTATTTAGCTGATAAAGACGTGTGGACTTAGTGGCGCTGTATTTCATGCAAGATATTATTAATATTGTACTAAAACACAGTTTATATATTATTTTCAAAAGAGTAACTGCGGAGTTTCTTGCCGATTCTTCTCTGCAGAATCTACATTCCGAATCGGTGGTAGCTTTACTTTTACAAAAAATAATAATAATCACTACAATATTAATTTTGTAAAATGACGATTCGAAAGTGCTCGTAGGGCCTATTTGAATAAAGTTATTTTTGATTTTGATTTTGATTTTGATACTATGTAGTTAAGACAGTATGTGCATTTACTACCTCGAAAGCGGGGCCCTTTCACAGGTAGCGCGAACTAAAGGTGTATAAAAACTTTACTCACCTACGTTAAAGTAGAAACGCTCATATTAAAATATGTTTTTAAGAATATTATCAAAAACTAATATTCAATATATTTATTATTTAATAGTAAACTACGTTATAGTAGCAAGCCTACATTTTACATATACATTACAACATAAAAAAATGACTATGTCTGGGGGCACTGGGATCTTATTCTAAATAGAAAACACGCTACAGACACATAAATAATCGTGCAGTTTATGAGTATAGAGGTGTTCGTACATGTTTAAGCTTTAACTCTTTAAGGCGTCTGGGAGAAGGATTGGCCCATCGGATTGGTCTGGCTGCTTACAAAGGATCTTGAAATAGTACCAGGAGTGATATATGTAAAATGTAGCCTTGCTACTATAACGTAGTTTGCCTAATTTTTAAAGAACCTTTATAACGTCTGGCGGAAGTAATGGCCCACGGAAACGGTCTGGCAATAATAAATATCAGTTTTTGATAATATTCTTAAAAACATATTTAAATATGAGCGTTTCTACTTTAACGTAGGTGAGTAAAGTTTTTATACACCTTTAGTTCGCGCTACCTGTGAAAGGGCCCCGCTTTCGAGGTAGTAAATACGCATACTGTCTTAACTACATAGTAGACTAGAAATCCTCAAAATTTCAGCTTTGCTAAAATGACGTAGGTCTGGGGGCACTGGGATCTTGGACCAAAATCTTTATTGTCGTCTTATCGACATCTTCCAGGCGACCTTTATTAACACTTATTTATTTAGGGAAAAGTGTCGGGAAGAGTGTGAAAATAAAACACATTTGTACTTTTCCATAATATTTAAATCGTAAATTAAATATTACTATGTATATAATAAATAATTACAATACACAAATACAATATATAAATATAATACATAATTAAGATAAAAAAGTATGTACATAAACTTTTTTCAAAATTCAACGGACCTTGCAGTGTCGATGGCATTAATCAGTCTCCTTCGGTCGCAAAGGCTGTACTTGAAATTTTGCGGGATGATTCGGGATCCAGGCATTTGAATTATTGGCATATTGGAAGCCATTAATAAATGTAGTAAATGTATTTAAATCATTAAATGTAGAATGATAAGAATAATCACTATATCAGCCGTTAGATTCCACTGCTTACTATAACGTGAAGCCGCCCCCATTATCTCGATTGAGGAGCGACATTTTTACAGTACCCCGGGGCGGCACTCAGATAAAATCCGACCCTGGATGTAGTTGAAATTTTTCTTTAGTAAAGGAGCGACATTTTTACAACACCCCGGGGCGGCACTTAAATTAAATCTGACCCTGAATATTATTGAAAATTTTCTTTAGTAATGTGGCGATATTTTTACGGTACCCCGGGGCGGCACTCGCATTAAATCCGGCCCTGAATATAATTGTAACGTTTCTTTACAGATTTGAAACCATTCCAGTGCAAGTTCTGTGATTACGCGTGTAGGGACAGTTCGACGTTAAGAAAACACGAGGAAAGACACATGGGCATAAGTAGGCGTTATCAGTGCAAGATGTGTGATAAGAGGTATTTGTATTATTTAATGTGTATATAACTTTTTTTTTTTAAGCTAGAGGTCTATCGTTGTCTACGTCACGGAAACACAACTCAGGGCCTAGCCAAGTTGCGTTTCTAGAATCATTATCGTTTTAGAATTAAATGAAAATGTATGGAAGTTACGTATCTTTATCGCAAAGTCACGTGGTCAGAACAAGCGAATAGAAAAATCGCAGCCAAAAGAGTGTTGTGTTTTTCCATTCATATAAAATATATTTTTAATGTAATAAACTCACAAATTGTTGAGTAAAGCTACGTCATTAATAAAGCAAGAAGACATAAGGACATGTCCTCTAGAGTCTAGAGAAATCTCGCGTTTTTTCTAGCCATATTCAAATACGGCGCGCAGCGTTTAGCGCTTTTTAAACTCACAGGTGGCAACACTACGCTACACTACCAGTACTACTAATAACTACACTTTTTTGAACTTCCTGTTTTCAAAAGATCAATTAAAAACATATTTCAGAATAACTACGTGAAAATTTGAGGGGTTTAGCAAATACTACGGATGGTCACCGATAGGGGGGTAAGAGATAGAAAGTTTTTAAAAAATAGGTCACGTAGTGTGGGTAATAGCCTTAATTGGAAATCTAATATATAACAAAAAAATAACGCATCAGTTTCAATCAAGAATGTTGCAATTTTTGAATTTATAAGCGATATCCAAGCAATCATTTAAAAAAAAAACCTAACATGCAATCTAAAATATTCCTATCAAATATCACCATTACATTGTTTTTGACGCTAGTTTCATTGCAAAAAGCGTTTGATAGCGAACGATCAGCAATTGGTATCTCTTACATAATTGATATAAAACAATCGAAAGCGCGATGTCTGCGCGATTATCGTTACTAATGAAAAGATTAATATTTCAGTTATAAAACGAAAAGTGTTTTGAAGGACCATATCGCTGAAGCTCACCTGGATGTGAATGTTAAGAACAGACCTTGCGTCGAATGTGGAAAAATGTTCAAATCTAATAAAACATTAGCTACTCATATCGTAAGTGTGAAATGATTGTCCTATATATTGGTGGGTAAGTTGCCAATACTCGCCATGCTTGGTAGGGGTTGGCGAGTACAGTGTATTTTGACAGGGTATGGTGACGCTGCTACCCATCACTATTCTGGTTGGTGTACAATTGTTCGTATCACTATGGCCTTAGTCGCTTTTTACGACACCTCGGCAAGAAAAATGTCGGGACTTCTCTTTCTCTCATGTCATCTCAATCTTTTGTATCTAGCAGAAATAAAAAATAGATAATAATTTATGTGTAAATATATATTTATCTGTATAGCTTGAAAAAATTTAAACCTTTCGACATCCTCATTTATTAAAGTCGGTTGAAAAACTTAAAATTCTTCCAGAAATTAGTTCACGAGAAGATTTACTCGTGTAAATGCGATATATGCGGCGTCGAAATAAGCAATAAATACAATATGGCCGCCCATCTCACGAAACACGTCCATTTTAAACCGTTCAAATGTAATTTCGTTGGCTGCACGAAAAGGTTTAAAGATAAGGTACGTGTTATTTGTAATGTTAGAACTGTTCTTCGTCGGTCGCGAAGCAGAAGAATTCGTACATTGAACTCTTATTACCTGTCTCTGTCACTCCCGCGTAAATATAATGCGTCTCGCTCGCACAGATGCAACAGCTGTTATATCGCTATTTTACAACGTATTTTACTATCTAATTTAATCTTAACTCTAAATATTTATACAAGACGCAGTAATTTTTCTTCGTTTTACCCTTTTGCATTTCTTTTTATACTCATTGTTTTATTTAGATTATGTTTATATTATTGTATTTTTTATTTTATATTATATTTTTGTACGTTTTATTTAATAAGTTAATAACTTTTTTTCTCCTTCAAATATTTCTTATAAACCACATTTAATATAAAAAAAATTGTGTGTGTCAGCTCCGACGCACGACTGGAGTTTACTCCTTAAGTACGATTGTCTAAACATACGCAAAAAGAGTTTATCCAACTGAAAATAAGATTAATACCATATGAAAGGGTAAATTAACAAATTAATGAAAATAATATACATATATAAATATATTTTTATTCATTTTATATACATTTATTATAACTAATCGGCGAAATATTTTACATTAAACTTTTCACAATAGTCAATTTCAGATGTGCACAAATATTTCATTAGGAATGTTGATAAATTATGTAATTATTATTATCTGACAATTATCATTTATTTTTTAAATATTATTTTTCAATATTAATTAGAGCAACATTACTTTCGCACCGCACCGTAGGTGCGCGCGCACCGAAAAAGTAACGAGGTCATTCAATAGTAGATTTTACCTCTCATATTTTTCTCATACCGGGCGCCTTATATATGAAAATCGATTCTTAAGGAGTAAACTCCAAAAATTTGTGACCTCTGTCAGTAGGCAAAGAGGTCTATGTACGAAATTCTTTCTGCTCCGCGACCGGACTATACTTTATTTTAATAATTTGTTGCAACTCCGAAACTGTAGATTGAAATTTATTTTATACTTAATTGCAATGTCTTCTAATGAGAGTGTTGTATGCACCAGTAACTGGCGCATACCAGACTATGTATGTATACGACCATCATTATTATAATGATTTGTATGTTATGCTGTTGGTGTGTCATTAAGTAAATAAATAAATAAATAAACTGAGTTGAAGCGAATCTGCATATAACTGTCCCTTTTCTACAATAGAAAGGAGAAAGGTTGAACTTGAGAGAATAGATCAGAGAAAGGTTGAACTTAATCCACCGCGGGTTGGTGAATAATTTCCCTACCAGAGTAACAATTGTGATCATGTGTCTATGATAACAACCGGGACCGGCTTTACGTGCTCTCCAAGGCATGGTGGGGAGATATATAAAATTACGCTTGTAAACAGCTCACTGTTGAACAATAACAACAAACAACAACTGCTGAACAATAACAATAACAACAAAACGTCTATATACGAGAAGGATTGGAGTTTAAACCACAACCCTACCATCAGTAATTATCGTTATAAGGTCTCTATGATAACAACCGGTGGACTATTACGTAACTTGCGCGATTGTGACAAATCGTTGTGGTTTCGAATTTTCAATACTAATTGAATATTGAATACTAATTGAGGCTCAGCCAGTATTAAAATTCTACACAACAGCGAATTTTCGCGATCGCGCAAGTTACGTAATAGTCCCACGGGACCTACGGCTTTATGTGCTCTCCGAGACACGGTGGAGAGACCCACAAGGATATACAACCAGAACATGGTTGTATCCGAATTGAACCGATGAATCATGTAATATCTTTTATTTGTATAATAATTTCAGAGTACCCTCAAAAAGCATAGCATAATACATTACCCGGATAAACAGTTCACTTGCTCGCTGTGCGAGAGACGCTTCACACGGATTTACCGTCTGAAGAAACATATGAAACAACATCAGTTCAAACGGAAGACCGTTGTATGCGACTACTGCGGTACTAGGTAAGTTATCCCTAATATTATAAATGTGTAATGTAAGTTTGTTTATTACGCTTTCACGCGAAAACTACTTAACCGAACATCGTGAAACTTTGTACACATATTCTTGGAGATATAAGAAGTGAAATAGCACACTTTTTTAATTTTTCCTTTACGAAAGACATAAATTGTTTGTCAAAAAATCTCAAAATCTAGCTACTTCAACGCCATCTAGCATTCGAGTAATAGATTCATTTCTATTGTAATGATCTCTGATACTTATTTAACGGTTTCAATGCGAGCGAAGCCGCGGGTAAAAGCTAGTACTTAATATTATGCCAAATAAAGTCAGCCAAATAGAGATTGCCTAATGCAATAAAAAAACTGCGTATTGGAACTATTTATTATCAGAATATTATTCATTGTAAAATAAAGTTGTAGTATAGTAATGGCAAAGACTTTTCTCTTGAAGTAATCGATCATTGAGAATCAATTATTGCTTTTTGAAGTCATCGAGAATCGATTCTAGCTTTCGAATTTTCGGTTTAAGAATAGTAAGTAATATTTTTGATAGTTCGATTTCAGTGCCTTTTTTTAAGGATTATGTGTAGGTTACCATAGTCACTGATCATACGCTTTACAAGAGATGTGTTTAAGTGATGACCTTTTTTTAGGCGTGTAAGTAAAAAATATTGAAAAATATCGTCAACTATCAAAACTCAAGAATCGGTTAAAATCGATTCTTCTAGTCGACTAATCGATTTCGAGAATCGAAAGATAAAAAATAGGAGTCGGAATAGAGAATCGATTCTCTGTAAAAAGCTTGCGATTCCGTTGGACGGTATTATGCAGTAGACGCAAACATCTCATCAGTAGCTTGTATATTAAGACGAAATAAAACTTAAAAAGACTACAAATTTTATTTTCATGCCGAACACTAACACACAAACACACATTTAAAATTTATATACATTTTTTTTTCAGTTTCTACAATAAAAACTATCTCAAGAACCACATTACGAAAAAACATTGTGTCCGAGAGAAGTTTATTTGCGATTATTGTGGATTGCTCACATACAATAAACCCAGCATTGTGATGCATATAAAATATGGACACGGATCTGAACATGTGAGTTTGTCATTCTACCCTCCTTAGTGCCAATTCACTGGTTGCTGATAAAGAAGACGACCGTTCTTGTGTAGTGGCGCGAGTAGTTGCCTCAACACCGCGCGCCGGGGCGGTCACGGGTTCGATTCCCTCTCGGGACAGATATTTGTATTTGTACAAAAATTTGTTTCCGGTCTGGTTCTATGTCCTTGTGGGTCTCCCCACCAATCTTCGGAGAGCACATAAAGCGATAACGATCGTAACTCGTGGTAGGGAAATTATCCACCAATCCGCAATGTAGCAGCGTGGTGGATTAAGTTCCAACCCTTCTTCTATATGGAGAAGAGACCTTCGCTCAGCAGTGGGTTGTTTACATGCTGATACAGTATATAACAAAGAGTAATCAATCGTGCGATAACAACGCGTTTATAGCAATTACGGTATCACCAAACATTATGGAACATTTTATACTTTTTTGAGAAAAACGTAACGCACATGCATAAATGTTATAATAATGGAAATACTTTTTCAGGACAGACAGTGCAAGATTTGTAAGAAGAATTTCAAAATGCATAAATATTTGAAGTTACACTACTGGAACACACACTGCATCAAATATAACATGGCGCCGAGGAAACCGTTAGTATTATCCTGTATTTTTTATATTTATTTATCCTTAATTATTTAAATTTAAATTCATAATTTTAAGCATTAAATAAAATTTATTTATCTCTACCTAATCTAACACAGATAAATTACAACTTTAAAAAAATTAAAATTAATAGGACTATTTTTGAATTTACTAATTTTTGAGTCAAATATTTTTTACAATGGTCATAACTTTTATACACATAATAAGAACACATTCTTTGAATAATCATACTTACAAGAGTACAAAAAAATGTTTCTAAAAAAACTTTTGCTGTTAAAATACCCTCGCGATTACACAATATTACTGCATACACATATCCAATATACATGTGCACGTGTCATGGAGTTGTGTCACAGTGACCGATTTAAAAATACCTGTGACAAAATATGATGTTTGATAAGTAGTCACACACAAACACACACACACACACACGCATACACATACATACACACACACAGAGACACACAGAGACACACAGAGACTCACACAGTAACTGCATATGTACAAGATTAACGCATAAAAGGCTCCAAGATAACTTGACACACTGATATTTATAGCGGCGTCTTGCTGTTATATACCGTCCTTCAAAAGGAAGCGAGGGGAGGGTTCTGTTGTTAAGAATCACCTCCTGCATAAAAATAAAATTCTTGTCCTTGTTATTAGTTACACTTTGTTACGATTACGATATGGACGACTTAATGCACTAGACGCAAGCAGAGTAACTCGTATATTTAATCTACACAAATAATAAATCTGTTAAAACCTCCGTTTTATTAATACACTATATATCATCAAGAATAAATTTTAATAGCGCGTTTTTTTTTTGTATTAGCGCCATCTCTTATCGTTTTTTTCTCTGTTCACGTATCACGTAAAAAGTACAAAACCAATGTAAATAACTTTAATACATAAAAATTAAACATAACTCACAGTATAATTTAGTTTTTGTTTCATTGTAATTACATTTAAAAATAAATATTTAAGAAAATAGAAATAGGTACCTACGCCGCCAACGCCATCTGGTGTAAGGAATCTTAAAAACTCACAAAACTTATTTTTGAGTTATTATTTTGTTAAACTTAAAAGTTTACTAAATATGTCGGATAGGAATAGATATCGTTTCAATATTTTAGATAAACATCATTTTCAATTAATATAGGTACTATTATGTTAAATGTCACTAAATATAAAAACGATATTATTATCATTATACGATAGATGGCGCCTGTAGGTGATAAAAAATATAATTTTATAATTTTTAAAATTTTAGTTAAATACCCGTGCGAAGCCGGGGCGGGCCGCTAGTGTAACATATATATTAATCTCAGATGAGTTTTTCTATGTTTTCTAGGAAACAAAAGAAGCGAAAAATAATAATAAAAGAGGAAACGAAAGAGGTAGAACTGCTACATGAAGTCAAAGTCGAACCTCTCAGCGGTAAGATAACAACTGGTTGCCTGCGACTTTGTTCCACATCAGCCACCACCACCACATAATATAAATTACTCAATTCTAATCTATTACGTTTCGGATATAAATTGCAGGCAACAGATTTTACCTGTATAAAGTTAGAAAACGTGTCAATTTCATAATTGCCTACTTTTTTTTATTAGATTCAGATCCAGACACGAGAATTAAGGATGAAAGAAACGAAAAGACAAAGAAACAGGCTATAAGGTTCGAGGATTTCTTCATAGAACACATTATGAAACCTGATAATAATTTTCGAGGTAAAAAATAATTATTATAAATATGTTTAAACATTGCCTTGCGGTGACTGGCTGAAAAGAATAGTTCTGTGGGACTATTACGTAACTAGGGGGCACTTTAAGCAAGTACTGTAACCCAGCCTATATACATATATATATATATATATATATATATATATATATATATATATATATATATATATATATATATATATATAATACAGCCAATAAAGCGAAGGCCTTCTACATATAGAACAAGTGTTAGAGCTTAATCCACCACGCTGCTCCACTGCGGGTTGGCTTATATTTCCTTACCATGAGTAACGGTCGCTATCTGATCTCTGTGATAACAACCGGGACCGACGGCTTTAAGTGCTCTCCGAGGCACGGTGGGGAGATCCACAAGGACATACACCCAGACTGGGAACAAATATTTGCACCAAATATCTGCTTCGAGCGAGAATCGACCCGCGACCGCCGGCGTTGAGGCTACTATTCGCACCACTACACCAGAACGGTCGTCAAACTTTAAGCAAGAAGGCCCTTAAATCCGATAACCAAATCAAAATTTCAATAAAAAATAATTTTAAATTCCAGCAAAGATCAAAATAAAACCGGTTAACAATTCACAGTTGGATGAAATATACAATAATTTAATTGTAGAAGAGAAAATCGATTCCGAAAATCGTAATATCAAAGATAATAGTTTAGGAAGAAACGATGAAGAAAATAATGAATCGAGTGCAAAAAGTTTAGAAAATGATCGTCAAGATAATGATGATGGTGATAATTTTGTAGAGAATAATGATTCGAATGATCCAGATTATGTCAATGAAAATAATAGAAGTACACAGTCGAAGAGAATCAAAATTAACACGCATCAATGCTATGTTTGTTTTAAGGTGAGTAATGTTATCGTTAGATACGGTAAGAGTAGAGAGAGTAGATTAGAGATAGAGGAGAAAGTAGGAGATACATTTATACGGATATCTGTTTCTGGTCTGTTCGTCTCTAACTCGGTAGGGAGATCCTTCTCTAGCAGAGATCTATATTCCCTAAGAACGTATCCATACTACGTAACCTGTTGGGGGGGGGGGGGGGTGTCTACAAAAATACAAAGCTTGGTTAAAGGCGGGGGATGGTCTTAAGTTTTCGTCACGTAGTCAATATCCTCTACAGAAATCTGGCGCTTTTTCGAGCTATATTCAAATATAACGCGCAGAGTTTAGCGCTTTTTAAGCTCACAGGTGGCAACACTACGCTACACTACCACTACTACTACTGACTAGAATTTTTTATCTTTCTGTTTGCAAAAAAAATTAACACCATGTTTATTAATTACTACGTAAAAACTTGAAGGGAGGAGGGTCTTAGCAAATACTACGAGTGGTCACCGAGGGGGGAAGGGGTTAAAAGTTGTAAAAAAGGGTCACGTAGTATGGGTGCTTTACCTAAGGACTTGAATCAGTCGAATTCAGTCTCATATCCGCCGTTGTTTCGCTTATTTTCAATCACCCTGTTCTCAAATTGCTTTCTGTCTCTATGCGGTTTTATGTGTGTATATGTCGTAGCCATATCATAGAATTGGTTAAAACATGAAATGCTCGAGAATTTCATGAACTGGTCACATTTCATGTAATGTTTCACTGACCGTTGGCCACATCATAATGTGTCTTAGCAAGATCAATAATAATAACTGACGGCCGTCTGGTCGAGTGGTCAGACAACTGGACACTTTACGCAGCGGTCGCGGGTTCGAATCCCGCCAGGTGCAGATAATCTGTATGACGAATATAGATGTCTGCACCGGGTCATGGATGTGTATTTATGTATATATGTATTTATATCTTAAATTTATTTCCGTTCCTAGTACCTGTAACACAAGTTCTTACGAACTTAGCACGGGGTTAGGTTAACGTGGTGTGATTGTTGATTAATATTTAGTATTTAATAATATATTTAATAAAAAAGTCTTTTTTTTTTTTTTTTTTTTTTTTTTTTGTGACGCAGGGGAATCCATTTACGGATGATATCCAGGACGCCCGGGTCGGCAATCCTAGACCTATGTCGGACTCGGCACTTTGGGAGTGCAATACCGTACTAAACCCCTGCGGGAGCCTTCAGCCGCTTTAATTTGGAGGGTCCCGGATCTGCAGGCAACAGGATCCCTCCAGCGACAGGCTGGCCTCGGCGAAAAGGCCAGACTTCTCCTCCATGGGGACTGTCCGGCTCACCTCTGAACAGTCCCGACGACGCCGTGTCTAGCAGGACCGGGTTCCCATCCCGGCCCGACACGGGCACAAGGGCGTTACTGGAGGCGCATTAAGTAGCGCCTCCTACGCACCCCCATTCGTCGCCCGCGGATGGAGGCCACGTCGGCGGCCTCCTCTCTCCTCCGCTCGTCGGCCTCCTTCTGGGACATTACTGTCTCGCAGAAGGAGACCATCGCCTTCCAGGACTCGTCGTCGCCGAGCATCGCGGTGATGATGCTCGGAAGCGACAAGTCCCCTCCGAGGACCGACGTCAGACCTTGACGCAGCGCCGCCCATCTCGGGCACACCTCGAGGGTGTGCTGGGCAGAGTCCACCGCCGCGCCACAATCGTGACATTCAGTCGTCGGCTCCCTCTGGGCCGTCCGGCACAGATAGTCACCAAAGCAACCGTGCCCGGTGAGAACCTGCGTCAGACGGAAGGTGAGGGGCTTGCGTTTTCGACGCATCCACCGCTCAAGGACCGGGCGAATGGCAGCCGTTACGCGTGTGCCGTACGGCTGCCCCGCCAGGTCCTCCCCCCACCTCCGCATAAGCGCTTCCTGCCCTATCCGACGCACCCGTAGGATTCCGTCCAACGTAGGGTTCTCACCAAGAGCCCTCCTACCCGAGACGTAAGAGTAGGTCTCGGCAAGAACCTCCGCCACGAGTTCCCACGGGGGGTCGCCGGCTAGAGCAGTAGCTGCAGCCCACGATACCGTACGGTACCCCCGGATCACCCTCACCGCGATGATCCTCTGCGCAGAGCGCAGCGCAGCCTTATTCCTCGCAGTGAGGCGATCCGCCCAAACCGGGGCGCCGTACGTCGCCATACTCCGGCAGACACCAGAGTACAGCTGCCTGCAGGCGGCGCTGGGTCCTCCGAGGTTCGGGAGGAGTCTGCCCAGAGCACTCGCCACCTTTACGACCTTTGGTCCCACCATAGAGAAGTGTGGGCCGAAGGTCCACCCTCCGTCTAGGATGAGCCCCAGATATTTGATTTGGGAGCTCATCCTGACCCTCCCCTCTCTGATCTGCAGGGTAGCCCCCGGTGGGGGTCCCTTGCGTCCGGTCCCGCGGAAGAGGAGGGCTTCGGTCTTATCAATTCTGACACGAAGCCCTAAACTCCTTATTAATAAAAAAAGTCTAACCTAACCTATTAACATAACATATTCTCGAGTATTTCATGACATTGCCAATTCTACGATAATTATGGCCACGACATATATACCTATTACCGACCCTCTGTAGATGTTAGATTTTGATAGACAAATTAATATCTGTGTTATGACTGATACATTTTAATAATAATTTTTGCATACATTCAAACTCAGTCCGGGAATCGTACTTACAACCCCAGAACGGAGCTGGTTTCAACTGCGTTCGAGCGTATCGATCATGTCCCAATACCTTATTAATATTTAAATAGATTTCCCCCTTTTTTCCTGGTAGTAATCAGCATTTCTATAACATTGTTAATTTTTCGACAGTTATATGAAACGAAAGACAAATTAATAGACCACTGCCAGGAACACTTCGACGTGTGTAATATTAATATGCTTAAAAAATGTCCGCTATGCGATTATGTAACTAAACTCAATCTACCCAGACATATGCTTATGGTACACAAGATTAATATCAAAATACCCTACGCGAATATAAAAGATAGGAAAAATAATAATAACGGTTCGAGATTCTATTACAATGTGGACAATGAAAAAATTAGTGAAATCGAAATTATACCAAGTATAAAAAATCTGAATCGACGTGCGTACGTCGAATTAGATAAGAGAAAACGCGAAATTAACAGTAAAAGTATAACAAAAACGAAATTAGTTAAGAAACAGGGCGAATGGATCGTCGAAAAAGTTAAGATCGATGCTAAATCAAGCGAAATAGTTCTGCCGAAGATAGAAGATTCGGATTATTTGGGTAAAATGAAGTTATTGTACATGAAAGCGAAAAACAACGGTCAAATAATGATGTTCCCTTGCAATAAGTGCGATAAGATTTGTCAAACTTTAAGCGCCTTGAAGTTACACATGAGGAAACACGATCCAAACCCAAAGCCCTACAGGAAAAAAGTTTGGAAACACAAATTAACCGAGGATCAATTGAAGAAAATTAACGAAAAACCGATTTACGTTAATCCGAATCGATACGAAAAACCGAAACCGATTATAAACAGACACAAGTGTGATCCGAAACTGAAGGAGTTTTACGAAACCAATATCCAAGGAGGCGATATTGAATTCTGGCATTTTTTGAAGATTTTCAACAGGATGTCGAGAGAGAACATCAATGATTTTTCCGATTTGGAAAATCGTAAGGAATACGGTATACATTTCAGTCTACCCGCAAAAGATGCTTTGAAAGTTGAAAACGAAAGAGACAGAAAAAGATTAAAAGAGTCAAAGAAACAAGTTAAATATTCATTTAAACGTAAAATAATGATTAGTAAACGTGATCACGAAAGACGAAAGGCGATGATTGATGTTTTGAGACGGAATTTATACGAAAATAATGTAGATAATTAAGGAAAGATAATAAATTATATTGTAAAGATTGAATTGTGAAAAACTAACGGTATGTTTAAGCGTGCAAGATTTTTTTAAACTAATTATGATTTGTCTACAAAAAATTCTCTTAAATGATGGTAATGAAAATTATGAATCCACTCGAAAGCTGAACTTGTAAAATAATATTATTACAAACTATTGTTAACTAAAAAAAAGCTAGGAGTTACTCTACAAAATTTATTTTTAAAGATAAAACGTGTACACGTCACGATATGGTTTTTTTGACGATTTTTGTCGATATTTCATCCACCTGTTACGGTATTCTGTACTGCAAATAATAACGATTTTAGATATTTTTGAAGTAAAACTTCTTTAGGCGCGACTAATGGGTAACTGAATGTTTTGGACGACGACAATATAACGGAAAGCGTTACGTTATGACGCGTTTATATAGAAATCGATTTTTAAATATTTAAAGTATAATGATAATTAATGTATTTATTATGTATAATACTCGATATAAATAAGTGTATATATTACTGTTTATATATTATCAATGTATAAATTTTTAAATTCTAACACAAGGAATTTATGTACAAAGTGGAATGCGCACGTGCACTGAAAAAACGTTCCTAAGAAAGGGATTGCATCTCTTTCTCCCATAGAGTCAAGGCAACTCGTAAGAAAGAAACAAAATACCAGTAGTCAACGATGCTCGGAACGATTTTTTCACTTTACATATTGCATATTGGTGGTATCGAGGTGAAAATTTGAATATTTATTAAGTGAGCGTTCCAGTTATGATATAAATTCCTTGTTCTAACATGAATTTTTTATTTTCAACTTAATCGTCATCTGTGATCTGTCACAATGTCAAAGAAGTTTTACTTCGACTTCGTGTAAAGGTTACACACACTCAAATCCTTTTTCATACAAATTTTATTTATTTCTAAAATATTACAACCATAAAAGCATAGTCACAAACAGCTGAAGGTAGGAGTTTTGTTGATAAAATCTCAAAATTTTATGAGTGCAATAATGTAGGTAAATGACCTCTGTAACATTATTTTCTTTTTTATTAGTTGGATAGGCAAACTGGCAGACGTGCCACCTGATGGTAGGTGGTCGACGTCGCCCATTAGCATAAACCAGTTAACCTGTAACTAGCCCAGCCAAATCATTTGTGTGTTGCCCATCCTGAGACATAAATGATGTTAAGTCTCGGTGCCAGTAATTACACTGCCTGTCTCGCCCTTCTCACCGAAACACAGCAAAGCTGTTTCACGGAAGAAACAAGCAAGATGGTGGTACCCAAGCAGCCGGGAGCGCGGCACAGCGCATCCCTCCCACCGGTATTATAAATGTTGCCATGTACAAAATTAACAACTAAGTTCAGTTTTCGTGTGTGAGATTAATAAATATGATTCAATAAAATAATATCTTCAGATATAGTTTATAAGATTCACAATGTACGTATGTTTAGTATTTTTTATAATAGTAAATAATTATTTAATTATATTAAAAAGTGCAATATAACACTTAGGACCTTTTTCACCAGTTGCTGATAATCTATCTGACGTATAATAGTATCCAACAGATAGAAAGTTTATGGTAGCTTCTGCCCGCGGCTTCGCCCACGTGGATATCAGTTATCGCGACCAAAAAAGTATCCTATGTTACTTATAATACCTCCAAGAATATTTGTACAGTTTCATAATGATCGGTTAAATAGTTTTCGCGTTAAAGCGTAACAAACAAACTTACATTTCATATTTATAATATAGGTAGGGATGTTTCTTTTCCACCATCAAATCCTAGTTTATCTGTCAGATATTTCTATTCGAACTTGTGAATGCAAAGTTGTTGTTTTTTAATAGAAGTGAAACTCCTGCTGATAAACCCTATCAGTCACAAATATGCGAGATAAAATTCTTAAATATCGAAAAAGGCCTTTAAAGGCCAATTTCACGACTTTCTGATTAATTTATAATATGTCTGATAGTTATCTAACATATAACTGTATCCACCAGATAAGTATCTGATACCCATTTTAGGGTTCCGTAGCCAAATGGCAAAAACGGAACCCTTATGGATTCGTCATGTCTGCCTGTCTGTCCGTCCGTATGTCACAGCCACTTTTTTCCGAAACTATAAGAACTATACTGTTGAAACATGGCAAGTAGATGTATTCTGTGAACCACATTAAGATTTTCACACAAAAATAAAAAATAAAAACAATAAATTTTGGGGGTTCCCCATACCTAGAACTAAAACGGTTCCCCATACCTAGAACTAAAACTACATCGAACATCGATCAAAGTTACCACGAACTACAAGAACTTTTATATGATGTTACTTGCTGCTACGGAACCCTTCATGGGCGAGTCCGACTCGCACTTGTTTAATTTTTGTCATCATTAAATTCTACATTAGTTGTTATTAGAAATTTCTATTCTTTCGATATGCTATTTATTCATAGACTATCAGTTGAGGTGGAATGGGTCCTTAGACACCACAAAGTTCATTCATATTAACAGTTTTTTTTGTTGATTTCTGTCTAATAGTAAAAATAAACAAAAATAAAGTCTCCAAAAAATTATAAAATATATATAAGGTAAATTTTGTTTATTTCCTTATTTAAAAGACTAGTAGGGCGACCTAGCTCTGCTCGGGTGAAAATAGAGAACGAACTTGTCCAGAAACTACGACAGTTGATGTTTACTATTGACATCAATAGATGGCGTTGGTGACAAACCAGTGTAGATATTACGAACCAAATCGTGCGGAGAAAACTTTCTGCGTGAAAATACGTAGAAAACGAATTTACCCAGATACGATACCGACCTGGATCGATTATTAAACACCTATATTTCAAGTTCCTTCGAAACCGTTAGAACGTTGTGCGAGAACACAGTGCACTACGTTAGTATTCTATATTTAATAGTATAGGATAATCTCAAGTATCGATGAAGTTTCCTATTGATCTATAAGTGTATTAATATGAATGAACTTTTAATATAAACAAAAAATTATAATATATCTGTCAAAACATCACACTTAGTGATAATATTTATTTACTTTCATAAGAAGTCTCATTAAGTTAATAAATAATTAGTTGTTAATAATATGTTGTTAAATACTTGAAGTAATAAAGATTTTTTTTTATTAATTTTTGAATTTTTTACAACTACCCTCACGATCATGTCTAACGTAAGGTCTTATAGAATATTTCTAAGTATCCTAGGACTTCTAGAAAATAGACAAAAGCGGTAAAGAAGCACTAAGTATCACCAAAAGCTGCTCTTTTAGCTAAAATGTAGAGTTTAAATCTTCAAATGAATGGTAACATAGAAGAAATAGTATCTATACATAAAATTGTACTTTGCCGATGTTTGTACATGAGAGATATATGTATCATTATTTTCACTATTCATTTCCATTGCGTTATTGTGATTCATATAGTGAACTAGAAGTGTTGGTTCAAATCAAGAAAATGAAATTTAAAAACAAGATTTATATTTCAAATTAACAATAATCATTCAATACTTTATTATAGGTACAATGTAATAACACTTTACAATCACTATGTAGTGTACCGTGCGACCGACAAGCAGTAACTCCGCTGAGTCTGGCCGACTGCCACGACGCTCTAGTCCGCTCTGTCAAGTCCAAATCGATGTCGTTGGCGTTCCAATTTGTTGTGATTATGACTCCATACACATATAAGATAATATGTACGTAACGACTTCGTTATGATTTCACTGCAATAGTTTATAGAGTGACGACCATGAAAACCGCATCCGATTTCACGCAGCATATTTAGCGTGATGAAAACACAAAGACAGAAAAAACACAAAAATCCTAAAACTAATTGTTTTGGTTGTCTTTAATAACGCCTGGATTGAAAGTTCGATTTTCAATTATAATTTAAGGGACGAAAATGCCACGTAGCTGCCCGGCCAAATGATGAATTAATTTATTTATTTATTTACTATGGTACACAAAACAGAATACAATCAATACACTTTTACATTAATAATATTTTTAGGGCTGGATTATATTCCTAAAATATGTGCACACTTCATGATGCTTTGTTAATAATGTTTATAATCATAAACATTATTAACAAAGCAGTATTTTATGAAGTTATTAAATAATATACAATATAACATTGTAGTGGTTTATTTATTATTCTATGCTATTGAATCAGACTTGCTAATAGCAAAGATCTCTCTAGTAAATTTAGACTTACTTTTATAAAAAATATCAATATTTTCATTATTTTCGGTGACAATATCATATAATTTAGAGCTCATGCGTCAACTTTCTTCGTCTTTTACTTTGGCTCCCTCAAGGATTTACCAATCAATGTCAGAGTAAAGCACAGTTTACATTATATTAATTATTAAGTTGGGACAGAAAACTTTGCTTTGTGTAAGGCTTTGTGGGAGTGCAAATCGTAAGAGCAAAAATAAAGAGTAAGAGATGAATCCGAAAAAACGTCGGAATCGTTGCCAGTTTTCCTCAATTTTAAGTGACGAGCTAGACATTATTTATTTATTTAGATACTAAAATGAATTACATTTTCCAAATATATCAATAAACCATTACCATCTATAATGTAAGTCATAAAATGTATATAAATCGAAAAAAATAAAAATCCAATATAATTAGACATTATTAATATTATTTAGTCATGAATAGAATTAAATAAGAAATTAAACGAAATAGTCAAATTAACCACAGTCATCGCAACAGCTAGAAATTAAAAAATAAATTGAAAATATTTGAAACAAAAGACACACAAACATGTCTAAACATAGGTTAGTAGGGTAAATCGAGACTAACAGTGCTACAAGCTAATGTTATTATAATTAATATATTTACATAAAATATCAATAAACTGATAGTGAACTTATGATAAAAGAGAGGTTAGTTGGGCGAGGTATATCAGGGAGAAGAACATCATAGAGGACAAACTGGAGTTTAGGACAGTTAAAAAAATGTGTTCAAGAGTGCCTTCCTCAAGACCACATTCGCAAAGTGAAAAGTCCTTTACCCTAATTTTGTGAAGGAAGACAGGGGTGCAAGAATGACCAAACCTTATGCGGCAGACAGTTAAGGTTACCCACTTACTAGCCTTTCTATACCTGAAAAACCACGGTTTGACAAGTAGGTACGGATCCCTGTACACCAGCATAGAACTTTCCTTTTGTTACACTTGAGTGAGACCAGAATTCAGACCAATCACGAATCGTTCGTGTCTTCGCTGATGAAATCAAATCATGGCTATAAACTTTGTAGTGGCTGAGGCCACCTGATGTTGTCGCTTCTTTTGTGAAAAAATCTACTTTATCATTTTCTGTAATATCACTGTGAGCCGGAATCGAAGTCATCTCGACACGAATGTTTTGTGCCAGACACCTAAGGAGGAGATGTCTAATTTTAAGAACGAAAGGGAAGTTAAATTTAAACTGGAGTGCATTATACAAAATACTCTGCAGGCAGCTTTTGGGGTCCGAGAAAATAACGGAATTGTTTAATTGATATGACTCAATAAACGAAAGAGCCTCCAAGATGGCCAAAGCTTCCCCAGTAAAAACTGAGGAAGCAGGAGGCATTTTGCAGTTCAGTACTACATTAACTCTGGGAATCCAGACAGATGCTGATCTTATACACCCCTGTTCAGTAAGTTAAGAGGAGTCTGTGAATAAATGACACCAATCTTTGTAATGCATGTTAATGGCGTGGTTAAATTGCCGATTTACTAAATGAGATCCTTTATCTGTACCAAGATTGAAAGAAATATTAGGAAGCAGAACTAAAGCATCGTATGGAACCTCGTAAGATTCTACACTGATGGACAGGGTAAGACCAGTAAATTTATTGTAGCTTTTAATTAGACATGGGGGAGATTTGTGAGACCAGTGGGATAAAGAAAGAACTAATTGCGAAAGCAAGTGTAGTCTAGCTGAAAGAGGGTGTGAAGAGAGTTAGAAGATTTTAAAGTGAAATCGGTCTGACAGATATTGGCGTCGCAAGTGTAGAGGAGGTTCTGTTAGTGGACAATGAAAAACCTAAATGAGAACGCACTATTTTGTAATCTGTAGTTTTTATGTTGTCTGTGTCTGACAGACTGTGCTCTCGCTGTCACTCTTCTCTATCTATGGACGTCGGTCGATTATGTCATGTCAGCTCATGTCGGAAAGTGTGTGTTATAATCCAAATATATTTAATAAACCACTTAACAGAAGTTGTCATCTTTTCTTTCTGAGTCCACCATAATCTTAACAGGTTATGGGCCCAGTCAGATTTGAAGGTTACTGCAACATTGAAAAGACGTTTCTGAAGGCGCATGCTAACACGTGTTGCCGGTTCTAACAAGCCGAGCGAGAAACAGTCATGGAGAGCAGCAGCAGGATCGTAGTGCTGGGAGAAGGCAACTGGCCGGTGTGGCGGTTGCAAATAAGTATTATCTTGAAGGCAAGAAAGTTGTACGAGGTTGTGACGAGCAAGAGACCGGTGACCGATAATAGAAAGGCCCTGGAAGAATGGGACGATTTAGACAGGAAGGCACAGGAAGTTATAGTTCTGCGCGTCGAGGAATCGATACTGTCATATCTTACGACATGTACGTCGAGTAATGAAATGTGGGAAAAACTCCAGAACATTTTCGAGTCAAAATCAAAGGTAGGACTTCACTTGATTCAACAAAGGTTTTATAATCTTCGATTTGAAGCGCCAATGACCAAGTTTATATCTACCGTTGAAGAAATAGTTAGCACATTAAAGTCTTTTAATGAAGAAATTAGTGAAAAAATGGTCGTAACAAAGATTCTAATGAGCCTACCAGATACATACAAACATTTCATCTCTGCATGGGAGTCAGTCAGGGTTGAGGAACAAACATTGAGCAACCTAACTATCCGATTGATAGTTGAAGAAGAGCGGCACAAAGCGAGCGAGGTTGAGTCGTCTGCAGCGTTGCTTACAAAGCACGGCTCAGCCAGGAGTGGGTTTCGAAAATACAAAAATAAAAGTGAAAGTGACGGTGCTAATTTAAGTGCAAGTGGAAAGTGTTTTGAGTGCGGGAAGCCAGGACATTTTAAGAGGGACTGTAGGAATAGAAAATGTAATTTCTGTGGTAAGTTAGGCCATACTTATAGTAATTGTAGAGCAAGGCAAAGTCACAAACCCAATAATGCCTACATAATGCAGGGAGACTTTACAAATAGGTGGGTTATGGATACAGGAGCTAGCGAGCACATGTGCTTCAATAGGGAATATTTTACAGATTTTATAGAGGTTGATAATAAATTTGTAACTGTTGGTAATGGTAACAAGTTGAGAGTTGTTGGTATAGGATCTGTACATATACTAGCATACAATGGATATGAATATGTATCTTCAGTATTATTAAATGTCTTGTATGTGCCTGAACTAAAAGTTAATTTGTTTAGTGCCATCTGTGCCATTGATAGGGGATATGAAATGATTTCTAACAGTCAGTCATGTAAATTCAGGAAGGGTGGCCAGATAACATGCACCTCATCTCGTATGGACAACTTATTCATTATGAATTTTAAGATGCAAGATAGAGTTGCACTAACTACAACGAAAGATATTAATGAGTGGCATGGTATCTTGGCTCATCAAAACTATAACCATGTGAAGAGTATTTTAAGTAAATTTAATGTGAAATATGAAGGGCTGACGGAACAGTGTTTGTCATGTTTAAAGGGTAAACAGCATAGAGAATCTTTTAATATCAGTAATTATAGAGCAACCGTTCCGGGAGAATTAATTCATATGGATTTATGTGGTAGAATGGAACAAGAGTCATTAGGGGGTTCTAGGTATTTTTTACTGTGTAAAGATGATTATAGCAGCTACAGGTTCATATATTTTCTGAAAAATAAATATGAGACCAAAGAGAAAATTGAGATTTTAATTAACAGATTTGAAAATGAGATAGGTGTTAAAATAAAAACCGTTAGGACAGATAATGGGACAGAATTTATAAACAAGGAGTTAGCAAGTTTATTTAATAGGAAGGGCATTGTACATCAAACATCTGTATTTTACACACCAGAGCAGAATGGAAGATCCGAAAGGGAAATGAGAACGTTAGTGGAAGCTGCAAGGACTATGTTGCAAGATGCTGGATTTAAAAAGGATCTATGGGCAGAGGCTGTTAATACAGCTGCATTTGTTATTAACCGGACAGGACCAAGTAAGATACCTAACAAGACTCCATATGAGCTTCTATTTAATAAAGATTTTAATATAGACATACTTAAACGATTTGGATCTGAAGTTTATGTGCATATCCCAAAACAGAAGAGACTTAAATGGGACGCTAAAAGTAAAAGAGGCATTTTTGTGGGATATGGAGAAACATGTAAAGGATATAGGATTTGGATACCAGACACAAAGGACATTGAAATACACAGAGATGTCACATTTATTAAAGGCCAAATGGAAGAGCATACATTTAGAGGAAGAAAAGAGAAAGAAAAAGGTAAGGATTTATTCTATTACAGTGATGAAGGCAATAACATACAAACCGAAGATCATTACGGAACTGAAGAGACACCTGGGAAAGAACCTGAAAAAGATGAAACAGAAAACATAGTAGATGAGATTACCACAGACAAAGATGAAAGAGATGAAGTAACTACAGAAAACTATATACAAGAAAAAAGATCAGAGCAGTATCAAAATAACAAAAGTACTAGGCCTAGAAGAATTGTTATGCCAAGACGTTTTGATGACTACTACACAGGCTTTACAGCAGTTAATGAAGATCGCACCTTGACATACAATACAGCAGTAAATGGAAATGATGGAAATAAATGGAAAGAGGCTATTAAACATGAACTAGATGCATTACAAAAGAATGAAACATGGATTGAGACAGATTTGCCAGAGGGAAAGAAGATGATTGAAGCTAAGTGGGTGTTTAAAATAAAGAGAAGAGAAAATGGAGAATCCCAATACAAGGCAAGACTTGTGGCCAAAGGTTTTCAACAGGAAGATAACTTTGATCACTCTGAGATATATGCTCCAGTTGCAAAACTACCAACATTTAGAATTTTATTGGCTGTAGCTACCAAATTTAAGCTTAATATTTCCCAGATGGATGTTAAGAGTGCTTTTCTACATGGGGACATAATAGAAGATGTTTACTTAAAAAGGCCAGAAGGATTACCAGAAGGAACAAAAGTGTTAAAATTAAAGCGTTCATTATATGGTTTGAAAAGATCTCCTAAAATGTGGAATGAAAAATTTAATAAATTCATGATTAAGGAAGGGTTCTGTAGGAGTAATGTTGATTATTGTCTGTATTATAAAAACAATGAAAAGTTTTATTTGCTTCTATATGTGGATGATTTAATTTTGATAGGGGAAAATGAAGATAAAATAAACAAACTAAAAGGTTCATTAAAAGCTGAATTTGAAATGAAAGATTTAGGAAGCAATAATTTAAATTACTTAGGGATAAATATAACTAAAGGGAAAGGTGTTATTGAATTATGTCAAAGGCAATATATACTAGATTTATTAAAAAAATATAAGATGGAAGAGTGTAATAGTGTAGAGACACCAATAGAATTGGGCTTGGAACTCAGTTCTGAGCCATCAAAAGATGAAAAATTAATAACGGACTGTAGAAGATTGATTGGGAGCTTAATGTATGCCATGATGGGTACGCGTCCAGATATATGTTTTGCTCTTAATTTTCTAGCCAGATATCAGACATGTGCAAATGAATATCTTTGGAAAGCATTGAAACGTATTCTTAGATATTTGAAAGGAACAGTTAATTACAAACTAATATTTACAGCAGAGGATGAAGCCCCCTTACTAGGTTATACTGATGCTGATTGGGGTGGTGATAAAATGGATAGAAAATCAACTTCAGGATACATCATGAAAGTGTTTGGTTGTACCGTTTCGTGGTGTTGTTCAAAACAACAGTGTGTAGCTCTTTCATCAACCGAGTCAGAATATGTAGCTTTGGGAAAAGGGGTTGCAGAAGGTTGCTGGATTCAAAATTTATTGTCAGAAATAAAACTTAATAATAATAATTTTAAAATTTATATAGATAACCAGTCAGCCATTCATTTTTCCAAAAGTTGTGAAAATAAAAGATTGAAACACATAGATTTAAAACATCATTTCATAAGAGAAAAAATTAATGAGGGCTTATTGTTGTTAGAATATATTCCTACAGAACAGCAGTTAGCTGACATATTTACAAAGGGGTTGGGTAAGATTGTTTTTAAAAGGTTGTGTTTAAAATTAGGTTTGGTTTAAATTTTTTTTATATATAATGTATCTATGTAACGAGGTGTATATCAGTGTTTTTAGTGATAAGTATGTTTTTCATTGAGGAAGGGTGTTAGTGGACAATGAAAAACCTAAATGAGAACGCACTATTTTGTAATCTGTAGTTTTTATGTTGTCTGTGTCTGACAGACTGTGCTCTCGCTGTCACTCTTCTCTATCTATGGACGTCGGTCGATTATGTCATGTCAGCTCATGTCGGAAAGTGTGTGTTATAATCCAAATATATTTAATAAACCACTTAACAGAAGTTGTCATCTTTTCTTTCTGAGTCCACCATAATCTTAACAGGTTCAGCATATTCTTCTTGTGGAGTGTTAATGGGAAAGAATTTCGTGGCGCCTACTATTATGCGGAGCGCTTTTGATTGAATTTTGTCCAGTTCGCGTATAATAGTTTTATGACATGGCTCGAGGAAAAAAAATCCGTAGTCAAGATGGCTACGTATCAGAGCGTTATTATATGTTTTTATGTATAAGGATGGGAGCCCCACCAAATTCCAGAAAGACAACTCATAATGTTTAATTTTTTTTTTAACTTAGGACATGCTTTTTAAGATGGACTGTTGTCATTTTGAAATCCAAAAAGACACCCAAGAACTTACTACTCTAACTGAAATCAGAAATACCTGATTATTGCTAGTTATAGTCAAATTAGGAATGGTTTTTGAGCGAGAAAACACGACAATACTACTTTTTTTCACAGAAATATCCAAGTCATGTTCAGTGAGCCACTCATTTAGATAATGGATGGCAGAGTTAAGACGAGCAGCGGCATCAGAGAGATCACTGGCGGACACATACAAAACTATATCGTCTGCATATTGTAGTACATTGCAAAATGAGTTAACGGATAAATCTATGTTGAAGGTGTTTAACTATAAAGCAGGGGGGCTTAAGACTGATCCTTGGGGAAGTCAGTTCCAGACCATCCTTGAAAAAGTGGGTGAATTTTGATGAAAAATAATAGAACGGGAGCAAAGGGAGTTGCAGATGTCATTGACAATCTTCACTTGGATACTCGGATGTAGCATTGTCTGCCTGAGTATTTGAAGAAGTACGTTATCATAAGAAGGCGAAAATTCAAGGAACATCCCCACCAGTGACTCTTTTTTCGAGAAGGCAATATCACTATACATACTACCATTGGAGAAGGAACTGTAGAAATTATGGAATAGAGTTCAGAAAGGATAGTGGAGTTAGGATCAGGCAAGTATTCAGAAAGAAATGAAATGTTGGAAATAGAAACAGCAACAATATTAAAGTAATTACTATGAGAAGGGATAGAGATTGAAGAAAAAATAACAGAGCTCGATACAAAAATGGCTGCAGCAGCTCTATCATCATCTCTGTGATCCCGGTCTCAACCAAGACTCCTGGATAGCAAAGTTGATAGGTTTATATTTGTTAGCAAGGAATAAAATATCATGTTTTTTATTTCTTAAGCTACGACAGTTCCACTGTATGATCGGTCTCCGGGCCATTATTAAAAATTTTAATTCGATTAAAAAGCTGAGTCAAGTCGCAGCGGAAATTGTACGGTAAACCGGTGTCATTGAACCAGGAGAGCATATTCAGAAGGAGGCTGGTAATTAAGTTGTTTTGGTGGTTTTTCATTATTCATGATGGAAAAGCCAATGGAAGACAAGCGTCAACTTTCATCCCCATGCAAATATATTGTTTTTAAATGTCAAAGTTATGACAGATCACATAGTTTAACCTCACAATTTCCTTGTAATAATTCGTATGTGACACAGAATAACACTCTCCTATTTTAAATATAATCTTATTATATAATAATAATCTTAAATATAATCTCCTGTTTATTAAATTATGGTAATGGAATTAATATCAACTACATGTCTCAAGTTAATGGTGATTCTTAGCATAGACAATTGGCCCCATAAAGTTGGTGGCTTATGGTTTTTCGATAGCTTTTTGAAGGTTACCAAAAATACATTTTCGTTGAATGATTCCGCGTAACTTTTTTTCCATGATATAAGGTGATCATATGCAAAAATTTAGCGCCCTTTAGCGCTACTGTAGCGCATCTGCGACGTTTGCTTCGATGCTATAATTCGAAAAAGACCGCGTCATTGCTAAATAGGGTCCGCGGCAGCGGCCAGTGTGCTGAATGAAATTGCCGACAATGGTCGGTCGGTCGGTCCACTGATCGGTCATATGGTCAGGAGAACTATGTCCTGCTTAGTAAAAAATTATTAATAAGGATAAACCGACTACTAACATAGATATAAGTTTCTTTTGTACTAACGATGTTATGGATCAAAGTTGTCCGAAATAAATTATTTTTATTTTATTTTATTAATTAATTATTTGTTTTAGATTTCTTAGGCAATAAATTGTCCGTTATTAATTTGGCTTCATCATCAAACCATACAAAAAAATCCATCTCCGGTAAGTTCAGTGTCAGATTCATTTCAACTCATTGTAATTTTTACACTTAATTATTTAAAATATATATATATATATATATATATATATATATATATATATATATATATATATATATATATATATATATATATATATATATATATATATATATATATATATATATATATATATATAGGTACATATATATAAACTTATTACACGTGAATTAATTTCATATGCTTATACTGTTACGAGTATGTTCTGAACGTGTGTTTACGGAAACAGAATTCTCATGCTACTGGGAGCCGTTCTGTGGGGCTGACATTTCTTTTATTTTAAAAGACAACTTTTAGAAGGTATGTTTGTTTTTATTATTGATTTAGATATTTCTTATAATCTTGTTCAGTCTCCGTGAATCTGTAACAAAATATATTTTTTAACACTAGGTTAAGTGTTTTAATTTAACAATTTTAATTAAAGTCTCAAAAGCGGGCATTTGTTTAGTGTTAAAGGCTTATGATTGGTAACATGTTACAGTGTATTTCATATCAGCATTAGGAACAAGTATGCTTAATTAAAAAAATCAAAAAACCCGACTGCGTAAAATACTCTTATTATAAACTAAAAAGTATAAAACAATTTACTAGCTTTCATTTGATACCCATATTGCTACAGTAAGAAAAAAAAATCAACTCCCCCCCCTCATTCCGTCATTTGCAGGCGCCATTTTGAAAATTTATATAGCCTATGTCACTACTACAATTTAGAAAAATCCAACGACACCTCATATGTCAAAAACCGTCCAGCCGTTTGGGCTGTAGGGCGTGCCAAAGAAATGGACATACATACATACATACATACACTCGAAAAACATAACCCTCCTTCTGTCGCAGTCGGGTAAAAAGCAGTGAGTAGTCGCTAATATGAACGTAAAACGAAGCGACACGACACCCGAGAGATGGCAGCACCGGCCGATTATGTCAAGACTAAACTTTCTTATCTCGCCTATTATTTATATTTTATTCAGATGTACCCGGAAGTTTTTTTTTTCTTTTAGTTAAGGGGTCGTTCAAGTATTACGTAACGCAAATTATGGGGGAGAGGGGGTCTTTTAAAACGTTACGATGCGTTTTTTTAAAATAAAAACCTAGGAAATTAAAGTCTCCCAAGTTGGCAACCCTTTTCGTTTATGTTTTACGGTGAGTCCCTCGATTGTATTGTACGTCATTGTTATTTTATTCTCCATGTATTACAAGTTAGAAATCTCTTGTTTTAATTATTATTACCGCAAACGCGATTAAAACACAAAGGTATTTTAGCGACTTTCCGGTACCTTGCGCAACACAATTGTTTTTGGTAAAAATTGTAATTTGGGTGTTACGTAACGTTTAGAGAGGGGGGTACATTAAAACGTTACGGGCGGCACGTTACAAAAGGCCCCCCTCATGATGGGGGATGAAAGGGACAACAATCTTCAAAAATTGCTTCAAAAATTGCGTCGTAATACTTGAAGTCTGTATGTGTAATTTCTCAGTGTAATTTCTCATGTATGTAAATATGAGTAAAAAAAAAATTAGTAAATGATCTCAAGCCTGATTGCAGTTACGCTGTATTATCTTTGCTCGATTATCCTATTATTTGCCATTACTATTATTATAGTGGTAATAATGTAAGGGCAAACTCGATATTTAGGTCGAACCGTAAGTCTTGTATGATAGTTAATACACCAATACCCTAGACAAGGATAGAAATAGCAAAAAATTGTAATGTTGGAGTGAGACATCATTCAGAATACATATACTTCCAAGATGTCGTTGTTTCAATAAAGGCAACCCTATCAATAATGCTGTCGATAAACATCAAACTAAGCCTTAAGAGCAGTCTTTGAAGAGGAGGACAGTGCCATAAGAAATCTAATATTGAAAAACATTATTTTATTCACTTAAATCTTTTTTTGTACAATACACTTACGCCGGTTTCGTGCAACTCGCCGTTAAAGTATTAACAAAAGGAGGGCTTAAAGGCATTTTCTACCAGCCAACCTTGCTATGTGCAAAGTAGACATCTATCTCGCCACATACGAACTGACGTATAGTACATCGTGCTATCAAAGTTATCAAAGCGATTGAACATATGTACAAGAACCCGACAATAACCGGGGGGGGGGGTGTAGCCCACCAGACACAACTCCCGTCTGGTCGGAGAATCCTCCCTTTTCAATGGTAGATGAGGAACTTTACATCCCTGTTTCTCACACCCCCAAAATTTAATGAAATACAATATAATTAAATATAATATATTATTCTAGAAGATTAACTTACAGCTTCAGCTATATCAATCCAATCCATAGCACGGAATAAGTTATCATTTTTTGATGGTTTTTTGTCCCAATTCCAATAATAAATCTCCTTGAAACCGCCAGCTACCTGTAAAAGATTATGAAGTAAGTATGACAGTACAGTATTAGCCTGTAAACTGCACGCTGCTGAGCAAAAGTGCTCTTCTCCATATAGCTGAAGGGTTGGAGCTTAATTCATCACACTGCTCCACTGTCGGTTGGCGGATAATTTCCCTACCATGAGTACCTATCGTTATCAGGTATGTATGATAGCAACCGGGACAGACTGCTTTACGTGCTCTCCGAGGCATGGTGTGGGGACCCACAAGGACATACACCCAGACCAGAAACAAATATTTGTACAAATACAAATATCTGTTCCAAGAGGAAGTCGAATCCGCGACCGCCGGCGCGCGACGTTGAGGCGACTACTCGCACCACTTCACCAGAACAGTCATCAAATATATATTAAGATTGGGGCTGGGCCAGCGGCAAAAATGTATCGAATCGCATAAACCGCTGGCCACGCCCACCATCTATCATTATCACAAATAATTCACCAACTAACTCAATAAATACCAACTCATACAAAAACAACACTAGCGAAGGCAGCGTGCACCCAGACCGTAATATCATACTGCGCATGCGCAACATATCTTACGGATGGGTGCAAGCTGCATTAGCACCCTAATCAACTCATATTGAAAAAAATAAATAAAACATAGGGGCAAGTGCTGTACCTATGGACGCTTGTACCTGTGGACACAATCGATTCCGTCGAAATTAGTAACCCTAAAATTCTAATTTAAACCTGACCGTAAAGCTTTGTCTATGGTTGACTGTTTGGACGTATTACCATCTTTGTTTTCGGTATGGTTGATATTGTGCTGGTTATGAAAGTTTTTTTCATCAAAAAGTAAGTTTTTTTGCTTAATTTAAATGTGTTTTACCGTCAAAATACTTATGATATCAGATAGATTGTGTTTGCTGTATAATGGGCGTTGTTTATCGTTTAGTTGGTGGCTATCTCATGTCTTTAAGTCTGTTTTGTTATCAAAGTTTGATCTGTTTTATTTTATAAGTCTCAATTTGTACCTGTGGACAAACATACGAGTGTACCTGTGGACTGTCCACAAGTACAAAAGTGTTGTAATGTTTACCACAGAGTACATTGTAATGTTTACTTACAAAATATGATCAGTCGTTTTACTTGATTTGTTATTTCTTATATTAAAGTCACCGGAACTTATTAAGAAACACCAACGGTTAATTTAGATAAATTAGATTACAGCAACCAGTTGAGCAGATTTCCAGCCAAATCTATCCTATCTGGAGGACTTGGATCGAAACGACCTATTTGCAGATCCTATTATTCAGACTATCACATAACCAATCTTGCTTATCCAGAAGGATAATCGGCTGATACCAGAACAATCTGGATTTCGCACCCCGCTGGATTATTGATCTACAAATAACACCCGAAACCGTCCGCCCATTTGAAAAAGCTGGCCTACGAAAGTGTGTTCAACGTGGATAAAAGCCCAGAAGAATTTAAAAAAAGCCAAAAAGAAGGAAATAGTAGGCCCGGAAAATGGACAAAAAAAACTCTGCTTAAAAAACAATAAATTGTTATCAAAGCTTTTTCTGGTTCCTCCAAAGGCGATGCTAGTTGCTCAAAATGTCATCCAAACCCTCTGTTAGCTAATAATCTTTCTGAAACTAGTCCTTCCAAAGCACTTTTGAATGAAAACACTGAGAAATCCGGCAAAAAAATGATTAAAATAATTTAACAAGAGAAGTTATCGTTTGTTAGATGTTTGAAGTGTAAAACTTATTCCAAAGACAAAAACCAAATACTCATATGTTGTTTTTGCAATCATAGCTATCACATTTGTTGTGTTTCGAAGTCATACAGATAAAATTTTGAGTCTGATGATGAGAGTGAAGATTTTGAATGCGTGGCCTGCATCGTATTGGACAACATGACGATAGTGATGAATTTACTGAAAAACTGTTCGAAGCTTTTCGTAATAAATATAATTAAAAATACTCTATTATTTTTACGTTTGTTTGAAGTTGTTTTTAGAAGTATAGGTATAATAATTATTTTTTTATTTTTATTTTCAAATTAACTTGAACTGTCCACAGGTACAATTTTACTGTCCATAGGTACAATCGTCTGTTGAACCTGTGGACAAATGTGGTGTTTTTTAAGAAAAGTGATTATTTTTGTAAGTATAGGTGATATTAAGACTAGAATTTTAGTTTAAGAAAGGCTGATTATCTCTTAAGATATGTGATATGTTAAAAATAAATAAAACTTATCTAATTCAGATATAAAAAATGTTTTATTTCAAATTCTGGAAAGTGTCCACATGTTCCGCACTTGCCCATATATATTAAGAATATTTTATATAAAAAAAATAAAACATATATATTAAGAATATTTTATATATCATAGCATTACTTTCATTATTCATTTCTAATGCGTTATTTTGGTTCATGGGTGTCATATGAAAAGTTGCATCAAAAATAGAAAAATAAGATTACAATAAAGGTTGTATTTCAAATAAAAAATAAACATTCAGTACACTATAACACAATTATATAGCACTTCACTTCACAATCACTAAGTTCAGTCAACACGAAATGCAAGACAGTTTCTAATAGTGTAGGGTGCGAACGACCAAGCAGTGACTGAGGTAAGTCTGGTCGACTGTTACAACCTAGGCTCTGACAAACTCAAATAGATGGCACTGGCTCTCCAATTAATTGTGAATTTACCTCGATTCAAATAAAACTGTTATAAACCATACTCTTAAAAATAAGTAAGTATATAATTTACTTACACAACTAATTATATTACCAAATGATAACAACACAATGACAACATCATTATCTTATTATATTTTTGACAATTTCTTAAACTCTTAATTAATATCCATAACTAATAGGTAATTTGAAATATTTTCATATCCGTAATCTTATTCGAAACCGGTACATATCTAGATCCAAAAACAAATAATAGATAATAGGCCTAGAAAGTATTTATCTATTAGTTTTTACCCGACTGCGACAGAAGGAGGGTTATGTTTTTAGAGTGTATGTATGTATGTCCATTTCTTTTGCACGCCCTACAGCCCAAACGGCTGGACGGTTTTTGACATATGAGGTGTCGTTGGATTTGTCTAAATTGTAGTAATGACACAGGCTATATAAATTTTCAAAATGGCGCCCATAAATGTCGGTTTGTGGGGTATTGGTATTGGTATTGGTTGTGGGCTCAATTTTCCGCATTTAGACTCGCTTCTGGTCCATTATGCGTGAAAGAAGACTGGCTAATTCAGCCAGCCAAGCTCCTTCCAGAAGCTCAGAAGCCTCCTGGGGCGTTCACAGGCTTCTCGGAGCGTCCTTATTTCTTTAAGGATATTTGCCCGGTGTGTGGCCACTCCCTCGCATTCCAGGATCACGTGGGCGGCTATTTCTTCAGCAGCTAGACATCCCCGGCAAAGAGGACTGTCCGTTGCATTTATAATGAAAAGTTGGTGGTTGAGTGCCATATGGCCGGTAATCGTACCAACAACTATTCTGATGTCCATACGGTTCAGATTGAGTAGTCGACTCGACAGGTGTGGTGATACTTCCGCGAGTACCATTTTGGACTGTCTGCAGCCGGTTTGGTCTGCCCAACGGGCATTGTGAGTTTCACGCGTACGTTGCCTTACCCACGAGCACAGTTGTCTAAATGGTAGCGGCAGTAAAATAGTTGGGCCAGCTACCTCTGTATTAGACCCTTGTCTCGCTAGTACATCGGCGGCGTCGTTACCGTGTGATTCGCTATGTCCTTTAATCCATTGGAGGATTACCCCATTAAATGAGGCTAATCTTTCCAATGTTTGGTGACATTCGTAAATAAGACTAGAGTTAGTCGAAGAACTCTCTAGTGCTTTAAGTACGGCCATGCTGTCCGACAGAATACGGATATTATAATCCTTAATGTCTTTCGACAGGACGGCGGTAGCTGCATAAGTGATAGCAACACACTCACATTGAAATATGGAGCTGTGTTGACCTAGCGTTATTGACAGTTTGATGTTGAGATCTTGTGAGTACACACCGGCACCGGTGCCAGACCCCATTTTGGAGCCATCCGTATAAATGCGGACTTCCCGTGTGCCGGACTGATCTCTTTCGGTCTCACATAGTTGTATTTGGTATTTCCTTTCGAAAATATGTTGTTTGGGAATCCTGTCACACGGAGCCGCAATTAGCGGCTCATAGCTCGTAAGGCTATTTCATAGTTTATTGTGTGGACCTTCCTGGTTGCGCCACAGGCCCAAGTGTTTCAGCCTGATAGCTGACATGGCTGCTTCCTGCTGTATAAACAGATCGAGCGGTGCCAGATCAAGCATAACCTCAAGGGCTGCTGTGGGGGTAGTACGCATACAGCCAGTGATCGCAGAGCATGCTATTCTCTGGAACCGCTGTAGCTTGTTTTTAACGGTGGTGAGTTCCGTTTTCTGCCACCAGATTACCGCACCGTAAGTGATTATAGGCCTGACGATCGTTTTGTAGAGCCATAAGGTAATTTTAGGTGATATGCCCCAGCTTTTGCCGAGCAGCCGTTTGCACTGGCAGAGAATTATGCTGGCTTTGTTGATTTTTGAGTCTAAGTGCCTGTTCCAAAGAAGTTTGCTATCCAGTATAACACCGAGATATTTAACTTCCCTGGTAAGGGCAAGACTAGTGCCGAATAATTTAGGGAGTTTTAGGTTCCCTAAATTCCGTTTGTTAGTGAACATCACAAGTTCTGTCTTTGCAGGGTTCACTGTTAGGTCATGGTCCGTGCACCACTGTTCGACAACTGTCAAAGCGGCCCTCATTCGGTCGCAGACTACGCTCTCAGAGGGTCCGCTAATAAGTATCGTTAGGTCATCTGCATAGCCCACTGTGAGAAATTTCTGGTCGTTGAGCAAGGTGATCAGCTCATCGATCACTATGTTCCATAAGAGTGGGGATAAGACCCCTCCCTGTGGACATCCTCTCGCTACGACCCCTCTTGTCGTTTCATTCACAGTGAATTGGATGGCCCTGCACTTTAGCATGTTGTCAATCCACCCAGCAATTGTGTTATTGACTCCATGCTTAGACAGGGCCCGGCTTATGCTGGTAAACTTAGTTTTGTCAAAGGCCCCTTCTATATCGATAAAGGCGCCTAAGGTTGATATTTTGTGGTGGAGATTGCCCTCTATGTAGGATGTAACCTTGTGCAGGGCAGAATCTGTTGATTTGCCTGTTGAGTAGGCGTGCTGGTTGGGATTCAGAGGTTGTTCAACTAAGGTTGTACTCCTCAGTTCCCTATCTATAATCCTTTCCAAAACTTTCAATAAAAAGGAGGTAAGGCTTATAGGTCTGAATGATTTAGGTTGCGAGTAGTCTCCTTTGCCTGGTTTGGGTATGAAGACTACTTTGACTTCCCTCCATACTTTGGGAGTGTAGCGGAATGCTAAGCAACTCCTGTATATGGAGACAAGGTGGTCTATTAGTTTCCTATCACTCCATCTAAGCAGGCCTGGAAAAACCCCATCCAGTCCTGCAGATTTATATGGGAGGAAACTGTTGATGGCCCATATTACTTTCTCATGGGTGATGATTTCCTTAGCGGTGTTCAAGTCCACCGTTTCCGGCGGCTCCCTTTGCTCTTCTTCCCACGTCGCTCTTTCTTTTATTTGGCATCCTGGGAAGTGCGTTGTTATTAACAGTTCTGAGGTTTCCAGATCTGTTTTGGTGTATGTTCCATCTGGTTTCTTCAGGCACCCCAGAGTGTGCATCGGTTCGCTACACAGTACATTTTTAACTCGGTTTGTGGGGGAATTGAATTTTTTTTTCTTACAGTAGCAATATGGGTATCAAATGAAAGCTAGTAAATTGTTTTATTCTTTTTAGTTTATAATAAGAGTATTTTACGCAGTCGGGTTTTTTGATTTTTTTAATTAAGCATACTTGTTGCAATATGCATAATAGTTACTGGAATGTCACTGTTACTGGGCATCCAATAATATGTTCATATGACTCACTTGGAATTTTCGGTCCGCATCTTCAGCGAGTGGCCTTTTTGATTCAGTGACTACAATTGCTCTATAACCATCAGGTAGATTCATTTTAACTCCATCGAGATGATGACCTCGAAATGTGGCTGTTAGCTCTAAAATAAAAATATATATAGTGTTTAAATTATTCACAGCACTAGCTGCTGCACTAACAGTCGGGGATTCGATGCCCTCTCATGACAAATGTTTGTGTGGCCATATTTTTTGTGCTGTCGGCGTCGTGGTGTGAAGTTTCTGCACCCCTGACTCAGGATTTGAAACCTGCTGGGGGACATTGAGTGTGAAGTTTATCTATTATTACTATTAGTTAAACTTTAATATTTATAATTTTTTAATTTAATATTTAATATTTTATTTAGTAAATCTTTCAGATTAATGTTGAACTTATGGATTTATAAGAACTAAAGTTTTATAGTTATCAAAATTTTTATCTTGAGTGAGAAAAATATATTTTTTTTAGTTAAAACACAGGCGATATTCCTAATAGCTACGCAATGTTAGAGCTAAACGTTTAAAATTTAATTAATTTTACCTCCGTCTCCGTTATCCGTAACATACGGTTCGAAATATTTACTAACGTTAGCGTGGCCGTCTTCCTCTATATTACATGGTATGTAATGAGCACGTTGCTCAAAAACTTCTTGGTTTTCACTTTTATTTAAATTATTTTCAACTTGTATCGACATTTTATAACAAAATTAATATTAACGTTGCAACTTGAAGCGAATATAATTTTTCGCGCGAATTTTCTTTCAAATAAAATCTGACAGTTAATACCTATACTACAGATTATAAATTTCTTGCTACAGGTACAGAAATAGATAATAATATTTCCTACAGATTACCATAATTGTTAGTAGAGTAGATAGTGAAATAAGCAAAATAATTTATTACTTTTTCTTTTATTTAATTTATTACTTAAAAGCCTAATATAAATTATAAAAAGTTATTATAAAATTGTGCAAAAACTATATAATTATGATAATATTAAAGATTGCCACAACAAATATTATTGATTCAAAAATTCAAAATCCCGAAAGTAAAATAGATGTCAAAATATTTCATCAGACAAAGTGGGGATTTCAAAGATATTTCATAATGTGGACAATAATTACGAATATTGTGTAATTGTAACAACTAAATCCCGACTTTACTCATAACTTGTACTTGTTCGAACATCACTGTCATAAAATCAATACCAGTTGTATTGTGCTCGTTTTATTGTTTGAACAGTTGAAAATATTATTGTTTTCGTTACGTCATTGTAAATAATTTGGCAGCAATTTCGCTTGTGTACAAAAACTGTTTATTCATTTAAAGTGTGTTGGCGAGTGCAAAAGTTTTAATGTGACCTTGAACTCAGGTCGTAACAGCTGTTAAGTGTAAGTACTTGCTTTATTTTTTTATTTTTTCAAAATAAGACTTTTTTTAATGTCACTCTTACCTATTAAATTCTTATTAGAATTATTAAAAAAAAAATATTTTGACATTATCCCAATTTTCATTCCTCTTTTATATTTTTGAATATAGGTAGTACTGTTTAATAGTAAATTTGTTGATAAATGTAAGATAATTGAACAGAGAATGTTATTTTATCATATTATATGCTTATTTGACCTTCTAACCTTGTGGTGTAAATAAATACTCCTTGTTTCTATAATTAAACAAGATTTACTATCATTAAAAAAAAAAAATACTACCTAACAACTCAAAAGCTAAAATAAAATTTGAGTTTTTTAATTTACGTAATGATATTTACCTTTATAAAGTATTACATAAACAAAAAGGCTGAATGCAATTTGTTTTTATGGCCTTAACTTAAAAAAAAATATGAACATTCGTTCCTAGTCTTGTATGTCAATGGTTAATAATTTTATGAGATACCTACATAAAAATATGTTTGAATCAGCTTACTGTTGTCATAAAGGAAATTTTTGGTTTTACCATTAGAAAGCTACATCATCCAGCATTAACACAAGCAATAAAAACAGCTAACAAAATATAATTAAAAGAATTAATTATTAAATAATTAACTATTAATGAAATACAGCTAATTTTAAAAATGTAAATATCCCCAGAATTAAGTTAATTGTGTGCTGACTTTGAACTTTTTACTAAATAATATATATATATATATATATATATATATATATATATATATATATATATATATATATATATATATATATATATATTTTTTTATAATGTTGGCAAGTTTTGAAAGAAAAAAAAAAGTTAAATTTTTTGTCATCTGTTCTAACTTTCTCAGTAGAATCTACTTAAATTTTCAACTTTTAAAATTTTTAGAGTAAAAAATTTTAATTTTAATATTTTAACTTTAATTGTAATTAATAAAATATTCTAATATTACAAATCATATTATTGTATTTAGTATAATAAAATGTTAAAAAATAAACAAGCAATGAATATAATGTTAATGAATTTAAAATTTTCCATAAATTACATCCTAAAAATTATCTAATAAGAATATTTTAAAAGAAATTCTTAGGATAAAAAACAAAAAGAAAAAAACAAAGTAAAAAACCTCATACATTCATTATATATTAAGAAATTAATGTGCACAGTTATTATATACAACTTTATACAAAATATAAAGGATATAATTTCAAATACAATACAATACAGGAACTAAGTTGTATTATGTTACAATATTTCTGCCTCATTGTTCAAGGATGGATAACAAAAAGATTTTAATTTTCAAAGCATTAAAACCTTATCTTAGTCTTTTAATAAAATTCCACATATATGTATAGCTAAAAAAATATATTATGTCTATGAATAATGTAATAAAATGCTGAAATGGTTAAAAAATTCAAATATCTATGCACGTTCATCAGCCGTTAGATGTCCACTGCTGAACTTAACCCGTTGACCTCCAGAGCAAGGATAATTGTTACAAAAAAAAAATGCAGTATTCCAGCAAATATTACAAAACAAAGAACTTTTTAACCTTGTTTTTATTTTTATCATAATTATAACACTCAAATATTTACTTATATTGCTGCTATCTGCAGATTAGCTTTTTTTTTTTTAATAATTTGATTCCGCTGACTAAAATGTGTTTCACCTTTGTCGTTTCATAACAATGTTATCTTTATATTACTCATAAAATCGATGATACAATGTTTTTTATATATTTGTAATGATTAGGAAGTAATTTATATATGTATATATATAAATGAATACCTATTTCCCTTGGTTACGACATAGCTCGTTGGAGGTTATTATGGAATGAAAAATTAAAAAAATTGTGCATAAAATTGAAAATTTTTGAAAACCTAACGGGACTAATTAATGGTAATTACTTGAGCGGTTTTTCATTCAATTTAGGCTCCTCCCCCATTTAGGTTAGACTTAGTAAGATTTGCCCCCCCCCCCCCCCCCCTCTTACGTAAGATTTACGCTAAAGTAGTTAAAGGGCTATATAAATTTATTTTTACAAATCGGGAAAATAATACAACGTTCAGGTGGATCTTAATGATATTTATTTTATTGGACCCCTTCCCCCAACATTTTGAGTAATTAATTGATGCCCCCTAACGACTATTTAGGGCTTGTTTCACTTGCTGATAGAGCTATCTTACATGTAACGGTATCAAACACATAAAATTTAACGATATGTTTTTAATTTTCACCATCAAACTATACTTATCTGTCAGATATATTTTTCTATTCGCAACCCCGTGGAACCAAAAGTTGAGGTTTATTAATTGAAGAGATATAGGCTATCAGCAACTTATCTGCAAGATAAACTTTTTCAACAATCGATACGTTTAACAATTCGTTCGTCTCGCGTTTACCAGTTCGCGCGTTGTTTTTTCTATGATTCCAGTTAGAATATAATATAACTAAGATAGGACAGCGTCTGTTTTCGGGTCAACTAGTTATTTATAAATATGAATATATTCACTTACAAGTAAGTCTGAGATGTGGTCTCTGACTATGGGCCTTTTAAACAAACTCCAAGTTGCACAGCGTGCTATGAGGGCTATGCTTGGTATTTCTCTGCGAGATCGAATCAGAAATTTTGAGATCAGCAGACGAACGAAGGTTGCCGACATGGCACAACGGATCTTCAAGCTGAAGTGGCAGTGGGCAGGGTACGTAGTTCGTAGAACTGACGGCCGATGGAACAGAAAAGTTGTCAAGTGGAGACCATGTGCCGGCAAGCGCAGCGTAGGAGAACCGTCTACGAGATGGTCAGACGACTTGAGGAGGGTTGCCAGATCCCGTTGGATGGAGGGTGCCTCGAACCGGTCGCTATGGAGGTCAATGGGGGAGGCTTACGTTCAGCAGTGGACATCCAATGGCTGATAGATGATGATGATGATATAAGTAATTGTTAAAAAATTATATTAATGGAACCAATTTTCTATTTAAATCTTTGCCAATTACCTATATTATACATTAATCTGTAAACGAACTCGACGGTGGCGGAATTTCGACTAATTTCACTTGTAAATTATTCTTATTTTTACTGTGAAACGAAGCGTGTAAGTTTTTATAATTTATAGCTGTACTCTTCTAGATTATTTTTATTATATCAAGTTCAATTTTACTTAAATATATTTGACCGAAGTTTAATAATTAGCCGCAAGATGACTCCGCGGCGTAAATCGGAGTTTGTATGGGTACGAGCCATAGTACGGCCTCTTGGCAGATAATGGAATAAGGAACTAAATGTTGATTATTTTCGTACCTTATTAAAAAAAAAAAAAAATTGTGTGTGTCAGCTCCGACGCACGACTGGAGTTTACTCCTTAAGTACGATTGTCTAAACATACGCAACAAGTATGCTTAATTAAAAAAATAAAAAAACCCGACTGCGTAAAATACTCTTATTATAAACTAAAAAGAATAAAACAATTTACTAGCTTTCATTTGATACCCATATTGCTACAGTAAGAAAAAAAAATTCAACTCCCCCCCCTCATTCCGCCATTTGTGGGCGCCATTTTGAAAATTTATATAGCCTATGTCACTACTACAATTTAGACAAATCCAACGACACCTCATATGTCAAAAACCGTCCAGCCGTTTGGGCTGTAGGGCGTGCCAAAGAAATGGACATACATACATACATACATACATACATACATACATACACTCGAAAAACATAACCCTCCTTCTGTCGCAGTCGGGTAAAAAGAGTTTATCCAACTGAAAATAAGATTAATACCATATGAAAGGGTAAATTAACAAATTAATGAAAATAATATACATATATAAATATATATTTATTCATTTTATATACATTTATTATAACTAATCGGCGAAATATTTTACATTAAACTTTTCACAATAGTCAATTTCAGATGTGCACAAATATTTCATTAGGAATGTTGATAAATTATGTAATTATTATTATCTGACAATTATCATTTATTTTTTAAATATTATTTTTCAATATTAATTAGAGCAACATTACTTTCGCACCGCACCATAGGTGCGCGCGCACCGAAAAAGTAACGAGGTCATTCATCAGTAGATTTTACCTCTCATATTTTTCTCATACCGGGCGCCTTATACAGTATCGGACAAAACTAAAGCACGGGCACCTGTTTACCAAGACACTTCGCAATAATACTAAAAAAAAAGCCCATTTCAAAAGAAAAAAAACTCTCTCTGAAAGAATAAAACCTACACTTTTTAAAAATTAATGCAGAAGTTCTGGTGCTTAGTGTTTAACTATTTTTTTTTATGTGCTTATTTTAATACGTACGAAAATGCAAGCGACAAAACTAAAGCACGGAACCTTTTGAATGTTTCTTCTTTAAAACAGTTTTGAATTTACCGACAACAATTACCGTCATTTCTACAAAGATCATTTTATGTGTGTACAGAGAAAATTTTCATTTAGTTACTAGTTGTTTCTATGCTTACAAAGTCGTACAGAGTCGTTGTGATTTTTTTTGATTATTTAAGTAAGCAAATGGCACGAAATAAATATTCAGTTCATTTAAAAGAAAAAATGATAGCTGATTTTAATAACGGAGAATCTGTGACGACCATTGCAAAAAAATTTGGTATTCATCATAGTATAATATTAAGAATAATAAGCCGCTTTCGGTCTTCGGGTTCTCTGGTGACAGTACATAAAGGCGGACGGCCACGAAAGACCAGCAAACGAGATGACAAGGCAATAATACGCCTAATAAAAAAGGATCCGTTCGTATCGTCAAGGGCCATTGCACCACAATTATCCCTAAACGTTACCCCCAGAACCATCCAAAGACGCGCTGTAGAAGGCGGCCTGAAAACGTATAAAAGTGCAAAAAAAAAAACCCTTTATTTCACGCAAAAATAGACTGGCCAGGATTGAATTTGCGAGGAAACATATTAATTGGACTACTACACAATGGAAAACAGTACTTTTCTCCGACGAATCCAAATTTAATATGAAAGGTTCCGATGGATTCAGGCTAGTTCGGCGACCGAGAGGACAACGTCTTAAGCCACAATATACAACAGGCACAGTGAAACACGGAGGGGGCAACGTTTTGGTCTGGGGCTGTTTCTCAGGCCATGGAATTGGTCCAATTCACAGAATAAGTGGAATAATGGATCGATTCGTTTATAGAGACATCCTACAAAATGTAATGCTTCCACATGCAGATGAGGAGACGCCAATCAAGTGGAGGTATCAACACGACAACGACCCCAAACACACAAATAGATGTGTGAAAGAGTGGTTCGTACAAAATAAAATTGAAGTTTTGCAATGGCCGGCGCAATCGCCTGATCTCAACCCCATAGAAAATCTATGGGAAATTGTAGATCGAAATATAGTCCGCGATAGCTGCAAAAATCTGGAAGAGCTCTTTCAAAATGTGGAAAATGCCTGGAATAAAATTTCTCCAGATGTTTTGAATAATTTAATTGACTCCATGCATCGAAGATGTGCAGAAGTTTTAAAAAATAAAGGATATGCCACAAAATACTGAGTTTTTTTTAGAACTCAGTTAAGTAGTATTAGCTACGTGCTTTAGTTTTGTCGCCTAAAAACATTGAGCTTTACCTTTTTTGTTATATTTTAATTGTTTTTAATGAAGAATTCATGTGTTTTTTGTTTTATTTTAAAATATAATTAATAATCTTGAATATTGAATTAAAAAAAACCTATTATCTAAACGAATTTTCAAAAGCTGTTTAAAGATATTGGCAAAAAGCATTCCGTGCTTTAGTTTTGTCCGATACTGTATATGAAAATCGATTCTTAAGGAGTAAACTCCAAAAACATTTTGCAACTCCATTCTTCTAATTCATACTTTAAAATGAAGAAATTCTTGTAACCATCTAGTTGTTTCTTAGTCATTTAACAAAATTGTATAGATCGTAAGCAAAACGAATCGTTTTCTGAATATAGGAACCGGAATTAAATGGTGTGAGTAGTAGCCATAACGCTGGCGGTCGCGGGTTAGATTCTCACTCGGGGCAGGTATTTGTATTTGTGCAAATATTTGTTTCCGGTCTGGGTGTATGTCTTTGTGGGTATCCCCAACGTCACTCTGAGAGAACGTCAAGCCCTGGGTCCCGGTTGCTATCACAGAAACCTGGTAAAGATCGTTACTTATGGTGAGGATATTATCCGCTAACTCGCAGTGAAGCAGCGTGGTGGATTAAGCTCCAACACTTCTTCAACGTGGCGAAAAGGACTTTGCAAAGTAGTTTGACGTTTATAGGCTGATTAAGTTCAGTTTCGGTACACGTAAAATGGAGATGATACGCAGGAGAATAATCGGTACGGTTGAGATTGCAAACTCAATTCATTATTACTGAAGATTACAGACAAAAAAATAAAAATAGAATGTGAGAATTTTGTTATATAATAAGTACATCAAAACACCCAAAATGTAAACACGCGTTGGCAACATACCATATTAATAAAAAAAAATCAGAATCATTGCCAGAAGCGTAAATGTGTTGCCAAGAGTATTTATTGAAAATAATTTACATTAAAAATGTACCTACCTACTTTTTATTTTTTTTATTATATGTATAAAAGGTATTTTAACTAATTGATAAGTTTGAGGGGTGGAGTTGATTCCAACCCACATGACTGGCGAAATAATTTAGATGAAACTTTACAGTAATACAACTTATTCATCAGAATAACACATAGGTAGGCTAGAATTTATAAAGATTTTGTTTAATGCAAAAACGCGTAAGTGACGCCTATTCCACGGTGATCACGACCTTATTTTCGCGAGAATTCACTAAAGTGTCGACTGGGAGCATTAATTACTATGCACTCCGCAAGCGTGGAGGAATGATTTTTGTATGGGAGTCTTTGTTACCGAGCTATTGTAAGAATTTAATACGGATAATCTGAAGCCTAGGGAAGGACATACGCCACTTTTTTATCAGTACAACCACGCGGGCGAAGCCGCAGGTGGTCCAATTAAGCAACTAGCACGCATCGGCATTGTGCGCCACTGAGTCGCATTATTCTCTGTAATTGGAAAACAGGGTAAATTTGCTTTAAAATTTACCATTTTATAAATTTGTACCTTAATATGACAAAATGACCTTTTTCATAGGATGCCTCGTTAAATTTGGTACTAAGAGCTGCAATACAATTTTTGTAGTATTGATACATTATAAGTGTACCGGACCCTAGTCGAAAGAAATACGAAGTGGACTGTATAATATGCGATGTGACGATGAGACGTCTGTTTCTAGGGCCGGTATCAAACGAATGCGAAGGGTGAGCTGGTTCTAGTTCGCCGTGTGTTCAGTGAGGGTGTACGTCAGTGAAACGCCAATTAATTGTTGAAGATTTTCCCGCTTGTGAGGATCAGAATTGCTGGCTAGCTTCTATAAGCGATTTCTTCTATACTATGGTCTCTTGCTATTCTTTATCTTTACTATTCGCTGGTCGATCGAGGACTGGCATGTACTATTCTTTACTCTTCTATAGTCAATCGAAGACTGGCATGTAGTGCCCGAATTGGCACCGCAATTTATACTTCTCTGATTGGCTGGCCAGCGATCCCTTACCTCACCCCCGGGAATTTACTTTATTCAAAAAACATACTTTTTACAATAGTTGAGCTTATTTCTATACTTACTCTATAACTAGTTTACATCCTCTATTATTTTAACATACAATTAATGCGGCGCGCGCGCTAATTATCAATAAACGGGGTCGGGTCCTCGCCACGGTATTTAAATCTACCTCGTCCCCCACCGCTTGATATAAAAGCCCCCCGCGGATCCTTAATCCGCGTTAGTCTGCCACGTGCGCGCGTCGCTAATCCATCTATGAGTTATCGAATGCTATATCGTCAAAATCTATTTTTAACATGTAAATTGCTATTTTTACATTATAAAACATCTATAAATTAACTATAAATTGACAAAATAACCTTAAATCTATGCAAACTATATCTGAAAATATTCTTAAGCTAATATTAACACAATGAAATGTCCTTAATCCTATAATCCTATTTTTACATATGAATTATCACTTTTAGACTATAAAAACCTATAAAATATCTATAATAACATTAATAAATTAATATTAAACGACAAAACATCCTTAATCTATGAATTTCTATCTGTAAACATTAAACAATAAAGATATCCTTAATCCTATTGCTTTCTCTATTTTTCTATATAAAATTCTATATCTATCTCTCTTTATGCGAAAATATTTAAACTTTAATAAATCTACAAGTTAATAAAATAATGTTATGAAATGATACAAGTACCTCTCTAAGTACCTAACTACGCGAATGATTACTATAAATATGATCTATATTTTTCGACATCATTATGTTGTCTCGCTCGCACACGTGCGAGGGAGACTGTCTATCTCTATCCCTTTCGATTGTTTCTTACACATATTCTAGCGAAATAATTCTATGAAATGATGCGAAATACCTCTTTAAGGTCCTAACTATACGAATGATTACTATAAGTACGCGCGATATGGACGATAACATTATGCTATCTCGCTTACACACGTGCGAAGGAGACCGTCTGTTGCTGTCCTTCTCGGTTGTCTCGTACATTCTCCCGCCGTGCAGTCTCGGGGCTCGACACGATGCTGCATTCTTCCGTGCTGGGAGAGACGACCGATGCCGATGTCAGCTGCACCAGCCGCTTCGTAGGTCTTCTCAGGATGCCTCCGGATGTTCTCACGTCCACTACTCGTACCGTTCCGTCTTGACCGGGATACGTAGCTATCACGACGCCTCGTGGCCAGGTGTTGCGAGGTAGATTCCCGTCGACTATGAGTACCACGTCGCCGACTGCTATTGCTGGTCCGGACCCTCGGGGCTCCCGCCGGTGTTGAAGCTCGGGAAGGTACTCACGAACCCATCGGGCCCAGAACTGGTCTGCTAGGCGCTGTGCTGCTCTCCAGTACGGACGTCCTATCAGATCCCTATCTTCAAACTTGCCGGGCAACGGTACTCGAGCTGACCCTCCGAGCAGTATATGATTCGGAGTCAGCGCTTCGGGATCTTCGATGTCGACTGAGACGTGTGTAAGGGGCCGACTATTTACCGTGTATTCGGCCTCTGCGAGTAGCGTAGCGAGGACCTCTTCCTGTGGACTTCGTTCTTGCAGTACTGCTGTGAGAGCGGTCTTCACAGACCTCACTAGCCGCTCCCACGCTCCGCCCATGAACGGTGCACCCGGTGGTATGTACCTCCACGTGATCGCACGAATGTTTGCCTCCTCACTCGTGGCCTGCAGCGCCGCCTTCTTCAGCTCGGCGTCCGCGCCGTGGAAGTTCGTTCCGTTGTCCGACCAGATTTCGGTGGGACAACCACGGCGCGCTATCATTCGACGAAGTGCCAGTATAGCCGAGTCGGTCGATAGCGATGCGGCGACTTCTAGATGCACAGCTCGAGTGGTGAGACACGTGAAGAGGGCCACGTAGCGCTTTTCATGGCGTCTTCCTATGGTGACCGTGAACGGTCCGAAGTAATCGATGCCGGTGTACGTAAACGGCCTTTGATGATGAGCGAGTCGAGTCGGTGGTAAGTCGCCCGTTGGTGGCGACGGTGGTGCTGCTCTTCGAATCCGACATGGTAGGCAGCTGCGAACGATGACTCTGGTCACAGGGCGGAGTCGGAGCACCCAATAGTGCTGTCTACACTCGTTGACGACTGTTTCGACGCCGGCATGCTGCAGGCTTCTATGTGTATATTCTATATACAGTCGTGTTGCTCGATGGTCACCATCTATCACGGCTGGTGACTTTTGTGACTCCGTGACTCCCGCCGCTGCGTTGACCCGGCTCTTGACACGAATAATTCCGTCTACGAACGTTGTCGACAATAATCGTAGTCTACTATTATTTGATAGCGATTTGCCACTCCTTAAGGCGTATACTTCGTGAGAGAAGGAATCCTGCTGTATCGATTTCACTATTAAGGATTCCGCCTGTCTTAGTAGTGCGGCTTCTATAGGCAGGTATTTATTTTCTTCTTTATAATGCCTCGACTGTTTCGATTTCGTACCTATGTGTTTCTTATTATCTTTATTGCTCCAGTCGGGGTCCGCGTACTGTTTTTTCTTTCTATAATTAACACGCTCGGTTCGTTGACCTCTACACAGTTGTATGAATTGTAATACTCTCGCGGTCGCTCGCACCAGCCGTTCCCACTTAGAAAATCGAGTGCTATCGGGTACGGACTGGCTGACGGATATCGATGTTTTCGTAGTGATGTGATGCGTGCGTTCTTCTCCGGTGTTTTCGACTTTCGTCGGGACTTCGGATGGCCACTCCGATGGATGCTTTCGTAAAAATGGTGGCCCCGTGAACCATCTATGTGCCTTGTCGAACTCACAAGGCACGTCCCTGGTGGCGTCGTCGGCGTTGTTAAGTTTCGTAGGCACCCATCTCCACTCGCCGTTGCTGGTGGTTTCCTCTATTGCGGCGACGCGATGAGCGACGAACGGTTTGTATGATCTCGCCCCCGTCTTCAACCATGTTAACACCGTCTTGCTGTCGGTCCAGAAGGTCTTCGAATCCGGTTTTCTACTGTGCTCGCTCAGAACTGTCGCTGCCATCCTAGCTCCTAGTACCGCGGCTTGTAGCTCGAGACGTGGTATGGAGACTAGCTTGAGCGGCGCGACGCGAGCTTTGGCGGTGATGAGGGTGAGATTTACTTCTCCGTCTTTGTTCTCCGTTCTCCAGTATAGAGCTACGGCGTATGCGGTCGTACTGGCGTCAACGAACACGTGTAATTGTAATGACGTCGCTTCACTATATTCTATGTAAGCACGTGGCACGGTGACGTCACGTAGTTTCTTTATGTGTTGTAGCCACGTGGTCCATTGTTCTGCGAGGTCGGCGTCGATCTTATTATCCCATCCTATTCCGCGCCGCCACACTTCTTGCATGATTTGTTTACCACGCACTATCACAGGTGAAGCGAGGCCGAGCGGATCGTAGATCGACATAATAATCTTTAGTATTTCTCGCTTTGTCGGAGCCGTGTTGTCTAGGAGCGCTGGCGGTACGCGGGCTAGGTTTAAGTTGAAACCTAGGCTGTCGTTCTGTGGGTTCCACATGAGGCCTAGCACGCGTTCTGTCTTCGTTCCGTCGTCCAGCTGTTTAATTTCTTGAGACGACTCCGATTCTTTGTTTAATGTTTTCTGTACGTATAGCGAGTTCGATGTCCAGCTTCGCAGATTGAAGTTGCCCGCCGCGTGTATATCTCGAACTTGCGTAGCTATTTCTATAGTTCGTTGTTCTGTCGTGAAGCTGTCGAGATAGTCGTCCATATAGTGAGCTTGCACGATGGCGGCGGCGGCTTCTGGATATTCCTTATCGTACTTGCGGGCGTTCGCGTTCTTTACGTATATCGCTATGGCCGGTGAACATGTCGCTCCGAATATGAGCGACTTCATTCTATATTCGTCGGGAGGTCCGTCCCGTCTGTCCCCGCGCCATAGGTATCGTAGTGCGTCTCTGTCCTCACTCCTTACTCCTATCTTCATGAACATCTCTGCTATATCTGCGGTCACTGCATATCGATGTTGCCGGAATCTCATTAACACGCCGGTTAGCGAGCGTAGTAAGTCCGGTCCGGTGAGCAGGTGATCGTTGAGTGATGTTCCAGCTGTTCTCGCCGCCGCGTCGTGAACTATACGGACTTTACCCGGCTTCATGACGTTGACGACGGGGAAGTGAGGTAGGTACCACGTTCTATGCGATGTCTTTTCGATTGGAGCTCGTTCCGCGTAGCCCTTTTCTATTAATGCGTTCATTTGTTCCGTATATTTTTCTTTTAATAACGGATCTTTATCTATTTTCTTTTCCGTCGTATAGAGCCGTCTGAGTGCGTTTTCGTAGTTATACGGCATTTTCGAATCGCTATTTTTCCACGGTAAAGCCGTTTCATACTGTCCGCTTTCTGTCTGTACGGTGTTCGCTTCCAGTATGTCGAGTACTTTTTGTTCCGGATCGGAACGCGGCTTTTTCTCTGCTATATCGATGGAGTCCAGGGCGAAGTGGTGTCGTAGCATCTCGTCCATGCGGCTTTCGTCGCTTTCTATATCTATGTCGGCGAGATTATAAACGAAGTGAACCCGCTGACCGACGGTGCGAGAGCCAGACCCGTGGAGGACCCATCCTAAGGGCGTCTTTGATGCGACTAATTGACTTCTATTGCCCTTCTTTGTTTCCGATGCTATTAGCAGGTGCCAGTTGTCCTGACCGATGAGTATAGTAGGGCGAGCGTCCTTATACGAAATGTCGTTAGCGATGTCTTTAAGGTGTTCGCAGGCCCGTACTTGTTCTTTGTTTATCGATTGCGGCGATATTTTCATTTTCTTTATAGTTCTCGCCTGTAGTTTGAACTCTTTTTCTTGCCCCTTTATGTTGAATGTGACACGACGAGACGAGTGCGTAGCTAACTTTGTGTCGATTGTTTCGATGTTCAACGGATCCTTAGGTCCCTTCGCGCCGATCTTCGAAGCTATGCTTTCTTCTATTAGGGTCACGGTGGAGCCGTCGTCCAGCAGCGCGTACGTGTCTATGGTTTTCTTAGGGCCGCTGATCCTGACCGGAATGTACTTCAGGTAGGCGTGCAACTCCTTGTGGCTATGTGTAGTGGTGACCTTCTCTGTTTCTTCTCTTCTGTCTTCTTTGTTGGTCGGCGTGAAGTGAAGCAGCGGATGATGTGTTCGTTCGCAACCGTTCTTACCGCAGACACGCGTCTTACACTTGTGTGTTTGGCTTCTGTAGCGAAGACATCTATAGCAGAGGTTCGCGTCCTTAGCTATTTCCCAACGCCTATGTTGCTCCGCTGTCTTTATTTTCGAACAGTCCGACGGCTCGTGTTCCTTCTCCTTGCATATAGGACAAGGGAATTTCCTATCGTTCGTTACGAGCGCGCGGTGTCTTCGTACAGGTGTCGTGGTCTCTTCATTGTTGATCTGTTCCGGAGGTGCGTACTTCGCACACCTGTCTGCTTCTCGTTCTATAAATTCGCAGAACAGTACTAACTCCGGTTCAGTCTTCGGTTTTTCTATATCGTTGTTTGTTGCGTAGTCGAACCATCTGAATCGTGTCGTTGGTGTTAGCTTCTCGACCAGCTGTTTTATTATTTCTGGGCTATACAGGTACTGGTCTTTAGCTAGCAGTCGTAGAGTGGCGACACAGTTCTTTATCTTGTTAGCGTAGGCACATATGTCCCTTGGAGAGTCGGTAAGGCGAGGCAGGTTGCGCAGCTTCTCTAGTTCGGTGATGGCGATGGCGTCCGGTCTTCCGAAGCGAGTCTCTAGTGTTTTCATTATGTCTATTGCCGGCGCGTTTGCGATGAGAAGGCTGGCGACTTCGCTTTTCCTTTCAGGGCTCTTCGTATTCTTGCTGAGTTCTCCGCCGCGCTGAGTTGAGTCGATGATTCGTAGTAAGCAGCGCGGAAGGCGAGCCACTCTGTGTGCGACCCGTTGAAGTACGGTAATTCTCCTATATACCGCGATGTGCCCGCAGATCTTGCCGCTGTGGTGATGGCTGCCGCTAGTTGCGTCAGGTCTATACTGTTCGATGCCACAGTCGCTATCTCTGGGGCTTCTTTTTCTATGATGACCGAGTTGTTCTTTTCTGTATGTGTGGTGGGCTTCGCTATAGGTACCTCGGGGTCTTGAGCTATAGGTTTCGTGGTGACCTCCGGGTGTGTGTCCAACCACTCTGTAACTCGGTTGTCGCCGTCGTGTGATGAATCCTCGCTATCGTCGTCATCGGATTCCAGCGCGGCGGCTTCAGCTCTTGCAATGGCGAGTTCCAGCTTGCGTTGAGCTATCTCTTCTCTTAGCTTGAGAAGCTTCTTTTCTTTTGATGCCTTCTTCGAGGACGGTTTCGAATGCTTTCTTTGACCTGGATCCGCCGACGGAGATCTAGGCGTTTCTTCGTGTCGAACAGGTACGTTTGAAGGCTTCGATTGTTCTGCGATGTTCGAGGTGTCCTCTGGAGACCTTTCTTGGATCGCTTCTAATTCCTGTTCCATCTTCTCGGCTTGCGATCTTGTAAGCGGCATTATAAACGATGTCTTCAACTTCGCTATATCTATATGACGAACACGACGTACACGATGACCACGATGAGACACGACGAAAGGCAGATCCGGCGCTCGAAGGACCAAATGTACCGGACCCTAGTCGAAAGAAATACGAAGTGGACTGTATAATATGCGATGTGACGATGAGACGTCTGTTTCTAGGGCCGGTATCAAACGAATGCGAAGGGTGAGCTGGTTCTAGTTCGCCGTGTGTTCAGTGAGGGTGTACGTCAGTGAAACGTCAATTAATTGTTGAAGATTTTCCCGCTTGTGAGGATCAGAATTGCTGGCTAGCTTCTATAAGCGATTTCTTCTATACTATGGTCTCTTGCTATTCTTTATCTTTACTTTTCGCTGGTCGATCGAGGACTGGCATGTACTATTCTTTACTCTTCTATAGTCAATCGAAGACTGGCATGTAGTGCCCGAATTGGCACCGCAATTTATACTTCTCTGATTGGCTGGCCAGCGATCCCTTACCTCACCCCCGGGAATTTACTTTATTCAAAAAACATACTTTTTACAATAGTTGAGCTTATTTCTATACTTACTCTATAACTATTTTACATCCTCTATTATTTTAACATACAATTAATGCGGCGCGCGCGCTAATTATCAATAAACGGGGTCGGGTCCTCGCCACGGTATTTAAATCTACCTCGTCCCCCACCGCTTGATATAAAAGCCCCCCGCGGATCCTTAATCCGCGTTAGTCTGCCACGTGCGCGCGTCGCTAATCCATCTATGAGTTATCGAATGCTATATCGTCAAAATCTATTTTTAACATGTAAATTGCTATTTTTACATTATAAAACATCTATAAATTAACTATAAATTGACAAAATAACCTTAAATCTATGCAAACTATATCTGAAAATATTCTTAAGCTAATATTAACACAATGAAATGTCCTTAATCCTATAATCCTATTTTTACATATGAATTATCACTTTTAGACTATAAAAACCTATAAAATATCTATAATAACATTAATAAATTAATATTAAACGACAAAACATCCTTAATCTATGAATTTCTATCTGTAAACATTAAACAATAAAGATATCCTTAATCCTATTGCTTTCTCTATTTTTCTATATAAAATTCTATATTATATATATAAAATTCTATATCTCTCTTTATGCGAAAATATTTAAACTTTAATAAATCTACAAGTTAATAAAATAATGTTATGAAATGATACAAGTACCTCTCTAAGTACCTAACTACGCGAATGATTACTATAAATATGATCTATATTTTTCGACATCATTATGTTGTCTCGCTCGCACACGTGCGAGGGAGACTGTCTATCTCTATCCCTTTCGATTGTTTCTTACACATATTCTAGCGAAATAATTCTATGAAATGATGCGAAATACCTCTTTAAGGTCCTAACTATACGAATGATTACTATAAGTACGCGCGATATGGACGATAACATTATGCTATCTCGCTTACACACGTGCGAAGGAGACCGTCTGTTGCTGTCCTTCTCGGTTGTCTCGTACAATAAGTTATAGTCATAATAAAACAATTTTTGTTTTATTGTTTTTAATCAATTTAATTTTTTATTGATTAAAAAAACGAAAATATTCATAACTTTTCGTGCAATGAAGTTATGGCCATGCTGTAGAAAGATTTTTTGTTGGAAATTATCTCCTCTATCTCTCTGTTTCGTTTGATCCACGACTTTTTGACCATTTTGTATATGTATTATATTTATTTAAAATTAAATGTATATCAGTCGGCTGTTACTTAAAACACAGCCATTAAATTGCCTACATTAGGAACAGATGACCTTGTGTTTATGTTAAGAATATTTAAAAATATATATCATGTTCGGGCATCGAATCCGTAACCGTTATATCACAATATCACAAAATTAAAATGTTAATATATTATCACGCGATCTTGTTTTTATCGTGTCATTGAACTCGACTATCTCAAGATATGTATTTATAAATATAAATAACCCTGCGCTCTTTGAATGTTGAATTTATTTGTTAAATTAATACATGAGTAAATATTTTTGTATTTAACTGACTTTAAAAAAGGTGAAGGAAAAGAGGTTCTCAATTCGACTGTATTTTTTTAACATATATGTTTTTATGATTCTTTTTTTTTTCTGATTATATACATTTACCGATTTTGATGATTCTTTTTATATTTGGAAGCTGGTGCTTGTCATGTGGTCCCATTTGAGTGAGATCTGACGAGTAGTTTTTGAGTTATCACTAATAATGCGTATTTAATTGACTTCGATTACGTTACGGCACGGATAGTCTGAAGCCTGGGGAAGGACATAGGCTACTTTTTGTCAATACAACCTCGCGGGTGAAACCGCGGGTGGAAACTAGTCATTTATACAATCTTGTACAAAGAATTAAAATACACACAGCGCCATCTAGCGATCAATAAATATTATACGAACTTTTTTTATTTACAGACAAAACATGGATTCGTTCTTCAGCCTCTTCGATCCGTCAGACAGTAATCAAGGTAAACAGAACAATAAGAAAAGACATAAAAGCGATCAAGATACTTCTAGAAAGAACCCGGATGCTCCTAAAGGTAAAGTATCATAGTTTGAAGGGAAGACGGTACGACTATTACGTAACTTGCGCGATCGCGCCACTTACGTAATAGTCGCACCGATATCTTAACAATTTTAACCGCTTTACTAAATATAATAATAAATAATAACGTTTAAGTTTGCTGTGTGGCTTCGGCAATCAAGAATTTAGCCACCCCCTCTCTTCCCGTGGGTGTCGTAAGAGGCGACTAAGGGATACCACAGTTCCACCACCATCTTGGAACTGTTGAAGCCGATAGATGGCGGGATAACCATCCTAATGCTGGCTTTTCAAATACACAGGCCGAGGATGGGCAGCAGCGTCTTCGGTGCGATAGAGCCGGCCCTGCGGTCACCAACCCGCATGCCCAGCGTGGTGACTATGGGCAATCACCCCCAATGAGTGCGCGCAGAAGGATACGGCCCTCAGTTCCCGGCGGCCCCACTATTCCCGGCCACGGCAGCGGCTGCGGTAACGGTGGGGCAGAGGGTGCCAAGAATCTCCGGGGTACGGGAGGCTGCTTTGTGACGAACCTGGCAACGTATAATGGTCGCAGTCTACGGCTGGACCATCACCTCACCGAACTCGAGGTAGAACTAAGCCATATAAAATGGAGTATTCTGGGGTTGTCTGAGGTCCGAAGACAGGGTGAGGACACGATGATCCTGGACTCCGGACACTTATTCTACTTCCGTGAAGGTGATGGTCCTTCCCAAGGTGGCGTCGGTTTTCTGGTCCACAAGACTCTCAGTAACAACGTTGTAGAGGTCAGCAGTGTGTCGACCCGGGTAGCGTACCTTGTACTTAAACTCACTGACAGGTACTCCCTGAAAGTGATACAGGTATATGCGCCGACCTCGACACACTCTGACGATGAGGTCGAAGCCTTGTATGAGGATATATCGAAAGCTCTGCATGGCACGACCTCGGCTTTCTACAACGTTGTTATGGGAGACTTTAACGCTAAAGTGGGAGTACAAGACCGCGACGAATCGGTAATCGGACCACACGGATTGGGGCGCAGAAATCGCAGGGGGCAGATGCTTGTCGACTTCCTCGAATCGGAGGGGCTCTTCTTGATGAACTCGTTCTTTCAGAAGAAGCCCCAAAGGCGGTGGACATGGCAGAGCCCGGATACTGTGACGAGGAACGAGATAGATTTCATCATAGCGGACAAAAGGCATATATTCAGAGATGTCTCAGTGGTTAATAGGTTCAACACCGGTAGTGACCACCGGCTCCTGCGGGGCTCTCTGAATATGAGTCTACGCAAAGAGCGAGTCCGCTTGATGAAATCTATTATCCGACCCACGCTGCCCCAAATACTATGTGGTTCCGAGCAGTTCCAACTGGAACTCCAAAACCGATTCGATTCGCTGGAAACCACTGGCGACGTGGATCAGATGACCGACAACGTGGTGAAGACGGTGTATTCACTGGGTCGGAGACATTTTACGCCGACGAGACCAGTTAAGCAGTCCAAAATTTCTCCCGAAACCTTGGATCTGATGAGGCGGAGGCGCGAGATGCCCGTGGCTCAAGCAGCTTCGCCAGAGCAGAAGGCTCTTTCCAAGCGGGTGAGGAAACTCATACGTAGAGACCTCCGCTGCTCAAATACAAGAGACATTACGACTCTAATTGAGCAGAATAGGGGGTCAAAGGTTTTCCGAAAACCATTGGGAAGAAGTCTTCTTGCGAAGCTAAAAACAGCTGATGGCAGAACCGTTTGCTCCCGCCCTCAGATCCGAGAAGAGGTTGAGAAATTTTATGGGCAGCTGTACTCGTCGAGCGTACAGAAGTCTGAGACCCAGGGCGCCGAAGATCCACGTGCACCACTGCTGCGCCATTATTCGGAAGACGTCCCGGATTTCGAAGTCGGCGAGATTAGTGCGGCGCTCGGGCAGCTTAAAAACGGGAGGGCCCCGGGGGATGACGGCGTTACGACTGAGCTTCTTAAGGCCGCAGGGCGACCTGTCCTGGAGGCCTTAGCTAGACTCTTTAATGTCGTCATCCAACGAGGTACCACACCGGAGGCGTGGTCCAGGAGTGTGGTGGTACTGTTCTACAAAAGAGGCGATAAGTCTCTTTTGAAGAACTACAGACCTATCTCATTTCTGAGCCACGTCTATAAGCTCTTCTCGAGGGTCGTTACGAATCGTCTCGCCACAAGGCTCGACGACTTCCAACCACCAGAGCAGGCTGGGTTTCGAAAAGGCTACAGCACCGTAGACCACATACATACTGTTCGGCAGATTATACAAAAGACCGAAGAGTATAATCAGCCGCTGTGTATGGCTTTTGTGGACTACGAGAAGGCCTTCGACTCCATCGAGACCTGGGCTGTTCTGGACTCTCTGCAGAGATGTCATATCGACTGGCGATATATCGAGGTGTTGAGGTGTATGTACGACGCGGCGAAGATGACCGTTCATATCCAGGACCAGCAGACAAGACCGATTTTCCTTCGGCGCGGGGTAAGACAGGGCGATGTCATATCACCGAAACTGTTTACCACTGCGCTGGAGGACGTCTTTAAAACCCTGGACTGGGGGGGACGAGGCATCAACGTCAACGGCGACTACATCTCTCACCTTCGTTTCGCTGACGATATCGTCATCTTTGCGGAGACGTTGGAGGAGCTAGGCCAAATGTTGAGCAGCCTAAATGAATCTTCCCGACGAGTCGGTCTTGGTATGAATCTTGATAAAACGAAAGTTATGTTTAACAAGCATGTCATGCCGAGACCGGTATCGGTTGATGGTATCCTCCTCGAAGTTGTTCAGGATTATATCTACCTAGGCCATACCATCCAACTGGGCCGAAACAACTTCGAGAAGGAAGCCGAGAGGAGGATTCAGTTGGGCTGGGCGGCATTTGGCGGGCTTCGTCGGGTCTTCACTTCGAAGATTCCGCAAAGCTTGAAGACGAAAGTCTTCGAGCAATGCGTCCTACCTGTGTTGACATACGGTGCTGAAACGTGGACACTGACGAAGGGACTGGTCCACCGATTTAAAGTCGCTCAACGTGCCATGGAACGGGCTATGCTCGGCGTTTCTCTCAAAGATAGGATCAGAAATGAGACTATCCGCGAGAGAACCAAAGTGACCGACGTAGCCCAGAGGATTAGCACGCTGAAGTGGCAGTGGGCTGGTCACCTGTGTCGTAGGACCGATGGCCGTTGGAGCAGACGTGTCCTGGAGTGGAGACCACGTATTGGCAAACGCAGTGTGGGACGCCCTCCGACCCGCTGGACCGACGATCTTCGCAGGATTGCCGGTGTTGGCTGGATGAGGATTGCGGAAAGCCGGGATGTCTGGCGCGAGCTTGGGGAGGCCTACGTCCAGCAGTGGACTGCTATAGGCTGATGAGATGAGAGAGATGAGAGACGTTTAAGAATTATGTTAAGGATCACTATCATTAACTGGAGATTATTTGAGTTTTATTTTTTATTTTTGTTGTATTAAATGCTTTTAGCTTTTAATCCATTTAATTTTATTTATGTTTATATTAATTATTTATTAATTTATAATAGGAATATTTGTTATATTTTCATCTTATAAGTATTAGTATGTAAGTTTAATATATAACTGCACAACCTACCCGTTTCGTTGTTGAACTCTCACCTTTTCCATTTGGGTTGTCTGGAAGAAATACCTAATTAGCCATAAGACCGCCTGTTGTACTACACAATCTTAACTAACTTATAACTATGACCTGTAATATATTTATGTTATGCAATAGAGCAGAAATCAAGGAATTTCTATCATAACTGGAACGCTCACTTAATAAAATTGTATATTCAAATATGCACCTTGAAACATTTGACATAAGGTTGACATTGGCTTGTAACATGTAAAGTGAAAAATCGTTCCGAGCATTTCGTTGACAACCGGTATTTTGTCTCTTTCTTACGAGAGTTGCCTTGAATCCTTGGTAGAAAGAGATGCAATCCCGGGTGTAGGAACGGGTTTTGGAGTGCATGTGAGCATTCCAGTTTGTATATAAATTCCTTGAACAGATATAAATAAATATTTAAACGCCACACTGTCGCCACACACACAAAAGCGCCTATTAGTCCAACCATTGTGTTATCGCAATTATAACGATTTTATTTTCGTTTATTTGGAGGTTGGTATATTTTTTAGCAAAAAATATTTTATATAAAAAAAAGACAGCGAATTTATATTTCAAATTTGTAGGTTTCTTATTTCTCACCGTCTCAGCTGCTGAACCGAGACTTCCAAGTGAAAAGAGATCATTCAATAGCCGACGATTTCGAATTCGAGCTAGCAACACTGATTTCAAGTGTTAAACTTGTCGTGTCGAGCTTGACGATGAAGGTAAACATCTTGAGGGTATCTGCATGTTTCGGAAAAAAAAATTAGGACATGTTTATTCGCCAAATCGCTGTGGAATAGCGTAGCAGTCTTAGCTCTAATTCTTCTTTCAGTACAATACAATCACGGTTTATATATAATTATGTATAATGTATATATCTGGGTCATTCCATTCAAATTTGGCTTATTTTATATAATTTTATTATGAATGATTTGTATATAGATAATGGTAAAAATATTTTAAAAAATTGTGAAAAACTTCTTTTAGAGGGTAGAAGAAGATAAAAAAAATTAGCGAAATCGAAGAGGGTCGACAAAAAAATTTGTCGATTTAGCCTGGAATGACCCATATTTCTTACACTAAATTGCTCCTACTAGTATTATCCTATATCGGAGTTCGAATAACACGCAACATAAGCGCAAACGTTGAAACCATGACATCATCATTGGTCATGATGGGAATCGAACCCATCAAAACTGATGATTTTTCACTTACCCTGACGATAATTTGGTCTTAGTATACATCTTACATACTACCTAACAAATGAAACAGAGACAAGATCACTTAGAACTCTAAAGGATTCATAAATACTATACTGGTTAAAAGTATGAGAGGTAGGCAGGAAGATAAAGATGAAAGAAAGAGAGTATTGTCTGTCGATTCTCTGACTGTACGAAATACAAAAATAGTGACTAATTTATATGGAATTTCTGTAAGAGAAACAGCTGTACGTGTAGTCAAATACCTAATTTTTACTGCTATAAAAATCCTACCATTAGTTTTTTAGGTTTCTTCTCGAAAATTCTGTACAGTTGAAATTAAACTTCTTTTTTTCGTTTTATGATGTTCTGATAAAACAGGGAGACGGAGAGGCAGGAGATCTCAAGGGAAGAATGAGACTCTTCCCGAGGAATCGTCGTTTCTGTGCGAGCCCGATCTAAGCACGGAGATCTTAGTTAAAGACTATAGTTACATAGAGAACCATATTGAAGTGAACAAACCGGACGATGGTAAGCATTCAATTTTTTTATAGGTTTCGTGTATTTGTTGCTGTCTCAATTTTGGGCAAAGTTTTCTTCTATTATTAATCATACTATATATAATATTATAAATGCGAAAGTAAGTTTGTTTGTTACGCTTTCACGCGAAAACTACTTAACCAATCATTATGAAACTTTGTACACATATTCTTGGAGGTATTAAAAGTGACATAGGATACTTTTTTTTTGGTCGCGATAACCGACATCCACGCGGGCGAAGCCTCAAGCAGATAGTGAAAAATAAAATTACATTTCTTTGTTGCTATTGCAATTATCTATACAAATAATAAATCTGTTAAAACCTCCGTTTTATTAATACACTATATATCATCAAGAATAAATTTCAATAGCGCGTTCTTTTTTGTATCAGCGCCATCTCTTATCGTGTTTTTCTCTGTTCACGTATCACGTAGAAAGTACAAAACCAATGTAAATAACTTTAATACATAAAAATTAAACATAACTCACAGTGTAATTTAGTTTTTGTTTCATTGTAATTAAATTTAAAACTAAATATTTAAGAAAATAGAAATAGGTACCTACGCCGCCAACGCCATCTGGTCTAAGGAATCTTAAAAACTCACAAAACTTATTTTTGAGTTATTATTTTGTTAAACTTAAAAGTTTACTAAATATGTCGGATAGGAATAGAAATCGTTTTAATATTTTAGATAAACATCATTTTCAATTAATATAGGTACTATTATGTTAAATGTCACTAAATATAAAAACGATATTCTACTATTATACGATAGATGGCGCATGTAGGTGATAAGAAATATAAATTTATAATTTTTAAAATTTTAGTTAAATACCCGTGCGAAGCCGGGGCGGGCCGCTAGTATTAAATATAGCTTCAGAAAGGTGTATTAACTTTGATTACTATATTCAGAAAAAGATTAGTTTTGCTTATGGACCATTTAATTTGAAACAAGCTGTTATGCAAAATATTCTCAACCGAAAAAGTATTGAAAGAATTTTCATGCGGTTTTCACCAGTAGATAGAGTGATTCATGAGGAAGGTTTAGGCGTATATTTTGCTAAGTTTTTGAGTAAATTAGTAAGTTAGTCGGAACGGGTCAAGCTACCTAAAAGCTTCGATTGAAAACACTGCCGTGAGATATAATCTATACTTAATATTATAAAGCTGAAGAGTTTGTTTGTTTGTTTGTTTGTTTGAACGCGCTAATCTCAGGAACTAGTGGTTTGAATTGAAAAATTCTTTTTGTGTTTTATAGCCCAGTTAATGAGGAATGCTATAGGCTATATAACATCACGCTACGACGAACAGGGGCTGAGCAATAATAAGAAATGTTACAAAAACGGGAAAAAAAATCCCTCAAATTAACGCGGGTGAAACCGCGAGGCAGAGCTAGTAAAAGAATATGTGTAATAATAATTTATGCACGAAATCCTTTAGAAATTTAGGTTTTATTCTAAGACTAACTTCAAAATCCTTTAATATAAAGGTTATTAAAGTATTGTACAATTCACTGGTACGAAGTCAGTTAGAATATAATTCGATCATTTGGAACCCACACGAAGTTAAGTACACACAAATGATAGAAAAAATACAAAATAAATTGACGCGTTTTCTCTATTTAAAAGAGTACGGAGTGTACCCGGGCTATCCGCGCGTGTACCCAAGCCAGTTCGTGCTAGGTATGGTAGGGTACTGTCGGCTGTCGGTCAGGAGAGATATGGCGCTGGTCAAATACGTGTGTCGCGTGCTGCGCGGAGAACTGCACCACCCGGAGGTTCTGGCGGCACTACAGCTGCGGGTCCCCGATAATTACGTGGGCCTCCGCCGGCGTCCTGCTATGCTCAGCCTTCCGTCTTCAAAAACAAAGCTGCTAAATGCATCTCCAATGCTACGCGCTATTCGATTATTGAATAAACTATCAGATAATGATATAGACATCTTTGCCCATAACCTGCCGAAACGAATGGAATTAGTCCAGGGGGTTCTTGAGAAGGAGGAATATATTAGTAAACGTTAAATTTTATTTAGCTGATTTTTTACTATTCTTTTTACTATGCTTTTTTTTTTTTTTTAAATTAATGTATATAATCAATGTAATTAATGTATATAATTTGTGTAAAATTGTGTCTGTCTGTTATCCATGTGTTGTTTGCATGAACACATGCTTTCCTGTATCTACTTATAACATCGTATTGGATTTATACTGTTAGGATGTTATAATTGTGTCTTAAATAAATAAAAAAAAAAATAAATAAATGTGGTGAAAAGCTTAGGTCTGCAAACACTAAATATTTAATCAAATAGAATATTTCAGATAACAAAGGGGACGATAAAAGACCGCGGAGACGAAACTCCGGACGCAAGAATAGAAGAAAAAAGAACAAGATATCACCAGCGAAGGACTTACCGAATCCGGCGTGGCAAGAAACCCAAACAGATGTCCCGGAAACATTAAACAATCAATCATCAGTACCCAAGATTTGTGACGAGAAGATCGGCAAAAACGTAAACGATTTGAAATCGGAGAATGATTTTAAGAGGAACAGAAGGAAATCTTTTAATGATGACCTCAATGAGGGTACCAAGTTCGCGGACAGGGTGTACAATGTTATAGACAAGTTGGAAAAGGTGAGGATCAAGGACGATATGTATTTGGCTGGAGATTTTAGTTCGGAAGATTTGGAGAGTGATTTATTCTACAGTTCTGATGATATGGAGGAGTTCTGCGAAGAAACGTAAGTTAATTTTAATTATCGACTGTCCCTACGTACAGTATCGAAACTGAAAATTTGCGATTTTTTTTTTTTATTGCACTAAGAAACTCCTTTTTATACACGTTTTCATACAAAAAAACATGTGAGCCGTCACGGACGCCTGGCAGATGTGAAACATCGACATTATTTTGTAAAAGTAATATGCAGAAAAGAACATATTGTGATAGGAACTAAATATGTCATAATGATAAAATAAAATATTACGATTTTTTTCCAGATAACGATGACTATTTATTGAATAAACATTTATTTTCATTAAATACAAAAATTTACGAATTTATTTCAAATCGTGACTACTTAATTCGTTTAATCAGTGACTTCGATCGAATGCGCATGGCGACGCGTCGCCACACCGCACACACTACTGCATATAGACTGTATATATATACCATCGTATAGCATCGTACGGCATGCGTCGCCACGCCAGAAATCGGTTTTACGTGCGGCTATAGATGTTTCACATCAAAAAGAGAATAAGCTAAAAAAATACATATTAAACCACATTTTTCATGAGTATAATATCGATACTTAACAAATAAATGACAATTTTGTTTCGCAAAATTAACTTAAAAGTGCTCTCCTGTAAAGTACTTTTTTTTTCAGTTTCGATAGTATACGTAGAGACAGTCGTTATCATTGTTTTAATGAAAATTAATAATTGGTTAAGTTAAATAAGAAACTTTCTTTGCATTAGTCAGCCTCTTTATTGGGGAACATTCTAGGCTATATTACATCAAGGTACAACTCAAATAAGTGGAGAAAATAATAGATTGAAACCGCGTTGTTTACCTATTTAGATTCGAGTTATATCAATATAAGTATAATATATAGTCGTCTTGACCATATCTTTGAAATGCTTACCTCAAGATGTGGTAGACCATTTTATTAAATATCCGGGTATATAAGTTAGAAACCATGATTTTCCTTTTTTTATTTTGATATAAATATCTTGGGAATTTTGACGGCCGGCTGGTCGAGTGGTCAGGCAACTGGACACTCTACGCAGCGGTCGCGGGTTCGAATCCCGCCAGGTGCAGATAATTTGTATGACGAATATAGATGTCTGCACCGGGTCATGGATGTGTATTTATGTATATATGTATTTATATCATAAATTTATTTCCGTTCCTAGTACCTGTAACACAAGTTCTTACGAACTTAGCACGGGGCTAGGTTAACGTGGTGTGATTGTTGGTTAATATTTATTTATAAAAAAAAAAAAAAAAAAAAAAAAAAAAAGATTTTGCTACATCTATAATATAAAAATAAGTCGGGTTTTCCTTGCTGACGCTATAATTCCAGAACGCACGAACAGATGTCCACGGTTTTGCATTCGTTGGAAAGGTCTCGGGCTCCGTGAGGTTTATAGCAAACTAAATTCAGGAAAAATTTCAACAGAAAAGCAGAAAAACAGGGAAAATCATTTTTCACATACAGCGCCATCTCTGATACATAGCATGTACTACAAACTAATGGTTTTGCATGGTGGCTTAATCCCCAAACGAAATGTTACCAAAAACGAAGCCATCTGGTGGCGAAACGGAATTCGCCGGGTTTGCTAGTTATATATGTATATTTTTTATTTTATTTTTATTTATTTATATTTGGGAAACAAACAGTTTAACATAGCACAAAAAATAAGGGACAATAATAAGGTATCGCATAAACCAATCAAGTTTCCACTAATTACTAATACAAACAGGAAGCAGGAAGTAAAAAATCAGATATTAGCTTACATAATAAATTGTGACAATTGAATACAAAATGAACACATGTAACTGAATGTTTAAAAATTAACAATATCATCAATAGACATATTTAATTCACTGATTCAACAATTGATTGATCTTACTTTTAAAGTTTGAAAGTGAGCACGAATGTATAGGTAGATAATACTTAACCAGCTGTGCTAAGTGGTTTTTCCTGCGTGATTCCAAATATCTTGGAAATTTTAAGACAAAAGTAGGCGTTTTATCTGGATCAGTAGCTTTTGTAGGCGTAACAAAGATCCGTCTATTCATTTTCACGAAATTAATAATAATTATAAATATATTTTTAACATACACACAGCCGTCTGTTCCTACGGTAGGCTAATAAAATGCCTGTGTTCTAGGTAGCAACCGACTGATATACATATTTTCTTTTTATAATAAATGTACATATAAATAATACGTATAAAGATAAATATATATTACACCCAGTAAGAATCAAACTCATAACCTTGGAGTCAGCAGGGTCACTGCCGACTGTACTAATGGGCCAGTCAAATATTGGTCGATATCACAAAACTGGACTGGCCCGTGGCGCAGTTGGCAGTGGCCCTGTTTTCTGCTCCAGGGTCGTGGGTTCGATTCCCGCCCCCAGTCTGGGTGTATTATGTATTTATTTATGTATGTATTATTTATATGTATATTTATTTTAAAAAAATGTATATCAGTCAACTGTTACCTAAAACACAGGCATTAGGTTGCCTACCTTAGGAACAGACGACCGTGTGTGTTGCGCTGGGCAAACTCCTCCCGAACCTCGGAGGACCCAGCGCCGCCTGCAGGCAGCTGTACTCCGGAGTCTGCCGGAGTATGGCGACGTACGGTGCTCCGGTTTGGGCGGATCGCCTCTCCGCGAAAAATAAGGCGGTGCTTCGTGCTGCGCAGCGAACAATCGCGGTGAGGGTGATTCGGGGGTACCATACAGTATCGTGGGCTGCAGCTACTGCTCTAGCCGGCGACCCCCCGTGAGAGCTCGTGGCGCAGGTTCTTGCCGAGACCTACTCATACGTCTCGGGTAAGAGGGCTCTTGGTGAGAACCCTACGTTGGACGGGATCCTACATGTGCGTCGGATAAGGCAGGAAGCGCTTATGCGGAGGTGGGGGGAGGACCTGGCGGGGCAGCCGTACGGCACACGCGTAACGGCTGCCATTCGTCCGGTCCTTGAGCGGTGGATGCGTCGAAAACGCAAGCCCCTCACCTTCCGTCTGACGCAGGTTCTCACCGGGCACGGTTGCTTTGGTGACTACCTGTGCCGGACGGCCCAGAGGGAGCCGACGACTGAATGTCACGATTGTGGCGCGGCAGTGAACTCCGCCCAGCACACCCTCGAGGTGTGCCCGAGATGGGCGGCGGTGCGTCAAAGTCTGACGTCGGTCCTCGGAGGGGACTTGTCGCTCCCGAGCATTATCATCGCGATGATCGGCGACGAAACGACGAGTCCTGGAAGGCGATGGTCTGCTTCTGCGAGACAGTAATGTCCCAGAAGAAGGCCGACGAGCGGGTGAGAGAGGAGGCCGCCGACGTGGCCTCCATCCGCGGGCGACGAATGGGGGTGCGTAGGAGGTGCTACTTAATGCGCCTCCAGTAACGCCCTTGTGCCCGTGTCGGGCCGGGATGGGAACCCGGTCCTGCTAGATACGGCGTCGTCGGGACTGTTCAGAGGTGAGCCGGATAGTCCCCATGGAGGAGAAGTCTGGCCTTTTCGCCGAGGCCAGCCTGTCGCTGGAGGGATCCTGTTGCCTGCAGATCTGGGACCCTCCAATTAAAGCGGCTGAAGGCTCCCGCAGGGGTTGGGTTCAAGGAAACTTATGAAGAATTTGACACAAAAACTCAAATAATGTTATACAAGAAATGTTATTATCGTTATACATATAAATTATTATGATTTCACCAGTTCTGATGGTGATGATTCGGGTGATGAATGCTATGGGAGCTTACCACCGGAGCCAAGATTCGGTAACGTCGAGTACAAGCTGCAACTTGTCTCGCCTTGTGAGCGACGTTTCCAGCATCTGGTGACGCAGGTTTGTGGGTTTTTTCCCGTTAACATGTTTGAAAAATAGCACGTTAAAAGTAAACAATCTATTATCGAATAGTCCAAGAGCTGGTGAACAATTTTGGGTAGATTTTTGAGACACTACGGAAAAATTTGTAATTGTTTTTGAAGGAGCCCTAAATAAGTCGAAGTCTAGTTGAAGGGTAGCGGCCCCTTACCAACTCTTGGATTTTTTTTAAAGGAAAATTTCTTTATTTGAAAAAGTTTTCGAGCCATATCGAATTTTTTATATCTTTTCTAAGTTACATATTTAAGGACAGTTACAAGACTTTTCATAGTGGCTCAAGAATCTACTCAAAATTGTTCACCAGCTCTCGAAATAGAATTTAAATTAAAATTTCACAAAATTTTCTCGTAGTTAAAATGGCGTCTACGTTCCGGTGGGGGAGCAGCTGTGTACGTAGTGGGGGTGCGGGACTGCGGGGCCCTGCGGGGGTTGCGGCCGGGCCCCCTGAAGGCCTCGTTGAGAGCGTTACGGGACATGGCGAGAGCACTAGGGGCCGTAATTGTTAGTGCAAAGGCGAGGAAAGTGGCGCCCGGCAGGGCAGTTGCAGAAGTGTACATACGGAAAGTGAGTTTATTTTGTGTATATATATAAATATTGGGTCTGTTGATGTGCGCGTCAGTGTAAAAATACTGGATAGATTACAATTGAGTTTTCGGAGTTTTATTTATTACACACTTGACCATTATTTGAAAATAATATTGCAATATCTTAATTTAATTAAAAGTTAAAACGATTACAAACAAAAAAAAATTGGTTGTCTGTAAAGCCAGTTTACGGACGATAATTTATGTTTCTCGTGATATTATTTCAATAATAATATCATGAGAAAACATTGATGCAAAATTGCATAGGTGCTTTTATTCATTGAATTGAATTATTATCACAGAATTATTAGTATTTTGTATAATACAAAGAAGGAATTAATTGAAAATCACAATTTTTTAATATAATTAACATTTACTCTCGTTAATTCAAATATTTTAGTACTTAAATTATACAGATTACTTACAAGTAACAATGTGCTATTAACAATTTATTTACAACTTATATACATGTGTGATATTTAAGATCCTCCAAACTGCGTTATTGTTTTTCATTCACAAGCCGAACGCTTAGGCCGATCGTGCCTCTCTATCGCTTGTTCCGCGCTCTCGCTCGCGACACGTGACACTTCTTCGTGCGTGCAGCTGGCATTCATCGATTTACAAGACGTTATCACGTCAAAAAATATATGTAACTGAACTCAACCCTGTCAGCACAGTCACACATCCACTGGGCAAAGGCAATCCAATCATCTCCAAATCCAAATAACGGCCAAGACTTAAGAAAAAAAAAATTGTGTGTGTCAGCTCCGACGCACGACTGGAGTTTACTCCTGAAGTACGATTGTCTAAACATACGCAAAAAGAATTTATCCAACTGAAAATAAGATTAATACCATATGAAAGGGTAAATTAACAAATTAATGAAAATAATATACATATATAATATATATTTATTCATTTTATATACATTTATTATAACTAATCGGCGAAATATTTTACATTAAACTTTTCACAATAGTCAATTTCAGATGTGCACAAATATTTCATTAGGAATGTTGATAAATTATGTAATTATTATTATCTGACAATTATCGTTTATTTTTTAAATATTATTTTTCAATATTAATTAGAGCAACATTACTTTCGCACCGCACCATAGGTGCGCGTGCACCGAAAAAGTAACGAGGTCATTCATCAGTAGATTTTACCTCTCATATTTTTCTCATACCGGGCGCCTTATATATGAAAATCGATTCTTAAGGAGTAAACTCAAAAAGTAAAATGTATTGTATATGTGTGTGTAGGGCAGGGTATAGAATAAGAAAAAAAAATGTTTGTCAGAAATTATGTAAGCAAAATAGTAATATTTTTGCTACCAGATATTTTTAATGTTTTTCCTCGGCACATAAAATAAATTTTTAATATAATAAGCAGAGCAGACGTTGCGGGTATTAGCTAGTAAAATATATTTATCTCTTTTCAATCCAGTTGGCAGATACCCAACAGAGTGTCGAGTTGAGAGTTGCTGTGATGGGAGCGAACGAAGCTGGCAAGTCTACCCTCATTGGTGTTTTGACTCAAGGTAACAATACTATTAATATTATAAATGCGGAAGTTTATTTGGATGGATGTTTGTTAGTTTATCACGCAAAAACTACTAGACGGATTTAGATGAAACTTTACAGTAATATAGCTTATACATCAGAATTACACATAGGCTACAATTTATTAAGATTTTGTGTAATTTGGACATAATGTAACATAGTATAAAAATTATCACGTGAAAACGCGTAAGTGACGCCTATACCACGGCGCTTACAACCTTCTTTTTGCGAGAATTCACTAAAGAGTCTACTGGTAGCGTTTATTACTGTGCACTCTGCGAGCGTTAAGGAACGTTTTTTTATGTCTTTGTTACCGAGCTGTTGTAAGAATTTGATTGACCGATTCCCGCTCGGAGCTGATATTTGTATTAAGTATTATATTTGTTTTCGGTCTGGGTGTATATCCTCGTGGGTCTCCCCACCGTGCCTCGGAGAGCACGTAAAGCCGTCGGTCCCGGTTGTTATCATAGACATCTGATAACTATCGTTACTGATGCTAGGGAAATTATCTGCCAACTCCCAGTGGAGCAGCGTGGTGGATTAAGCTCCAACCCTTCTCATATATGGAGGAGAGACCTTTGCCCAGCAGTGGGACGTGCCACGGACGTGGACGTGACAGGCCGATTCAGTTCAGTACTTGACCAAAACCAGTAAGGTTAAGATTGAGGACAAACCTAGGTTGGAGTGCACTAAACCTATATAGGCCAATAATTCTCATAATTCTCTTGAAGATACCCAAATAGAATTTGGTAGAAACGATCGTCTTTAACGCTTTCTTCTTTCGCATTATTAAACGCCATCTGTTATCGAACTTTTGTAAAGTATTTCCTGAAATATTCGTTCCAATTTAACTCAGGTTATCGACAATAGATGGCGCCGTAAGTCAAATACTCCATGATTAAAATACCTCAAAAGAAGCATCTTTTGAAAAAAGCATTTCGAAATAATCTAAACCAAAATATTTAGTCGAAATCTTTAAAGCTGTGATCATTTAATCCCTAATTCCCTAAAACCTAATCTTCTTATATTATAAATGTGAAATGCAAGTTTGTTTGTTACGCCTTCACGCGAAAACCACTTAACCGATCATCGTGAAACTTTGTACACATATTATTGGAGGTATTAAAAGTAATATAGGATACTTTTTTTTTTGGTCGCAATAACCGACATGCACGCGGGCGGATGCTAGTAATACATAAAAATTTTATTGTTAAATATTATCTTTTGTTGTTAAGGTGAACTAGATAACGGGAGAGGGAGCGCACGTCTGAACATGTTCAGGCATCTGCATGAAGTTAAAAGTGGACGGACATCCTCCCTCAGTCACGAGATACTGGGGTTCGATGCTCAGGTAACATCCTTATCTAAGAAACTAGTTTTTATTGCATGCTATTCGAAAAAAAAAATACAAAATTGTTTTTTATAAGAAATAAATATTGAGTTTTATCCTTCTCTTAGTTGAAACTGTATTCTGAGCCGGTTATGTTGGTTCTGGTGTAGTGCTGCGACTAGTCGCCTGTCGGCGGTCGCCGATTCGATTCCCGCTCGGGGCAGATATTTGTATTTGTACAAATATTTGTTTCCAGTCTCGGTGTATGTTCTTGTGGGTCTCCCACCATGCCTCGGAGAACACGTAAAGCCGTGGATTGTAATCATGGATACAATATAGCGATCGTTACTTATGATAGTTAAATTATCCACCAACCCGCAGTGGAGCAGCGTGGTTAAGCTCCAATCTTTCTCCTATATGCAGAAGGGGCTTTGCCCAGCTGTGGGACGCTTACAGGTTGATTCAGTTCAGCTTTTCAAAGTACTTTAATATAGTTTGAATATTACACAACTCTCTTTCAGGGGAACGTGGTTAATTACGGATGTTCAGAGCTGATGACAGCGGAACGAATTGGAGAACGAAGCGCCAAGCTGGTATCGTTTCTGGACCTGGCGGGTCACAGCAAATACCAGCGGACTACGCTACACGGCCTCACGGGTTATTCACCGCATTACGCCATGGTTGTGGTGAGTTTTAATGTTGCCATATGTAAATTTCTAAAAATAAAATGCGTGTTTTTTTTTAAATAGTAGTTTATTTGTTATGTTTAAACTCGTAATATATGTAGATAATTAATTAATATGATTTGTCTTTATCCAAATTTTACAAAATATCACAAAATGACATATCACAGAATGACCAAAAATTTATGGTCACTTTTTAAGGTAACATACCCATACTACGTGACCCAATTTTTAACCCCCCATGGGGTGACTACCCGTAGTAGGTACTTGCTAAAACCACCCACCTCCCCTCTAGATTTCATGTAGTAATTCATACATATGGTTTTAAATTATTTTTTGCAAACAAAAAAAGTGTAGTCAGTAGTAGTACTGGTAGTGTAGCGTAGTGTTGCCACCTGTGAGTTTAAAAAGCTTTAAACACTCCGCGGCATATTTGAATATAGCTCGAAAAAGCGTGAGATTTCTCTAGATAATATTGATTATGTGACGAAAATCTAACACCACCCCCCCGCCCCAGTGATCACGCGTGGTATTTTTGAAGATTCCCTCCTCGCCCCTGAATGGATCACGTAGTATGGGTATGTTCCCTAACGCCGGCGGTCGCGGTTCAAGTATTACGTAAAACAATTTTTGAAGATGTTTGACCCCCCCCCCCTCCCCCCTAAATTACGTTACGTAATACTTGAACGCCCCCTAAATATTATTTTATTACAGATTTCAGCGACAGCTGGTATAACACGGATAACTGAGGAACATATCGGATTACTATTAGCTCTGGACATGCCATTTTTCGCGGTAATAAACAAATGTGAACTGGCGAATAATATTAACAACGTAGTTACAAGGTTGGCACAACTGCTGGAACCGGCTAATAAGGTTGGTATTCCTTGACCATATAGATTAAAATGGCGTTTAATATTTTTTTTAGGTATCAGTTTTGTTGTTGATTTTTGTGGATTAAATAAAAAGTTTTTTGTGCGTAAAGTATTTGTTTTGATATTGAAAATTATGATGTTTTTTTTTGCGGAATTATTTAAAAAAAAAAATTGTGTGTGTCAGCTCCGACGCACGACTGGAGTTTACTCCTTAAGTACGATTGTCTAAACATACGCAAAAAGAGTTTATCCAACTGAAAATAAGATTAATACCATATGAAAGGGTAAATTAACAAATTAATGAAAATAATATACATATATAAATATATATTTATTCATTTTATATACATTTATTATAACTAATCGGCGAAATATTTTACATTAAACTTTTCACAATAGTCAATTTCAGATGTGCACAAATATTTCATTAGGAATGTTGATAAATTATGTAAGTATTATTATCTGACAATTATCATTTATTTTTTAAATATTATTTTTCAATATTAATTAGAGCAACATTACTTTCGCACCGCACCGTAGGTGCGCGCGCACCGAAAAAGTAACGAGGTCATTCAATAGTAGATTTTACCTCTCATATTTTTCTCATACCGGGCGCCTTATATATGAAAATCGATTCTTAAGGAGTAAACTCCAAAAAAGTTTGGGTGGGTGATCGTAACAGGTTCCCTCTTGGGGTGGATATTTGTATTTGTACCCATATTTTTTTCTGGGTGTATGTCCTTGTGGGTCTCCCTACCGTGCTTCAGAGTTGTTATCATAGTAAACAGTCAACGTATTCAATTGAATGCATCTCCCAGAAATCGTGGTCTATTTATACGATTTATTTATATTAGTGGTTATAGTAGTTGGTATTAGTTATTATACCTATAGTCTATTCGCGTTTAGAAAATAGTGACTCATCGTTGTCACTCAGCTTAGCCACGCCTCTTGACCAATAAGATCACAGTAAATTATAAAGTCGTGTTCACTTTGAACAGTTGAAGCCCTTCAGACAGTTCGGACGTGTTCTTTGCCAATTTTAAAAATGAATACCTCACCTATTCTTAAAAATAGTAGTGGATCAATATTACATAGCGGAGAAAGACGAGTGATTTACAATGTTTTTAAGTACTTTAAACAGTGTGGTGACCAAAACGTGACTATGGAGAGTATAGTAGTGAAAAAGGCTAGTGCATGCGGTGTTTCTGAAAATACGGTTCTGACGATTCTAATCATTTTTTTAATGTAATAACTACTTAATTTTAATATTTTAAAATACTGTCATAAAAAGTTTGCTTTAATATTAATGGTTTAATTTTTACCCCAGTATGAATACGTCTTTACTTTGATGAGTCACTATTTTCTTAACGCGAATCTATAGTGGGTAAATAAGCTAGAACAATTTTTTTTAGATCTTTATTTGAACTGGAAATTATAGTTAATTATCATTACTTTTGGATCACCCCTCGTATCTGGCAAATATTTTTATTCGCAACTTGTGACATTAAGGGCCAGTTTCATCACTTGCTATTAAGTTCCGGATAACTGGCACTTATTTTGACAGTTAACCCATACAACTACCTGTCAAAAAAGTGCCAGTTAGGTTAGCCGGAACTTAATAGCAAGTAGTGAACTGGGTATAAAAGTTTGTAGTTTATTAGTGCTGAACTCCTGCTGATAGAGTATCTGCTAGTTATCAGGCCCTAAAATATTTAAAAAATTACTATAAAAACCGTCTTTGTTACAGAAACCTCTGCTGATAACGGATGAGAACATGGCTCGGAACTGCGTCGCGCCGCAGAAGTCTATTTTAGATATCATAGACAACGGGGATGAGGACACTAAAAAGGAGGAGGAGTGAGTGACTCTTTAATTACACGGTTCGATATGTGGGAAAATAATATTTTTGGGTGGGAGTTTTGCTTGTTGGAGGACTAATCTTACCGGTCGCTGCTAAAGTTTATCTCGCATATAAGTTGCCGATAGGCTGTTAGATACGGGGGCGTTCAAGTATTACGTAACAACCTTAGGGGGGGGGGGGGGGTTGTTAAACGTTACGAAAAACAAATCTCTCCTAAGTATTGTAAGTCTTTCAATGATTGGGCGACTCCGGGAATCCATAGAAGTAGGCAACAGTTATATGATCTCTTACACGAGAAATCATATAATACAAATATTGCTTTTTGTAACTATGTTAGAAATTACTCAAAAATATTTAAGCTTGTTTGTGCCGCAGCCAAGTCGATTTTCATTAGAAACAAGATTAAATTTAGTAATAATAAAATTAAAATGACTTGGTACATCATAAATGCCGAAACTGGAAGAGTTAAAGATCGTAATGGTGTCAGTGAATTGATAATTGACAGTTACTCTATTAAACGGAACTGGTGGTAGACTCATGACGTTCAGTAAATAATTGTAATAATTTTATGCTGAATAAAATATTTTGACTTTGACTTTGACTTTGAAATCAGATCAAAAAGTGGCAAAGGCTTTGGAAAATCACTTTGCTAACATTCCACTTTCGACAACTAAAACGCTTATATCTTCGCCTGAAGTCGCTGAATCGTTGCTAAAGCAAAATGTAAATGCTTGCAAAGGTGATTTTACGTTCAGACCCATAGACGCTAATGAGATAATCAAAATATTTAAAACTTTAGATATTAAGAACACCACAGATCTCTGGGGTATCTCTGTTAAAATAATCGGTACAATTGTTGACATCATAGCACCCCACTTGGCAATTATATTTAATGAATGTATTCTAAGTGGTGAGTTTCCTGATCTTATGAAGCATAGTAAAGTTATACCTTTGTTTAAGTCCGGATGTCCTAAAGATCCGACAAATTACAGGCCTATTTCTATTTTACCTGCCTGTAGTAAATTATTTGAAAAAGTAATTCTCTGTCAGCTTTTAAATCATTTTACAAGAAATAAGCTTTTACATAATAAACAATTCGGTTTTACTAGAGGACGCTCTACAACAGATGCTGGTGTAAAGCTTTTCACCTCGATAGTCGATGCTTGGGAGGAGTCACGGGATGCTTTGGGTGTGTTCTGTGATTTGTCTAAGGCATTCGACTGTGTACAACACGAAACTTTAATCAGGAAACTCAGTCACTATGGCATTAAAAATACCGCGCTAAAACTTCTGAGTTCTTACCTTAGTCACAGAACTCAGAGGGTTGAAGTAAATGGTATTACATCGTCTGGGTCTCATGTTCAGATGGGGGTCCCACAAGGCTCGATTCTAGGCCTGTTCTTATTTTTAATATACATCAACGACCTACCATATTTGGTGGAGAATAATCATGAGATTGTATTGTTTGCTGATGATACTTCATTAATATTTAAATTACATAGACAAGAGACAAACTATGATGACGTAAATAATGCTCTCTCTAAAGTAGTACACTGGTTTAGTGTAAGTAACTTACTTCTAAATAGTAAAAAACTAATTGTATTAAATTTTCATCACCTAATGTAAGACAAGTCGATATGCAACCAGAACTCAATGGTGATAAACTGAATTTAGTTAATTCAACGGTTTTTCTTGGAATCACTATTGATTCAAAGTTGCAGTGGGGACCCCATATCTGTCGATTGGCGGATAAACTGAGTTCTGCAGCATACGCGAAAGATACGTCTACTAACGGATGTCGATACAGCTAGATTAGTATATTTCAGCTACTTCCATAGTTTAATGTCCTATGACATTTTGCTATGGGGCAATGCGGCGAATATTAATACTATTTTCATTCTGCAGAAAAGGGCTATCCGTTACATATATAAAATGAAATGTAAAGAATCTCTGAGGGAAAAGTTGAAAGAGATCAATATTCTGACCTTTGCATCGCAATATATTTATGAAAATATAATGTATATACGTAAAAATAGGCATTTGTTTGTTAGCCGTAGTGATCATGCCTTGAATAATGTAACACTCAGGAACGGCCACAAACTAACGCTTCCTAAATGTCGGCTCAGCAAAAAAAGTCGTTCCTTTATTGGAATGTCTATTATAATTTACAATAAAATACCGGTTGCGGTTCAATCTCTGCCTTTACAGAAGTTTAAAAAAACTATTAAGCAAACTTTGTGTCGAAAAGCTTACTATGACATAAATGAATTTCTAAATGATAAAAAGGCATGGGATTGAATATAACTCCGCCAGGCTATCAATATGCAAATTGTCATTAGATATAGTTATACAATTTTGTGAGCAGGTGGCATGTGGTGATTTCGGCATATACGATTGGCTGTCTCGTGTTTGTCCTAATCATTTCATGGTCATACTGTGCATTATTCCTTTATTTTGTATGACGCTTAATTATTTAAAAGAGTACCGAGAGTTTTTTTCCGCCGGCTTTTTTTCCTCTCGGCCATTACTAGGGACATTAGATTAAGTTATTTATTGTAACATTTAATAAAGCCGATGATATAATAGTAATGTTATGTCTACCGAGACATTAATCTTGTAATATTTTGACGTATTAGTTTTAAATGAAATTTTTTTGACATTCGTTAAGTGTGTATAATCACCTTATGACGAAATAAATATTTTCATTTCATTTCATTTCATTACGATGCGTTACAAGGGCGGGATCATACAACGCGTAATGTTAGTCTCCCAAATTGGCAACCGTTTTCGTTTGTGTTATAACAAAGGTACTTTAGCGACTTTCCGATACCTGGCGTAACATAATTGTGTCTTAAGAAAAAAATTGTAATTTGGGTGTTACGTAACGTTTAGGGAGGGAGGGGTACAGAAAAACGTTACGACGTGTTACATAGGTGGGTCAAAAATCTCCAAAAATTGCATTACGTAATACTCGAACGCCCCCCTACCTTACCGGCAATCGGTGAAGCGTGTAGTTAACGCGAGCGCGTGCGCGTGCGCAGGGTGGCGGTGTTCCCGGTGAGCTGCGTGCGTGGTGTGGGGCTCAACGCGCTGCACGCCTGTCTGCTGGCGCTGCGCCCCGCGCCGCCCGCAGCGCCGCGCCCCGAGGACGTGAGTCGCCCCACTCTACCCCTCTACTGTAGCGAGCTGCGTGCGTGGTGTGGGGCTCAACGCGCTGCACGCCTGTCTGCTGGCGCTGCGCCCCGCGCCGCCCGCAGCGCCGCGCCCCGAGGACGTGAGTCGCCCCACTCTACCCCTCTACTGTAGCGAGCTGCGTGCGTGGTGTGGGGCTCAACGCGCTGCACGCCTGTCTGCTGGCGCTGCGCCCCGCGCCGCCCGCAGCGCCGCGCCCCGAGGACGTGAGTCGCCCCACTCTACCCCTCTACTGTAGCGAGCTGCGTGCGTGGTGTGGGGCTCAACGCGCTGCACGCCTGTCTGCTGGCGCTGCGCCCCGCGCCGCCCGCAGCGCCGCGCCCCGAGGACGTGAGTCGCCCCACTCTACCCCTCTACTGTAGCGAGCTGCGTGCGTGGTGTGGGGCTCAACGCGCTGCACGCCTGTCTGCTGGCGCTGCGCCCCGCGCCGCCCGCAGCGCCGCGCCCCGAGGACGTGAGTCGCCCCACTCTACCCCTCTACTGTAGCGAGCTGCGTGCGTGGTGTGGGGCTCAACGCGCTGCACGCCTGTCTGCTGGCGCTGCGCCCCGCGCCGCCCGCAGCGCCGCGCCCCGAGGACGTGAGTCGCCCCACTCTACCCCTCTACTGTAGCGAGCTGCGTGCGTGGTGTGGGGCTCAACGCGCTGCACGCCTGTCTGCTGGCGCTGCGCCCCGCGCCGCCCGCAGCGCCGCGCCCCGAGGACGTGAGTCGCCCCACTCTACCCCTCTACTGTAGCGAGCTGCGTGCGTGGTGTGGGGCTCAACGCGCTGCACGCCTGTCTGCTGGCGCTGCGCCCCGCGCCGCCCGCAGCGCCGCGCCCCGAGGACGTGAGTCGCCCCACTCTACCCCTCTACTGTAGCGAGCTGCGTGCGTGGTGTGGGGCTCAACGCGCTGCACGCCTGTCTGCTGGCGCTGCGCCCCGCGCCGCCCGCAGCGCCGCGCCCCGAGGACGTGAGTCGCCCCACTCTACCCCTCTACTGTAGCGAGCTGCGTGCGTGGTGTGGGGCTCAACGCGCTGCACGCCTGTCTGCTGGCGCTGCGCCCCGCGCCGCCCGCAGCGCCGCGCCCCGAGGACGTGAGTCGCCCCACTCTACCCCTCTACTGTAGCGAGCTGCGTGCGTGGTTTGGGGCTCAACGTATGCGTCACAAGACGAAAGCTTAGGCCAATCACCCCTCTCTATCGCTTGTTCCGCGCTCTCGCTTCCAAACTCGGCTCAGGCGGAACGTGATAAAGAGTCATGCTATTTCGTACGTGCGGCCGGTGTTCATCGATTTAGAAGACGTTATTACGTCAAAAATACTGCACTTACCGGAGCGATGTGTGCGTCCTGCGAACTCTAGGGGACCACTGAGTTCATTGAAAAAAAATGGCTACCCTGTCGCTAATCATGAGCGAGCTAAATTGATTTAAAATAACGTTGGTTATGTAACGATATTGTAGATTTTTAATTATATAGTAATAATGATTTTTTGTTCCAGGAAACATGCGAGTTTCAGATAGATGAAATTTTCCACGTCGGAGACTCGACGGAACCCGTCGTAGGGGGCTTACTAGCGAGAGGACAACTGTTTGAAGGAGATAACTTGATTATGGGTAATTTTATGTTTTTATAAATCTCTCTACTAATTTGTAATTGTTTATCGAGCCTTATTATAACTTTGTTTTCTATAAGATAGTTTATTTAGTTAAGAATTTGTCATCGTTCAAACACGTTAAGGAGTGCACGCGCTCGAACGCTTACCAGTAATCCAGTGACGGTCAAATTCGGGGTCGCTTTATTAACTGATCTTATGAAGCATAGTAAAGTTATACCTTTGTTTAAGTCCGGATGTCCTAAAGATCCGACAAATTACAGGCCTATTTCTATTCTACCTGCCTGTAGTAAATTATTTGAAAAAGTAATTCTCTGTCAGCTTTTAAATTATTTTACAAGAAATAAGCTTTTACATAACAAACAATTCGGTTTTACTAGAGGACGCTCTACAACAGATGCTGGTGTAAAGCTTTTTACCTCGATAGTCGATGCTTGGGAGGAGTCACGGGATGCTTTGGGTGTGTTCTGTGATTTGTCTAAGGCATTCGACTGTGTACAACACGAGACTTTAATCAGGAAACTCAGTCACTATGGCATTAAAAATACCGCGCTAAAACTTCTGAGTTCTTACTTTAGTCACAGAACTCAGAGGGTTGAAGTAAATGGTATTACGTCGTCTGGGTCTCATGTTCAGATGGGGGTCCCACAAGGCTCGATTCTAGGCCTGTTCTTATTTTTAATATACATCAACGACCTACCATATTTGGTGGAGAATAATCATGAGATTGTATTGTTTGCTGATGATACTTCATTAATATTTAAATTACATAGACAAGAGACAAACTATGACGACGTAAATAATGCTCTCTCAAAAGTAGTACACTGGTTTAGTGTAAATAACTTACTTCTTAATAGTAAAAAAACTAATTGTATCAAATTTTCATCACCTAATGTAAGACAAGTCAATATGCAACCAGAACTCAATGGTGATAAACTGAATTTAGTTAATTCAACGGTTTTTCTTGGAATCACTATTGATTCAAAGTTGCAGTGGGGACCCCATATCTGTCGATTGGCGGATAAACTGAGTTCTGCAGCATACGCGGTTAAAAGGATACGTCTACTAACGGATGTCGATACAGCTAGATTAGTATATTTCAGCTACTTCCATAGTTTAATGTCCTATGGCATTTTGCTATGGGGCAATGCGGCGAATATTAATACTATTTTCATTCTGCAGAAAAGGGCTATCCGTTACATATATAAAATGAAATGTAAAGAATCCCTGAGGGAGAAGTTTAAAGAGATCAATATTCTGACCTTTGCATCGCAATATATCTATGAAAATATAATGTATATACGTAAAAATAGGCATTTGTTTGTTAGCCGTAGTGATCATGCCTTGAATAATGTAACACTCCGGAACGGCCACAAACTAGCGCTACCTAAATGTCGGCTCAGTAAAAAAAGTCGTTCCTTTATTGGAATGTCTATTATAATTTACAATAAAATACCGGTTGCGGTTCAATCTCTGCCTTTACAGAAGTTTAAAAAAACTATTAAGCAAACTTTGTGTCGAAAAGCTTATTATGACATAAATGAATTTCTAAATGATAAAAAGGCATGGGATTGAATATAACTCCGCCAGGCTATCAATATGCAAATTGTCATTAGATATAGTTATACAATTTTGTGAGCAGGTGGCATGTGGTGATTTCGGCATATACGATTGGCTGTCTCGTGTTTGTCCTAATCATTTCATGGTCATACTGTGTATTATTCATTTATTTTGTATGACGCTTAATTATTTAAAAGAGTACCGAGAGTTTTTTTCTGCCGGCTTTTTTTCCTCTCGGCCAACACTAGGGACATTAGATTAAGTTATTTATTGTAACATTTAATAAAGCCGATGATATAATAGTAATGTTATGTCTACCGAGACATTAACTTGTAATAATTTGACGTATTAGTTTTAAATGAAATTTTTTTGACATTCGTTAAGTGTGTAAAATCACCTTATGACGAAATAAATATTTTCATTTCATTTCATTTCATTTCATTAACTTAGTGGAAATGTTCTCTTGTGCACAGTGTGGAAATAAAGTATCAGACGGACCATCGTGTAATTTTATACAAACGCCAGTTTGACTTCGCCTGTGCTGACATCTCAGAGACCAATTTTCGTAAACTTAGAGAACGAAGACCCGCTTGGCGCTGTAATGACTACCAAAATGCCCTCTACATCTCTCCTACATCAACACCTAGGAACAATCCCGAGATATCAGTGCGATTGGACGAAATGCAGGCTATCCTGGCGTACATCACGGAGCAACTTGTACCCTTGGCTTCATTTATTGAAGATGTAAAGACCATTAACATTGAAATATCGAATCTTAAGAAATCATTTGAATTTGCTCACGAATTTGCAAGCCAATTATCGGTAACATTGAAGTCCCTGGAGTCTAGGATTTCGCAAGTTGAGGAACATATCAGTTTAATCCACACTTTGGGAGCAGACCTAAATAAGGTTAAAGAAGGTTTACAGGATAAGGAGCAATGGGCGCGGGCCAATAATGTGGAAATAAAAGGGAAGTGAAGAAGTCCGATAAGTTATATGATATTGTGGACCATATAGCAAAGTTAGCAAAAGTTATCTAGTGCCCTATACGTAAAGAAGACATCAATTATATTGTCAGGGTCCCCAGCCTCAAAGCAGAGTCTCAAAAGTCCATAATTATGGCTCTCAACAATCACTGCTGCAAGGACGAGTTTGTAGCAGCCGCACGTAAACATAAGGAACTCACAGTTTCACAACTGGGATACGCAGATGAAGGCCATGTTTACGTCAACGATCATCTCACGCTATTTAATAAAGCTCTTCTTAAAAAGGCGAATAATTTGGCAAAGCAAAATTTCTTCATAAAAGGAACATTTTCAGATTGGTTTATTACTTAAATTTTATTTATTACACTTCCTTTGTTCCTCACCGAACTACGATTTACAAATCGTCACTGGCATACCAGTAGTAGGGATAAACAATTTGTAGGGTATCTATAATTTTATTAAGTTTCGGATATCGATCTTCACTCAGCTCCCTTCCCATCGGTCAACTCGACCCTCTCCAATCCGCACAGGGAGCTAACTTTCAAATGTCTGCCCCCCCCCCCCCTAGGCCCCCTGGCCGACGGCTCGTTCACGCCGGTGTGCGTGCGCACCGTGCACCGCAACCGCGTGCCGAGCGGCCGCGTGCGCGCCGGCCAGAGCGCCTCGCTCGCGCTCGCCGCCGCCCCGCCGCCGCGCCCCGGCATGGTGCTGCTGGCGCCGCCGCGCGCGCCCGCCGCCGCGCCGCGCCCGGCCTTCGGCGCCTGCGGCCCGGGCGCCTGCCGCGCGCGCCAGGTGAGGGGGTGTGGGGGTGTGGGGGGGTGCGCGCCGGCCAGAGCGCCTCGCTCGCGCTCGCCGCCGCCCCGCCGCCGCGCCCCGGCATGGTGCTGCTGGCGCCGCCGCGCGCGCCCGCCGCCGCGCCGCGCCCGGCCTTCGGCGCCTGCGGCCCGGGCGCCTGCCGCGCGCGCCAGGTGAGGGGGTGTGGGGGTGTGGGGGGGTGCGCGCCGGCCAGAGCGCCTCGCTCGCGCTCGCCGCCGCCCCGCCGCCGCGCCCCGGCATGGTGCTGCTGGCGCCGCCGCGCGCGCCCGCCGCCGCGCCGCGCCCGGCCTTCGGCGCCTGCGGCCCGGGCGCCTGCCGCGCGCGCCAGGTGAGGGGGTGTGGGGGTGTGGGGGGGTGCGCGCCGGCCAGAGCGCCTCGCTCGCGCTCGCCGCCGCCCCGCCGCCGCGCCCCGGCATGGTGCTGCTGGCGCCGCCGCGCGCGCCCGCCGCCGCGCCGCGCCCGGCCTTCGGCGCCTGCGGCCCGGGCGCCTGCCGCGCGCGCCAGGTGAGGGGGTGTGGGGGTGTGGGGGGGTGCGCGCCGGCCAGAGCGCCTCGCTCGCGCTCGCCGCCGCCCCGCCGCCGCGCCCCGGCATGGTGCTGCTGGCGCCGCCGCGCGCGCCCGCCGCCGCGCCGCGCCCGGCCTTCGGCGCCTGCGGCCCGGGCGCCTGCCGCGCGCGCCAGGTGAGGGGGTGTGGGGGTGTGGGGGGGTGCGCGCCGGCCAGAGCGCCTCGCTCGCGCTCGCCGCCGCCCCGCCGCCGCGCCCCGGCATGGTGCTGCTGGCGCCGCCGCGCGCGCCCGCCGCCGCGCCGCGCCCGGCCTTCGGCGCCTGCGGCCCGGGCGCCTGCCGCGCGCGCCAGGTGAGGGGGTGTGGGGGTGTGGGGGGGTGCGCGCCGGCCAGAGCGCCTCGCTCGCGCTCGCCGCCGCCCCGCCGCCGCGCCCCGGCATGGTGCTGCTGGCGCCGCGCGCGCGTGTGTCGCACGTCAGGTAAGAGGAGTCGGCTGTTTCGCACACTAATTGAGGGGTCGAGGGAGTCGGCAAGTGATGTAGGGTAAGTCCGAATGCTCACAATTGTAGAAGAAGTATATCTAGTATATTTTTTCTCTTCCTCGAAAAAGGTGAGCGAGTATTTTTCATTATTTGTTCGCAGGTTTGTTCCCACTGATATTCTATTTTGGCGGCCATGCCATTCTCCACAGATTTATTTAGAATTCTGGGTTATTGAACTACCCACCCTAGGATAACATCTTAAGATTATCACTGATTCTATTCTCATCTATTCTCTATCATAATCAAAATTAAAATCTCTCTTTCAGATAACCGAATTGGTTCAAACGTCCCAGACATCGGAAAAAAATCGTAAAAACGCGAGACGGCAAAACAAAAACATTCTACAGGACATAGCGAACGCACAGAGCGGGCTGATAAAAAATTCAGACACGAAAAACGAAAACATGTACATGTCGGATGACGAGAACAAGTTGAACATGCGCATGTCCGATAAGGATGACAGGGAGTGTGTTTGCGATGACATAGTGTTTCTCGAAGACCCGAATGATCCCAGGGGATGTATCTATTTTCAGGTATGTTTTGATGTACAGTTATTTGTATGCATATACTAGCTTCCACCCGCGGCTTTGCCCTCGTGCTTGTATTGACAAAAAGTAGGCTTTGTCCTTCCCCAGGCTTTAAACTATCCGTATCGAATTCTTAAAACAGCTCGGAACAAAGACTCTCATACAAGAAACGTTCCTTCACGCTCTCAGAGTGCAAAATAATAAATGCTCCCAGTCGACACTTTAGTGAATTCTCCCGAAAGGAAGGTCGTAAGCGCCGTGGTATAGGCGTCACTTACGGGTTTTCGCATGATACTTTTTAAACTATGTTATATTATGGCCAAATTACACAAAATCTTTATTAATTGTAGCCTATGTGTTATTCTGATGTATAAGCTATATTACTGTAAAGTTTCATCTAAATCTGTTCAGTAGTTTTTGCGTGAAAGAGCAACAAACATCCGTCCATACAAATTTTCGCATTTATAATATTTATTTATATATATTTGATGATTGTAAGGAATTTCTCTTTATCCATTTCCGGAACTTTTAACGCTAGTCCTTGATCCAAACATTGCCTGGAAGAGATCGCTGTAGCAAGAAGCCAACTTTTGCAAATTGTTTCGGTTTACTTAAACAAAATATTTAGTTACAATTTTTGAAGTGAAACTTCTATATAGACCGGGGGTCTTACGATTTTTATATCACGAAAAAGCGTTATGGTCTAAGACCCGGCTGCAAAACTAGTGCGCTTATCGAGTTTTTGCTAAAAACTAAATTTTTGGAGTTTACTCGTAAAAAATCGATTTTCATAATTAAAAAATGAAGTTTCACTTCTAGTATGTGACACCAGCAGACATTTCATTTTTAATAAGTCCAAAAATCTAGGCAACTAGAAAAAGTTACGAAATTCTATTTGAAGTCGGAATATCGTGTCTTTTCAAAATGTTTACTATAAGTTCTGTTATTTGTTTTGCAGGCGTCTGTGCACGTCCTAAGGCACTCCACCGCTATATACCCTGGCTTCCAGTGTTCCGTACACGTTGGCAATGTCCGCCAGACGGCTATTATTGAGGTGAGTCGAACATACTAGCACTACCACAACTGCCGCTGGATGTCCACTGCTAAACGCAGCCTCCCTCATCATCTCTGGGGGGGTTTGCCAATATTTGCCACGCTTGGCAGACGGGTTGGCGAGCGAAGTATTGTGGCAGGATATGGTGACGCTGCTGCCCATTGCCATCCTGGTTGATGTACAGTTGTTCGCACCACTATGGCCTTAGTCGACGCCTCGGCAAGAAAGATGTCGGGACTACTCTTCTTTGACGGTCACCGCATAGCCAACTATAGTCGCAACTACACGAACATACTAGTCATAATTATTACTAAATAGCAGGGACGGATTCGGGCATACGAGGCTACAGCCCCGGAGCAACAAGGGAGGGGCCTCGACAATTATTTGCTTTAAAAAAATATTTTACGGGTTGTTCAGTAATTTTTCCGTTTTTTGAAGTGATAACTTCTTCACGGAGGGTAAAACGCTTCGTTACGTAACGCGTTACGGCGCCGGTCCGTCTACATTGACTGATAATGGTAAGTTACCTACGCGGATTACATAAATGTGTGGGAGGTATGAAAAACGAAGCAGTTTACCCTCCCTTAAGAAGTTATTACTACAACAAATAAATAAATAAACAAATTGTTTTCAGGGTATAATGTCACCGGACAATGTGCTGAGGGCAGGCGAAGGGGCATCAGTGCTGTTCAGGTTTTCAAGATGCCCCGAGTACTTAGTGAAGGGCAGAAGATTAATCTTCACAGCGGGGTTGGGAACTCGGTTAGTGTGCTTTATGTTTCCTGTGGTTTAACTATCTGTTTCCTGTGGTTTTATTATTATTATTATTATTATTAATTATTCAGGCAAGCAGTTGATCAACTGATAAGTGCCTGTATCCAGCGACATCTATTAGATTTTGCAATACATTTATTTGTTTTTTTATTTCTTCATAAATTTGTCCAGTCTATTCTTAAATTGGTTTATATTTTTGGCCGTCACCACTTCCTCAGGTAGCTTGTTCCACATATCCACCACTCTATTGCTAAGAAAGTACTTTTGAGGGTTATTGTAGGATCTCGTCTTTTTTAATTTAAGGCAGTGACCTCGCAAATGCGGATTCTCGTTACGGATAAGCATAGTATCTAAATTCTGTACATCATAGTGGCCAGTCAGTATTTTGTAAGTTTCGATCAAGTCCCCTCTCTCTCTTCGATCTTTCAGGCTCGTTAAGCCCAGAATTTTTAACCTGTCCTCATATTTAAGTCTCTTTAATTGTCGTGGGATTTTGGTGACTCTTCTTTGAACTTTTTCAAGTAGATCAATATCCTTTACAAAGTAAGGGTTCCATACTTGGAAGCCGTATTCTAAAATAGGTCTAATGAAAGTCTTATAGATTTTAATGACCATCTCAGGTGTAAGTACCCCGAATGCTTTTCTTACTAGGTAAATGAGACTGTTCGCTTTCTTCGTAATCAAATGAATATGGCTAGCCCATTTAAGATCGTCAGTGATGATAACACCTAAGTCTGTCTGTGCCTTCACAGGTTGTAACTCACTATTGCCCAATTTGTACTTTTTCTTGGGATTATTCTTTCCTATGTGGAGAACGGTACATTTCGAATCATTCAAGCTGAGTAGCCACTTCTTAGACCATTCTGCGATTTTGTCCAGGTCGCTTTGTAGGGAACAGTATTCTGTTGTAGGATTTCCAAATATTTTGGTGTCGTCCGCAAAGATACTGCATCTACAGTCCAGACAGTGTGGTAAGTCATGGGTATAAATTATGTATAGAACCGGTCCTAAAACTGATCCCTGCGGAACGCCACTAAATATCTCTCGCTCTTCAGATAGACTGTTGCCGACTCTAACACGGAATGTTCGGCCACGTAAGAAATCACCAATCCAGTCGAGAAGCCTGCCACGAATTCCAATGTGTTCCAATTTGTGAAGCAATCTGTTTGTTGGTACTTTGTCGAACGCTTTTTCGTAATCCAGGTAGATGACATCAATTGGTTCTTTATTGTTGAAGCTACATGTCCACATTGACAGACACTGCAATAGGTTTGTGACTGTTGAACGGCGAGGACAGAAGCCATGTTGCTGGTGACCTATGATATGGTGTTTCTCCAAGAAATCCCTGATATGCTTGACAATTATCCTCTCCATGAGTTTGCATACAATAGAAGTTAAGCTTATTGGTCTGTAATTAGAAGCTTCTAACTTGTTACCTTTCTTATATATTGGAGTGACTGTAGCAGTTTTCCATTGCACGGGTAGGGAACCACATTCGTAGGACGTTTGCATTATGCACGCCAGTGACTCTGAAAGATCGCAGTTCTGCAGTATGGAAACGGCTATTTCATCTGGTCCAGGAGAGGAGTCTTTTTTTTGGTCCATAATATATTTTTTCACTATGTCTTTAGTGAAGTGCAAATCGCCTATAGTGGCCTCAACTCGCTTACTCACATCTAGTCCCGGCAAGTTTCCAGGCGGCTCCTGTCTGAAGACGCCAGCAAACTGATTAGCAAAAATATCCGCTATC